>JARFIW010000244.1:0-452500 GCA_036346225.1 Platerodrilus igneus | reverse complement strand
TCTCCTCCTCTCCCCTCTCTCCCTCTCTCCTCTCTCTCTCCTCCCTCTCTCCTCCTCCCCTCTCTCTCCCTCTCTCCCTCTCTCTCCCTCTCTCTCCTCTCTCCTCTCTCACCTCTCCTCCTCCTCTCTCTCCTCTCTCACCTCTCTCCTCTCTCTCTCTCTCTCACTCTCTCTCCCTCTCTCCCTCCTCTCTCTCACCTCTCTCTCCTCCTCTCTCTCCCTCTCTCACTCTCTCTCCTCTCTCTCCTCTCTCTCTCCTCTCTCTCCCTCCTCTCTCCCTCTCTCCTCTCTCTCTCACCTCTCTCTCACCTCTCTCTCTCCTCCTCTCTCTCTCACCTCTCTCTCACTCTCTCTCCTCTCTCTCTCTCCTCTCTCTCCTCTCTCCTCTCTCTCCTCTCTCTCTCACTCCTCTCCTCTCTCTCTCTCTCACTCTCCTCTCTCCTCTCACCTCTCTCCTCACTCTCTCTCACTCTCTCTCCTCCTCTCTCACTCTCTCCTCCCTCTCACCTCTCTCTCACTCTCTCTCCTCTCACTCTCTCTCACTCTCTCACTCTCCTCCTCTCTCCCTCTCTCTCCTCTCCTCACTCTCTCTCCTCCTCCTCTCTCTCACTCTCTCTCCTCCTCTCTCTCACTCTCTACTCTCTCTCACTCTCTCTCCCTCTCTCCTCTCTCTCACCTCTCTCTCACCTCTCTCTCACCTCTCTCTCTCACCTCCCCCCCCCCCCTCCCCCCCCCCCCCCCCCCTCCCCCCCCCCCCCCCCTCCCCCCTCTCCCCCCCTCCTCTCTCCCCCTCCCCCCTCTCCTCTCTCCTCTCCCTCCCCTCCCCCCCCCCCTCCCCTCTCTCCTCCCCCTTCCCTCTCCCCCTCCTCCTCCTCCCTCCCCCCCTCCCCCTCCCCTCTCCTCCTCCCTCTCTCCCCCTCCCTCCCTCTCCCTCTCTCTCCCCTCCCTCTCCTCCCCCTCCCCCCCCCCTCCCCCTCCCCTCCCTCTCCCTCCTCCCTCTCCCCTCCCCTCCCCCCTCCCCTCTCTCCCCCTCCCTCTCCCCTCTCCTCCCCCCTCCTCCCTCCTCCCCTCCTCCCCCTCTCTCTCTCTCTCCTCTCTCTCTCTCACCTCTCTCTCCTCTCTCTCCTCTCTCACTCTCTCTCCTCTCTCTCTCTCCTCTCTCTCTCTCCTCTCCCTCTCTCACTCTCTCTCTCTCCTCTCCTCTCTCTCTCACTCTCTCTCCTCTCTCTCCTCTCTCCCTCTCCTCTCTCCTCTCTCTCTCCCTCTCTCCCTCTCTCTCACTCTCTCTCTACTCTCTCCTCTCTCTCTCTCTCACTCTCTCTCCTCTCCTCTCCTCTCTCTCACCTCTCTCTCTCCCTCTCTCACCTCCTCTCTCTCCTCCTCCTCTCTCTCTCTCTCATCTCTCTCTCTCACTCTCTCTCTCACCTCTCTCTCACTCTCCTCTCTCTCCTCTCTCCTCTCCTCTCTCCTCTCTCTCCCTCTCTCTCTCTCCTCTCTCTCTCACTCTCCTCTCCTCTCCCTCTCTCTCTCACCTCTCTCTCTCTCTCTCTCTACTCTCTCTCTCTCTCTCACTCTCCTCTCATCTCTCTCCTCTCTCTCTCTCTCACTCTCTCTCTCTCCTCACTCTCTCCTCTCACTCTCACTCTCTCTACTCTCCTCTCCTCTCTCTCTCACTCTCTCACTCTCTCTCACTCTCTCTCACCTCTCTCCCTCTCTCTCCTCTCTCCTCTCACCTCTCCTCTCTCTCTCACCTCTCCTCTCTCTCACTCTCTCTCTCACTCTCCTCTCCTCTCCTCTCCTCTCACCTCTCCTCTCTCTCTCACTCTCTCTCATCTCTCCCTCACTCTCACTCTCTCTCTCACTCTCTCTCACTCTCTCTCTCACCTCTCTCACCTCTCACTCTCCTCTCACACTCTCTCTCACTCTCCTCACTCTCACTCTCACTCTCCTCTCACCTCTCCTCACTCTCACCTCTCCTCACTCTCACTCCTCTCACTCTCACTCTCACTCTCACTCTCACTCTCTCCTCTCTACTCTCACTCTCACTCTCACCTCTCACCTCACTCTCACTCTCACTCTCACTCTCACTCTCACTCCTCACCTCACTCCTCTCCTCTCTCTCTCTCTCTCTCTCTCTCTCTCTCTCTCTCTCTCTCACACCCCCTGTTAGATATAGCGTGGTTCCCCTCCTAGTGTTTTCTAAGTATTTTTACCCTATTTCACTGATATTCAGTGGTATGCAAAGGAGATGGTGACTCCGTGGCGTAGTTGGTATGCATGTAACTACTATGCCCAAGGTCCCGGGTTCGAATCACGACACGGTCCGCTTGTAAAATGTTGGGCAAGCATTTTTCACAAAAATACACCCTCGTTCGGATGAAAGGTAAAATGGAGATCCCATCTGTGAGTGTTGTCACGCACGTTAAAGATACCTACCTTGCTTGGAACAGCAAGGGTTCGGCAAAATTCAAAATTTTTCAGGTAAAAAACTCGCTTCGTGGCCAATATATAGTACCTTCGGGTGGAGCATTGAAAAATCACATGTAAGGTATGCAAAGGAGGTTAATCAACCTGAGACTACCACTATCCTCCATCACATACATTTGCCGAATTAATAGTTTTCTTTTTGCACAATAAACATTTGTTAAGAATATTGTAAAACCAGCACCTGTTGTAGGTGTTTACGATAATCATCAGATTTAAGTAACGTTGTTTTCTTCATCATTAGGTTTTCCGATTTGGAACTGGTTGGACGCATACCTCCATTGATTTCTATTCTGTGCTAACCATACATTTTCCTAAACTCTACCTATCTTTTTTCCTATCTCTGCTTCTAATTATCCCACAATATATCCTCATGTCTTAGTATGTGACCTATTATCACATCTCTCCTACATTTTATTATTTTCCATATATTTCTTTCTTCCACTACCATTTCTAAAACCTCTGTGTTCTTAACATTGTCTGTTCGTGATATCCTCATTATATGTCTGTAGCACCACATTTCAGACTTCCACCTTTTACCTGTCCATTTCCCATACTGTCCAAGTTTCACAACCGTATGTATGGTGCTGTGCTACACACATGCTTTCAACAATTTTTTTCCTTATTTCTATTTGTTGTCTTCAGACATAGCAGCTGCTTTTTTCGTGTTAAATGCAGCACGGCCTTGTGTTAATCTTTTTTTTTATATCTTTTGCACTTTTCCCCATTTGCGTTACTAGGTTTCCTACGTAACAGAAATCCTTAACCTCTCGTAAATTCAAGTTTCCTATTTTTTTTCTGGTTTTACTTCCCCCATCCCACTAATCCTTTAGTTTAATTTTATTGATTTTCATATCATATCTGTCTGTTACAACTGTTTTCACTTTTTTAAGAGCTACCTCTAACTATTTGTTGGTAAATGCTAATACAGTTATATCATCTACAAATCTAAGCATATTAATGGTAAGTTCCTGCACAAAAATTCCAAGTGTCTTTCTGCATTTGAAAGTATTCTTTGTTTCTTCGATATACAAGTTAAACATTAATGGGGATACCTCACGTAATTTCTACTCTAATTATATTACAGCTGTTTGTTGAACTACCGTGTAGAATCCTCTGGGGTGAATTGATATTGAGCATGCGTGTGCCCACATGCACACACACACATGCATGCACGTGCATGTGCATGCACCCACCTACCTCTTTGCAGTTTTCCTCAATCCATTGTTCTTTAGCTTTCTTGCATTTGTGAATAATTCTGTCACCAATGGTTTCCTGTTTTCTTTTAGTTTACACCCCAGAATATATCTGGCCGCAGTGTCTAAACTGGATTTAATGTTATTCCATTCTGCTTCTATTTCCTTAGTATTAGAAAATTTCCCAATGTCTTTAAGCCATTCGTTTGACAAAATCATATCTTTTGTAGATATCTTTATCTTTTAGTTTCTCAAATGCCTTTGTGTTTTTTTTAAATCTTTAAATTTAAGCACGACTTTCATAATTACTATGTTGTGGTCAGTGTCTATATCTGGTTTTGGGTTCTACAGTCTTTTACTAGATTCTTAAACCGCCGTCTACCAAGAATGCAATCTATTTGATATCTCCCCATATTTCCTGACATCTTCTGCATGTATCGTCTTCTAACATGATGTTGAAGTAATGCATTTGTGATGGTTTATTATTTTGTTGCAAAATTCTACCAGCCTATTTTCCTTGTCGTTTCTTGTGCCTAAACCAAATAAACCTGCTATTGCTCCTTCCCTCCTTACCTACCACTGCATTAAAATCTGCTGTAATTATTAAATTTTCATGTCCTTTTACGAATCTTTGTATGACTTCAATATCCTTGTAAATCGCTTCTACCTCTTCCTCACTGTGGCTGGAGATGGGGCATGTATACTTGTATTATTACTGTATTTACCGGTTTAGATTCTAATCTAACAATGAGTACTCTGCTATTTTGTTCGTAATTTTCTACACAGTGTCCTATCTTTTTCCTCACGATTATCCCCATGCCCAAATTTCCTTCCTCTGATCCTGCATGAATTACCCATTAGTCTCCGCTCCAAAAATTCTTCTCCTCTGTCGACCAAACTTTGTTAATCTTTATTATTTCTAATGCTAGCCTATACATTTCAGTTTTCAAATTCTCTAGCTTGTTTACTTGCTTCATGCATGTAACTTTCCATGCCCTGACTCGCAAATGCACCCAGTTCGTTTTTCTTTTTATTGAACTTGCTGATCATACTCTCCGAAGTAGTCCTCTTCGGGAGACTCAAATGGGGGACTATTTTAACTCCAGAATCTTTTGCACCAGATGATGTCACCATTTTTTAAAACATTTTTGGTATGTTGTGTACTCGCAATAATCTCCTACAATGCCGATCTAACCCCTGTGGTATCTGCCACTCTTACCAAAAGATCTGCTGCCTTCTTTTAAGGACTTTTCTTTGTCTGGTTCCTCACTTAAGATCCCACTAATTTGGTTAGACCAATAGTTAGGCTCTTTAGCTCACTGAAACACGCAAGACACTCTACCTGTTCTAGTATTCTAGAATTTCTTCAAGGTGCAGGTCTATTAAAACGGGACATATACCTACATTTAATTAAAATAAGGATTAAGTCTTCTATGAAGCTGCTTATATTAAATGTTTCACTTCGCTTCTTGTTAATTAATTTCACTGGTAGCGTGTATGGATTTAGAAATAATACTTCACAACAAAATTAAGAAAAAAGATAGTATTTTGTGGTTACATTCAACTGAATCCTATTTATTAGAAGACAAGTGCTCTACTCTACAGAGTGTTTTTAATCTTTGTGGCATTGTCAGTCTGTATCAGGTCTTTCATGTTTTAGATTTTTATTGTGATACATAGAACATTTGCTGCTATCATTTAATAGATTTTAATGATATTCATTGCTTGATATTTGCTCTATTTTCAATTACTGTTTGATTTGAAGTATTATTTTTGATTTAGTAACCTTACATAGCATATTTTTACTTAATGTTTAACACACACCAGGCTTTAAAAACCAGTAATCCGCATCCTGGTATGATTTAAATTTCCATATGTCAGAATGATCTTGTAATTCCTTCTCAGATTCATCAGTCGTAGTACTTCCACTATTCATAGTTGCATAAACTCTATTTAACAATTCAATTGTGGCAGGTGATACACGAACACGAACATCAGTGATACATACCTATAATCGATAAAAATACATCTTGATTCATTTATTACAAACAAACTTACTTCAATATGAAGACCTTTCCCTGCTGGCGTAGAACCAGCTAAACTGATACTAACGGGATGCAATACTGTGCTTTTAGTTTCAGCTCGTCTAGCAGGATCGTAACAACAAGTATACATATGTATATCATTTATTGAACCACTTATAACTTGATGAATATTGGCCATACGCAACTTTAAAACCATATCTGTCTACAAAAGAAAAATTTGGTTAATATATATATTGTACCAAAAGTTTAAGATATCAACAACAGCACATGTAAATTAATCGACTACAATCAATTTTGTATTAAGGAAATGCACGATTTCATCTAAAATTACCCAATGTGTAACACTTTGGCATTATGTTAAACAGAAATCAGATGAAAAAAAAAAGGAAAATGAATCTCAAACGGACAAAATATTGATATACTCTGTATATTCTGATTTCATATATTGTAGTGTACAGTAAGCAAGACATTGCAGTAAAATTGTTAGTTCTATTAAAGTCATAAACTTAGAAACCACACAAACCTAGTTTTATGCATATCTAGGTTAATAACTTATCTAAGAGCTATTAAAAAAAGAAGATTTTAATATGAGACATCCGTTATATAGAATTAAGAAACCTTTTTGCATCATTCACTAGAAATATTCCCTGCTAAAAACCTATTGGAGTTGATCATAAATTATTTTAAACTACAAAAATGTAAACAAAACACATAACTATAAACTTTCATAGCGGAATCATGTGATTTTTTTAAATAAAGCTTTAGAATTATTAAGAAAAAAATAGTAAATTTATTAATATACATCCCAAATATAAAAGTTTTCAAATTTCAGTCAAATAAATTAAATACAAAGAACTTTGATTACAATGAACACAAAAGAGATAGTAAAAATGGTTCATAATAGCATAAAAAACGTGCCGCTTATATCAAACTACAAAAAAAACAAAGTATTAAAATATAAAAATGAATGTACACATTGTACTGTTTTGTACAATTATTGTTTATTTAATGTTCTACATAGGTAGTTTGATTATTTTATCCCACTGAGCAATTGAATCGTTTATTTCAAAAATCAGTCAAGCACCACAGTATACAAAATTGAGATATTAATACATTATGCTTCTTTAGGGGTCCATGCACCATTTAGTGCTAAACAAAGTCAAACGCTGTCGTCCTATAGTGGTATGGCAGCTCGTCGATATCTGGCTGTAGTACAGAAAGAAGTTAAACGACGGCACTTAACTGGTTTCTGCTCTAAACTGCGAAAAATTTAGTGCGGCGGTCGGTTAGTACTACTGCTTCGTCATAATCGTCACCTGTTTTGTAGTTAATAGTAATCCGTTGTGCAGTAAACAGCTATTTGTGCATTTTTTACAGTGAAAAGTATAGAAAAAATTAGTATTCCTATTCACTGTTAGTCGTATTCCTTGTCTTTTGAACTTTATGTGTACAACTTTACAAAGGTAGTGATTTATTAGTAATTGCATCGTAGTCAAATTATGTCTAGTTCTAATGAAGAACCTACTACTAAAAGAAAACGAGGAGTTGTTAATGATGGAACCTACAAACGTAACGTCATTCGCAATGCTAGGGTGAAGAGAGAAGGTTATGTTGCATACTCTGGTAAGCAAGTACCTCAGAAAACGAAACCTAACCCAGATTATTTAACATGTAAGTGCAATGTTAAATCTTCATCAAATATTAATGTGCATACGATAAATGCAACCTGTAATTATTCTCTTGAAAATAAAATTCTCAAGATACTTATATTCAGACTTTGATCAAACAAAAAGCCGCATGTGAAGAAATAGGAGCTGAAAATGATTATGAAGACAAATTTAGCAGGAATCATTCCTATAACTATAATATAAAAATTGACGGTGAACTTAAAAACGTTTGCAAAAATGTTTTTATGAAGATCCATGGTATTACCCATAATAGGCTAGGACGAATTTGTAAGTTGTTACTTCAAAATAAGACACCAAGAGATAAAAGGGGTCAGCACAGGAGCGCAATGCAGTTCCTGGAAATGTATGTGTCCTCATTCAAAACCATATTTCAAAATATCAAGTAAAGGAAACCCACTATGGAGCAAAACAGAAAAAATATTTAGACGCTCGATTGAATGTGATAAAATGCATCAAATGTTTATTGATGAAAATCCAAACCTAAAAGATGTTGCAAAATACCATTTCTACTAATTCCTACTTTCAAGAAAATTTTGGGTACTCTCTTGGCCGACCACAAGTTGACATGTGTAGTCAATGCGAGGTTTTACAAGTCAAATTAAGAGATAAATCCCTAAACGATAATGCCAAACGTTGTGCAACTGAAGAACTCTCATAATACATAAACGGAGGGCAAATTTTTTTTACAATAGTATGAAAGAGGTATCCAAAGATGAAGATAGTCAAACTGCTGCATTGTGCTTCGACAATATGCAGAACTTACCCCTCCCTAACATTCCCATCCAAAAAATATTTTATATGAAACAGTTGTGGGTAAATATTTTTAGTATTCACGATTTAAAACCCAATAAAGCTAAAGTGTATCTATATCACGAGGGTGAGGCACATAAATCACCAGAAGAAGTATGTAGCTTTCTACTTAATTATATAAAGTCAGAAATACCTTCCACAGTGAAGAAACTTCTCTTTAGCGACGGTTCATCAGGGCAAAATAAAAACCATACGGTTGTAACATTTTTAATGAATCTCTTTGGCAATGGAAGATTTGATAATATCACTCACAACTTTCCAGTTCGTGGGCATTATTACTCAGTATGTGACAGAGATTTTGGGGCTATAAAGCGTATAATGAAAAACGTAGATCGTATTTATACCAGAGAGGAATATACCGAGCTGATATTGAAAGCCAGTAAAACAAGTCGCTTTATTGTACACAGAGTTTGCACTCAAGAAATCATTAGTTTCAAGAAATGGTGGCCACAGTCGTACAAAAACAAATCAACTCAGACGAAACCTCTGGTAGAGGTGTTCCAAAGGGCAGGAGGAAAAGTTTCAAGATATCAACTTATAGACAGTTTTGTTTCAACAACAATACTCCTGGGAAAGTGGTAGTAAGGCCCTTTATTCGTGGACTGGTTTCAGCAAAGTGACTTTGTGCGTTCCTTTTTTTTCAAATCTTTAAATTCAAGCGCGACTTCATAATAACTATGTTGTGGTCAGTGTCTATATCTGCTTTTGGGTAACTTCTATGGTCTTTTACTTAATTCCTAAACTGTTGTTTACCAAAAATGTAATCTATTTGATATCATCCCATGTCTCTTGGCATCTTCCACGTGTATAGTCTTCTAGCGTTATGTTGAAATAATGTGTTTGTGATAATTAAATTGATTTTGTCACAAAATTTTATCAGCCTATCTATTACCCCTGTCGTTTCTTGTACCTAAATCAAATAAACCTACTATCGCTCCCTTCCTAGCCTCACCTACCACTGTATTAAAATCCCCAATAATTATTAAATTTTCATGTACTTTTATGTATCTTAATATGTTTTCGATATCTTTGTAGATTGCTTCTACCTCTTCCTCAGCATAAATAGAGGTGGGATTGTATACTTGTATTATTACTCTACTTACCAGTTTAGAGTTTAAACTAACCATGAGTATTCTTTTGTTCTTTAATAAGTAGTTTTCTACACAATGTATTATCTCTTTCTGCATAACTATCCCCACACCCGAATTTTACCCTAAAAGTTTCTGCTTCAAAAAACCTCGTCTCTGGCCACCAAACTTTGTTAATTCCTACTATGTCTAGTGCTAACTTATCCCTATCAATTTTCAAACTCTGTAGCTTATCTACTTGTCCCATACTTCACATTACACCTTTCAACTCACTAAATGTTACTGGCTCTTCTTTTAAACTTTCCAATCATATCTTCCAAAGTCGTCCCCTGCTGGAGATTCAAACGGGGGACTATTTTAACTCCGAAACCTTTACCCCAAAAGACACCATCATCTTAAATAACAATTTAAGTATGCTGAATACTTGGAAGGTAATGTGATGGTTTCCCATTGCCTTCCACATCACAGTAGTGTGTCTTAAAATGCTATATGCACCCCTATTGTCTTTGCCACTTAAGTATCCAAAGATCTGCTGTCCTCTTTTGGAGAGCTGTCTTAGTCTAGGTCCTCACTAAAGACCCCACTAATTTGAATAAACCTATAGCACGGTTCTTTAGCTCACTGAAACATGCAAATCATTCTACCAGTTCTAGTAATCTAGAATTTATTCAAGGTGCAGGTCCATTTAGAATGGAACAGAAAACTTAGTAATAAAAAATTATAGGCTATAAAGAAGAAAATAAACTGCCATCTAATGAAAAAAATGGGTTAAACCGGAACTTTGAAATCTAAATGCTACTGAATTACATATATCATACATGACTGATTGATTAATAAATGATTCAAGATATTTACAATTTAAATATCAGATTGGGTTCAGAACTGTTGAACTGGAAAATATAAAACTTGTAGATTCGTTATATGTTCAAGTATAAAAATATTTTACAAATTGTATTGTTACATTTTTATCCTATTGTTAGTAATAAGTTTTAAATGCATTTGTAAAAAATTGCAACAAGTACATCACAGATCAACAAAACCATACAAACTTTTCCATTTAAGTTTATATCTTAGACGGTTTTCAATAAACTTGGTAAAAATGAAAAAAGAATTGTATATTCTGCGATAAAGTGATTTCGCAAAGATAAAACTTAATCATTATATTTAAAAATACTCACATTTAGAATGAGTGCATTTGTATCAATGCTGTCCATATGCTCCACTAGAACAATATCGGGTTTTTCAATACGTAAGTTTAACGTAAATGTCTGCTCTGGTGTTTCATGTTTAGAGGTCACTACATGACTTTTAGATTTTAATGTAGTTGAACTCGAAGCAACAGATGCACTTTTTAATTGTTGCTGTTGCTGTAGTTGCTGACTTTCAGTAAAAAACTCTGCCAATTTCATTAAATAATCCATTGAAATAATCAATGTAAAACTAAATATTCGCACATCCACTATAAAAGAAAAATCGCAATTGCTTTACATAAGTAATATATGAATACATACATACCAAATATATTGCTGCCTTTCATTTGAAGAGTTAAATCAAGCATACTTCTTTGAGAAACTTCAGAGTCATTATCTTCTGTATCTGGTTTACGTTCTAGAAGTCGTTGTAGCTTGTTTTCTCTACCTTTACGTGTATCATCCAAGATACAGTTTACAAGCAAGACTGCTGTAGCAATTGAACCGTCAGATAACATACGACCCTTAACAGATAAAACCTCTAGACCAAAATGTGCTAAAGAATTTTGACTATCATAGATTGGTATTCCACTGGAATTCTAATAGGCATTTTGGTAAAGTAACTTAAATATATGATATGAACATTTACTCACCTTATTAAGACTACCCGAAAATAAATTAATTACAAAATGATCCATAGTGAACTTAAATTTCACACTTGTGTAAATTTTCCTATCACTATCTTCAATTTGTACAACAGTTAGAGGTTTACCGAAGACTGATTCTGATATATGACCACTTGGTTTCGATAGAAGTGTTTCAGAAATGAAACCATCTGTTTTTGATTTGATTTGTGAAGGTGGTGCTGCAACGGTAGAAGAAGTAGTACCTTCACTTAAATTTCCACTTAATATACTCATTATCATTTGATAATCAGAGTGACTCAAGTTTAACTAAAAAAATCAAAATTAAATATTAATCAATGCATAGTTATATATTACACCGCAAATTTTAACAAAGCACAAATAGCTAAACTTCTTTTCATACAATACTAAAAATAGCATCATTGATGGTGTTTATTCCAGCAAATTTACCACTTTGGTATTACAGATAATAAAAACCAAATGCAAAAAGAGAAAAATTAATCTAAATAGACAAAATAATATTGAAGCATCCTGTATAATTCTAATTTCATGAATAGTGATGTTTAGTAAGCAAGACATTGCAATAAACGGTGGTTCTATTCAAACCAGAAACTTAAAAATCACAAAAACATCACTTTGTCTCTGTTAAATACAAATTAGTACAGAACGTAGCTTCATAAATTATTTTAAAACACAAAAGGAGTGAACAAAATATTTATTTTAGCAAAGATTCACAGCGAACATGTCATTTTTTTAAAAAGCTTTAGAATTACTAAATACTTAAATAACAGTGAATTAATTCATATGCATCTAAAATGTAAGAAAGCTTTTTTTTACAAATTTTAGTTAAATAAATTAGAATCAATGTTGCATTTAAAGAAAATGCCAGAAACACTTTTACAATGTAAAAACCCAGATGCTGAGTAGTAAAATTTGCAGATATCAGATTGCAAATTTAATTTAATCACTTCATAGAATATGTTACAATGTATTCATTTTATATTGCAAAGCCAGAAGGAAATACAAACGTTAGCCTAAATAAATTACACGATAGGAAGACTGTACTATTAACAAAAAACGCTATAACATAAGGAGGGGAAATTAAATGACAATAATAATAATAATAATAAGACATTGAAAATGTAGTCATATGAAAACGTGATAAGGCAAATGAGACCGCACGGTTGAGTATTGATATGAAGTTAAGTTAAAAGTAATGTTGAATAAAACCAGCTTCAAGTATGCAACATAGCCTTCTCCTCAGGGCAAAATTTAAAACGGTGCGTGTGTTTTAGTGGAACTTCTCTTGCAGCTTTGGTAAGAAATGTTTTTTCCATGTGTGGGATTTTGAAACCCCATGTGTGCCATAATAAAAGGGCATGGATAGCTCAAGTATGTGGATTGTGTTAAGGAAATGAGTTAGCTGAAATTGAAACACTCAAGGTACTGAAAAAATCTGAAATATTTGAGACTGGAATGTAAAACAGTGAGTAATATTATAAGTTTTTATGTTTATACTTTTTTATAATTTATATGTGAATTTTAAATGTAAATTGGTCGGCTGGCACTCATGGAAGTATTAAATGAAGCTGTAACGGTAAAATGCACACACCAGACAGAAACAGAAAGGAAAACAAAGTAGGGCCTGCATGAATCACGGTTATGTATAAAAAGATAAAGAAAATTTAGAAATACAGGACTAACTACAAATGCGAAGCGTGGCATGGTTCACATAGACAAGAAAAAGTACAAGGTCGTCGAATTTTTATTGTCAATTAACACACAAATTTCTATTTAAAAATAAAATTATATTTTACGGACAATTTTTATAATTCCAATACGAATACATATGCTTTCGGTAATCTTTTCCGTGTTTCTATGTTTGTTGTCTTTGAACACAGGTAGTTGCTGTTTCTTGTTAAATGCAGCATAACCTTGTGCTAATAATTGTTTTATATCTTTTGCACTTTTCCCATCTTGGGTTATTTGGCTTCCTTGATAGCCATAGTGATTATTTTTAGATGGTTTCAAAGTTCCAGTTTTTGTATCAACTAAGACTGACAGGAACTAGCTTTTGTCTAATTATACTTGTATTTGGAACTTCTTTCTACAGCAACCGCTTCATATAGTTGAACGGTCAAACCACTCTTCTTGTGCATATGGATAAAACACTGTCATAATATTGTTGTGCTAGTCCATTATCTAATTTTTCCAATGTAAAAGGATAAATACCAGAATATGGGTTTTCTGTATACTCAAATACAATCACACTGATTTTATGTCTTAGATTATACTGTTAATAAGTAATTAATTATCAAACATTTTTAAGGTTAGGTTAGAATTTCTGGAAATACAGTGCCACCAAGCAAACATCGGACATGGAAAATATGTGAACTAATTTCCAACAACAACATATGGAACCAATCAGAAAGCGATTTGTTTCAAAGTACATTGCGGGAACAAAGCATTTTTAAGCAAATTAAAAATTCCATGGTGTGTTCCGTATGTGCATTGTAAGGCTACACTACTCTTTTTCATTTGTGTGTATTTATTTTATTACACATTCTAGCGCCGTATGCTTCTACAGTCGCTATGTTGTGGGTTTCAAGGTTGTTTAAAAATTTAAAGGAGTAATTGCATTCCTGGCAGTAAAATGTCGTCATGTATGTCACTATAACTCTACTCTCGTCGTTTTTAACACGCATGTTTATTTTTGATTATGTACAATTGAAATGAATTTAAAAATAAAATTGAATTGACAATGTTGCTTTTTTCTATCAAACTTCTCAATTAATATAAGTGGTGGTCGTTTGACTTCAGGAATTCATGTTTATTCAGACGAATAGAAATGGTCCCGCTAGATCGTCTTTTTTCGGGGTACAACTAAAGCAGCAGTAAAAACGCACTCTGCAGTGGAACGTATTCTGTTCTTTGATATTTGATAGCAATTTAATATTATATATGGAAATTTTAATGAACACTCTTCTAAAATAAACACTAATCTGTATATGCAAGGTATACGTTTTCTTATACGATATATCGTCTAAATATAATAATTTCGATAAGACATTATAAAACATGTATGATTATAATTTTTTACTTACCATAATTTGATCAATAGTACCCGAAACATCAATACCTGGAATTGCATTATACCAGGAAGTAGACAAATTACGCTTCACATGTAATGAGAACGTAATCGGTTCTATTAATGTATTTTTATCGCCTTTCTTAATATCAATTCTTGCCAACATAAAATTAGTTAACTTCAATTTCATTTCATCCACTACAACACATTGATTCTGCTCGTTTTTAATATCCAATGTTACAAAATAATTGTTAATGACTATATGTCCCATATCTAACAACAAAGCTTCATAACTTTGGGAACTTACAGGAACGATTACATCAGGAGCTTTTATATTAATATTTAAACTTAGACGAGTTGTATTTTCATATACACTTTGCATATTTTGTTTGGCAGTTTTGGCAGCTGCTTGAGAAGCCTCCACAATAGCAGTCTGTGCAGTTTGAAATTGATTGACAAATTCCTAAAATTATAAAATTAATACAATATTATGTATAGAGTTGAGCTCTTTATAGTTTGAATTATAAACAACTACCATAAAAAACATGTAGAGTTTAAATAAAAAACATTTAAAAATTTTCAAAATGACTAAAAATGGCATGTCTTTGTAGCACAAGTGGTAAGTTTTATAATAAGTTTACTATTTTACTAATTCAATCATTTATTGTAAAGAAATTTTATTTACAATCAAAATAACGAAAACCTACTAAAATTTACAAAAAAAAGAATATCATTTGATGTCAGAAGAATCTGATCCACCTGTAACAAAATTTTGGAATTTTGCAGTTTTCGTACCTCAAAATAGTTGGTGTCATCATCATTAGGACTTCAGTCCTGAAACTGGTTAGAAGCGTACCATCATTGTTTCCTATTCTGAACGAACCTACACATTTCCCCAAAATTTGCACAGTCTGCATCTATCCCTACCTGATCTAGGTCTACATCCACCTCTTTTTTCCTATCTCTGCTTGTCATATATCCCATACTATTCCCCAAAAATACTTTAGAACGTATTCTGCCTTTCTATTTGTCTTTTTCCCCAGATGTCCTTGTTCCCTGTTGTTCCTTGTTTCTATAACCTATTTGTTATTACCTTTGTCTGTCCATCCTCATACATCTGAAGCACGGCATTTCAAAGGCTGCTACTGTTCTTCTGTCTGCTTTTCAGACTGCTCGTATTTTGTAGGAATATTGTCTGTGCTGTGCTCCACACATACGCTTTCAACAACTTTTTGTTCTATGTTTGTTGTCTTTCATCATAGGCGCCGTTCTTTTTTGTTAGATGCAGTTCGGTCCCCATCTATTGTTTTACATTTATATACCCTATTTCTCCGACATTCATTGGTTGCGGGGGGGGGGAGACAGCCTGTGGCTGCCAAGTTCCCCCAGCACTTGAACATTTACTGATTTAATATTTTTTCCAATATATCTTTTCGCACAGTCAACATTAGTTGCAGATATTTCACAACAAACAACTAGTTGTTTATAATAATCATCAGATTTATCTGCGCTTATTTTTTCGTCATTGGGTTTCCAGTCTCAAAACTGGTTGAACATGTACCTGCACTTATTTATTTTCTAAACTAACCTACATAGTTCCCGGAAATTCTCACACAGCAATACAGCTCAGTTCCTCTTATATTGTTTTCTAATATTATGCCCTATTTCACTGAGATCGATTGAAGGGGGTTAAGCAACCTGTGGCTGCCAAGATCCCCCAACACTTAGACATTTGCCGAAATAATAGTTTTTCAGTAAATGCTTTCACACAATTACCATTATTCGAGAATATTGCCCATCCAATGCTTGTAGTTGCTTATAATAAATATCATGTTTAAGTGCAGTTACTTTCTTCGTCATTAATTTATCCATCTTGAGACTGGTTGGATGCGTACCTCCATTGATTTCTATTCTGAGCTAGCCTACACATTTCCCTGAAACTCCTACTGCCTACATCTTTCACTATCTGTGTGCAGTAGTCTAACCTAGGTCTACCTCTTGTTCTCTTTTTTCCTATCTCTGCTTCTAGTATCTTCACACTATTCCCTCATGCCATAGTATGTGGCCTATCATCCTATCTCTCCTATTTTTTTACCGTTTTCCACATATTTTTCTTCCCCTACCATTTTTAGTACCTCTTCGTTCTTAACTTTGTCTGTCCATGATATCTTCATCAATCGTCTGTAGCACCACATTTCAAAGGCTTCTACCTTTTCCTTGTCTGCTTCTCCTACTGTTCAGGTTTCACAGTCGTACAGTGCTGTGCCCCATACATATGTTTTAAGCAATCTTTTCCTTGTTTCTATGTTTGTGGTGTTTGAACAGAGTAGTTGCTTTTTCTTGTTAAATGTAGCACGACCTTGTGCTAATCTTTGTTTTATATCTTTTGTGCTTCTCCCATCTTGCGTTATTTGGCTTCCTAGGTAGCAGAAATCCTTAACCTCTTGTAAGTTCGTGTTACATATTTGTATTCTTGTTTTTGATTTATTTTTCCCTCCTTTGCATACTAGTAATTTTGTTAATTTTCATACCGTATCTCTCTGTTAGAATGGCTTCTATTTCATTGAGAGTAGCTTCCAACTCTTCTTTGCTAGATGCTAATACCGCTATATCATCTGCAAATCTACGCATATCAATTTTTTGTCCCTGCATAGTAATTCCAAATGTCTTCCTGCATTTGACAGTATTCATTGCCTCTTCAATGTACAAGTTAAAAATTAATGGGGATAGGGAACATCCCTGTCTCACCCCTTTCCTGATGTTTATTTCTCTACGTTCCTGCTCTAATTCTATTACTCCTGTTTGCTCTTTGTATAAGCTATGTAGTATCTGTCTATCCCTATAACTCATTCCAATCTTTTTGAATATTTCGAACATTTTTTTCCATTTTACATTGTCAAATGCTTTTTCCAGATCTACAAACCCTATATACACGCTTTCCCCTTTTTCTATTGTTTTCTCCATTATCACCCTCAGAGCTAAGATAGCCTCCCGTGTTCCCCTGTTTCGCCTGAACCCAAATTGGTCTTCTCCTAGTATTTCGTCTTTGTACAATTCTAGTTAATATTTTTGATACGTGTGCTGTCAAACTTATTGTTCGAAAATTTTCACATCTATCTGCGCCTTTCTTTTTCGGTATAGTTACTATGATGTTATGTTTGAAATCTTTGGGTATCTCGCCTGTTACTGCTTGACCAGCGGCTTTTAAAGTCTCCGCTTGCACCTTATCTGCACCTGGCACCTTACCATTTTTCAGACCCTTTAATGCTAATTCAAATTCATCTCTAAGTATAGGATATCCCTAGTCATCATTTTCAATGTCTGATTCCTTTTCTAATGCAGTTAGTTCTTCTCCTGCATATAAATTCCCTATATATTCTTGCCATCTACCCACTTTCTCTACATTTTCTATAATGACATTTCCTCCCGCGTCCCTTATATTTTTGCTATATGGTTTTATATCCCTAAAATTGATTCTAATTAGTTTGTATGCTTCATCTGTCTTTCCTACTTCCATCTTAGTTTGTACCTCTTTGCACTTTTCATCAACCCATTGTTCTTTAGCTTTCCTGCATTTGCGAATAATTTCCCATTTTATGGCTTTGTATCTCTGTTTTCCTGTTTCGTCTGATTTATTTTTGTATTTTCGTCTTTCTTCTATTAAATTCAGGATATCCCTTGTTATCCATGGTTTCTTATTTTCTTTATGTGTATACCCCAGAATATCTCTGGCCGCCATGTCTAGGGTGGATTTAATGTTAATACATTCTGTTTCTACTTCCTTAGTATCAGATATTTTCCCGATATCCTTGAGCAATTCATTTAACCTTTTTTCGAATCTTTCTTGAATATCTTTCTCTTTTAGTTTCTGTAGGTCCAAGTGCCTTTTTCCGTTTCTTTTTTCAAATTTTTAAATTTAAGTTAGGCCTTCATAATTACGATGTTGTGGTCAGTGTCTATATCTGCTTCTGGGTAGCTTCTACAGTCTTTTACTTGATTCCTAAACCGTTGTCTAACAATAATATAATCTATTTGATATCTTCCTAGATCTCCTGGCATCTTCCACGTATATCGTCTTCTAGCATGATGTTGAAATAATGTGTTTGTAATGATTAAATTGTTCTTGTCGCAAAATTCTACCAGCCTATTTTCTCTGTCGTTTCTAGTGCCTAAACCAAATAAACCTATTATCGCTCCTTCCCTGCCCTCACCTACCACTGCATTAAGATCCCCCGTAATTATTAAATTTTCATGTCCTTTTACGTGTCTTAATATGTCTTCGATATCTTTGTAGATGGCTTCTACCTCTTCGTCACTGTAGCTAGAGGTGGGCATGTATACTTGTATTATTACCGTGTTTACCGGTTTAGATTCAAATCTAACCATGAGTACTCTTTCGTTCTTTTGTAAGTAATTTTCTACACAGTATCCTATCTTGTTCCGCATGACTATCCCCACACCCAAATTTCCCTCCTCTGCTCCTCTATGAATTACCCTGAAGTCTCCACTCCAAAAATCCCCCGCCTCTGGCCACCGAACTTCGCTGATCCCTACTATGTCTAGTGATAACCTATTCATTTCGATTTTTAGGTTCTCTAGCTTACCCACTTGCTTCGTAGTTCTAACATTCCACGCTCCGACTCGCAAAATGTTCCCGACTCTTATTCTTAACTTTCCGATCGCATCCTCCGATGCAGTCCCCTCCCGGAGATCCGAATGGGAGACTATTTTAACTCTGGAATCTTTTGCCCCAGAGAATGCCATCATTTTATTATAATTTAGGTACGCTGTGTACTTGGGAGGTGATGTGGTGGTTTCCCGTTGCCTTCCACATCGCGGTAGTGTGTCTTAGACTGCCATACCGACCCCTATGGTCTCTGCCAATCTAAGTACCGAAAGAGCCGCTGCTCTCTTTCGGGGACCTATCTTCGTCTGGTTCCTCACTAACGACCCTACTACTTTGGTTTGACCTGTACTTTGGCTCTTTAGCTCATTAGAATACGTAAGCCATTTCACCTGTTCTAGTAATCTAGAACTTCGGCAAGGTGCAGGTCCATTCGAAATAGTTAGTGTAACTAAAGAATTTTCGGAACTATTCTGATGAAAGCCTCTACAGAATATTTAATAATCTCATTTATTTTTTGTTTAATGTAGTTCAATGCAATAGTTACTTGTCATTTATCATCTACATAATGCAGTACATTTAATAGTCAATTATACAGAAAAGTTGAGAAATACATAATCTAACACTTATGCTATATCCCTAGACGTATAGCATCATTGGATATAAAGGCACAGGGAGGGGACTATTATTACATCCTCAATCAAGGCATATACACTATTTTCTTCAATACTAGCAACGTAAGTTTCTAATTTTGCAATGCTTGCTTTGAAAATGAACCATACGTTCTTCTTCAAGCAATAATTGATACTGATTATCTTTTAAGTTTTGTGTACTAGTGTTTTTCTTAATTCACTTGCTGAGTAGGAATTCTTTTTTGTAGGCAAGATCTAACACACTGTAATAAAGAAATTGGCATTAAGTGGAGGATTCAATTTGTTCCTACCATTCCCATTTTGGCAAGATCATGATCCGGTGCTACTTGCAAAGTGAAGTTAATAGATGACTTACTCGAAACTAATTGATGTAAACTTATGTATGATTTATTAAAAAGTTCTAATGATTCAGTGAAGAGTTAGCAATACTATTACAGAATTTCACGTTCTAACCAGACAACTGAAGTCGACCTTAGTTTATACGATGATACGGTCCCAATCCGAAACCATGACTATTTTTAATGATTCCAGCCATGAAAGTCACTGCCAATATTAACTGAAGTTGGTTCGTTACTAGACCCCATAGTAAATAAAATGTGGACATAAAGTAAATGATTGTTGGAGTATTTCCAATATTAAATAGTTATTACTATTATAAGGCAACAACCTTTCTAAATATTGATAGTTTGGTTGATACAGAGAGTTTAAATATATGTAAATACCGAACGGACATAGGTAAAAGAAGGGCATGTCGTTTGCTTGACTTCTGAATACTATCATCGTCATTACTGATAGTTAAAAATGTGGATTGCTTTACAAAGCTTGCGTTTGACTGAGAAGTTTTGAAAACATTGTAGATATATACTGGGTGATTTTTCTTAATCTTTGTTGGGAATTAAACCAATCATAGTTTTTGAAATCATGTTTATTTACGTTTCGATCCATGACCTACAATCGTTGTCAAAATTTGCAACAAAAATTATTCATATGTCCCCCGTTCCAACTCGCTTTGTTTAGGAGATGATTTTGTTTTGTTTGTTCTAAATAACTGGACTTCTTGCAATAAAAGTAAATTTATCGGCTTCTGCTGCAAATAACAAGATAAACAACCCCATTTTCATAAACTACATTAAATTACCTATTAAAAGCAACCATTTTGGTTTTTTAAATTTTAAAAGAAACATTTTTTATAAAGGATTTAGAAGAAAAAATTACAAAGGAAATTTTTTAAACAAAATTTAAAATAATATTACAATGAAATTATTCTATCTACAAATAAGCCAATGTCAGAAAAACAATTTCTTTCATAAGGTCTCCAGTAAAGCAAAGCACTTTGTATTTGATTTTTAATTTATCAAATTATTGTCTCCACAATACCAAAAAAAATTTTCGGTATAAGATAATCGAGGAAATGGGCAAATTTTAATGCAAATTGAAAACAAAAATCTACTGTATTTTTATTTGTATTGTTCAAATTGCTGACCACCGCACCTGATACAGGTTCTTGCTTTTTTCCGCATACCTACCACGGTCACAATCATAAATTTACGTAGACATCAGGTGAATACAATTATATCAGTGGAATACTGCCAGATCCATTTTCTTTCTTTCAATTAGGAAATCTGTACATTTTCTATCTAGGGCTGCTCTAAAAAAAGCTCAAAACCTAAACAAAATCAAAGTAATGCTCAACTCAATCATCAAAGTAGACAGGTATTCTACAACAATAATCATGCAGCCCTATGTAAGCACTTTACCGCCCTTTTCCCTGATTTAGTTGACAACCATTATCTTGTTTATAGCTGAAGTTAACGATAATTCTTTGGATTACAGAATTTAGGCATGGTACTTCGAGTTTCTCCACTTAATTTGTTAAACCTAAACTGCACATACAATTCATTTAAATAAATGTACTTGTCTAATATTGTATTTTACTTATAGGAGAAACTTATTCAATGGGTGATACTTTATTTAGAATTTGTGTATTTGAATCCATTTTATTTATCCAATAAATTTCTCTCTTTTTAAGATTTCAGGAGTAAACATAAGTTATCTAACATAGAAGAGGCTTTATATGAATTGATAGCGGGAAGTTTATCTTAAAAAGATTATATATAGAACATTTTAGAAATAGTCTTAGATAGAACGAAATTTGATGTAAACAAATGATTCAATGCTGATAACTATAAAAACTCAACTTAATGTATTTATTATAACTTACCATCATATTACTAACAAACCAATTGAGGAACACGATACGTAAACATCCCATTGTTGCCTGCACAGAAATATCTACACCACTTGGATCAATTGTTTTATGCTCAGCATTATACATAACAATTTGTGTACTAAGTGCATCTTCCTCTTTATTATTTAAAGTGATTATCTAAAAATTCAATTACAAAAATAAAAACACTTGTATCGAAATTACCTCGGAGTGAATATTAGCTGAATTTAAATCTAAAACAGCTATATCACACAATTTTGCAGTAATTTGGGTGTACAGTTTTTTCAGTATTATTTCTGCTGTTATACCTTTAATGGCACATAGGGAAATTTGACTTTCGTCACATGCAAACAAAACTGATAGCTCCTTTAAACTTATAGACAACTTAAACATTATTGTTTCAATAACTTTACTTTCTGATTTCTTTTTTATATTGCCTGCAATCAAAATTAAAGTATGCTTAAATTATTTAAAAGTACTCACCCACAGACTTTGAACTACGAGAGCTGGATAACGCACCAAATGTTGCACTGGCAGAAGACATTTTTCGTCGTAAGTTAGAATCAGTAATTGCTGTACTTATCTGTTTTTCCATATCAGATCCAATTGTGTCAGTTATTTGAGTTTGAAGATCTGTTCCAAATTTCATTAGTGATAGCAATCCTTGTTGATGTAATAAAATATTTACTGAAGTAAATTCTAGATTCAGCGCAGATTCACATGAATTGTGTTTTGAACGAAATTCTGGGTTTGCCTTGTCAACCTAAAAACAAATATTGACAATTATATAAACTACAAAAATAAGTTTCATTTATTTACAACTACATGCCGATTTTGAAATTTTGTATATTATTTATAACAAAGAGGTCATTCATAACAAAAATTCAAAAGTAACTTGATGTTGTGGTTCATATTTATTCAAATATTAACAGCAAAAACTAGAAACATTTCATATTAGGAATAGAATAGAAACTATAAAACAGATTATTCTGTTGCATAAAGTCATCCAGTTCAAAAAGTCAGTGTTGCATATTGCATTTTTGACTTTACATTTTCTTTTAATATTTAAATTTGGGGAATTTTTAAATTCAGCATGAGGAAGCCTTTTTCCCATCCCTAATTTAAGTTTCTACATGTATAGTTTTACGATTATAGTTTCCTGCGGATTCCAGAACATTAATCCATGATTTATGATATGCAAACCACAAATGATTACGTTCTTAGACCAAAAGAATGTGGCATAGAAGGCGAAAAATGGTGGGATTACTATAGTTGATGCGAACAAAGCTACCTTAAAAGGAGAACTTTACAAACAGTGTTTGACAATATCGGACGTGTGTGCGGTTTAGTTCGACAAAGTGATTCCTTTCTATATGTGTATCTTCTTCCTCTATCTAAAAAAATCTACCTCTGTGCTTTGTCAATAATATTCTAGAAACACCAGCTGCAGACCCAAACTTGAGAAACATGAGGCCGGGGTGGCTTTAACAAAAACTAGGTAAGCTCCTGGCTTGTTTATGTTATCTTGTGTGCTTCACTAACGGTGGTCATTCATGCAGCCATATTTGTAAGCATAATACTTTACGTCCTCTTCCTTTGGATTTTCCAATGTTCCACCCGAAGGTACTACATTGGCCAGGAAGCAAGTTTTTTTACCTGGAAGTTTTGAATTTTGACGAACCCTTGCTGTTGTAAGCAAGGTAGAAATCTTTAACGTGTGTGACAACACTCACATATGGGACCTCCATTTTACCTGTCATCCGAACGAGGGCGTATTTTTGCAAAAAATGCTCGCCTAACATTTTTTCAAGCGGACCGTGTCGGATTTTAACACCGGACCTTGGGTATACTAGTCACACACATACCAACTACACCACGAAGCCGCCAATACTTTACGTCCAGAGTAATGCATGATAACCGACTCGAGGAAGTTTAACTTAGACCATAATTAGCGAGTTTATAACAGTGGCACTTTCAACAATGCAACCTTTTTATTAAATTTAATATTGTGCTTCAACGTAAGCTTTTTCTATAATTAATCTAATGTGCACAGGTAACACCATCTTTAACCTTTGTCATCTATCTCGTAACAATTTTATAAAGTGTAACAATTTTTTATAAAGAAAAGAAAAAAATGAAGAAAAAAATTGCTAAAGTTACTTATTTGCAATTCTAAATACGTTTTCATATACATAATAAATTTTTAGTTCCATATGGAAAACAATAAACAAACCATTATTCCCTATTAATTACATTGCAAGGTTAGATTCCATACGTCTTTGTAATAAGAAATTAAATACTTCAGGTGAGTGAAATCTTGTTGTAAATGTCAAGGTAATCGTTTATAATTAGGAATTGTAAGTAAATAAGTTATTATTCTCCAATATGTCAAGGTTTCCAAATTGATCTATAAACACGGCTCGTGACCATCCTGGTTCTATTAAGCATATGACTTCTTTGATATAAACTCTGTGTAGATACGGTTTCCTAGGTTGAATCGTTCTCATGAACCGTAATAATAATATCGTCACTTCCATTCCATTCTGCGAGAAGTTCGTAATGGGGTCATTGATGGTAAAACTTTGGCTAAGTAAGACAGTGCTTTAATCTGTGTTTTTAGCGCAAAACCTAAGAACTTAATACTGCTTTTCCCTTCAGACGATGAAAAAATCTAAACAAGAAAATAGCATCACTAAAAAATAGAAGAATTCTTTTACTGGAATGTAAAAAGAAAAAGCTTGTGCCAGCACATCTACAACATATTCAAAACAATGTCAACAACCTATACCACATACAAAGCCTGGAACGCAGGAAATTGAACCAATTTAATAACAGGTTAGTACCCAGATCAATGGGAATAGAGATATCACAGACAAATTGTCAAATGGCATATTTCATAAACGAAATTAGAACTATAAAAAATCATTGTCTAACTATATTACCCGAACACATGGTAATAGAATATTATTTTAGACAGTTTATATCATTACAAAATCTGTTTCAAAAAATTAAGAATGAAAATTTAAAAAAATCAGCAGACTAGAAACAATACAAAAGAAACCCATTTCAACATATAAAAAAATGATTCAGAAATATTTCTACCATAGAACTACCATCTGAAGTCAAAACTGTGCTATCTTTAGGACCTAAATTTAGTATAAGTGCTACAAAGAAAGATATCAATTTAGAAACATTAATACCAGAAATTAAAAACACTTTATCGATAATAGATGAAACTAAAAGAGATTTGTATAGATCTAAAATCACTGCTATAATAACCAATCATATTCATAACTACAATGACATACCTCATGAATTACACAAAATTATTTAAAAAGCTAAAATGTTTTTGAAACAACATGACAACTTTCTAGTCCTTCAAGCGGACAAAGGTAATGTCATGGTAGTCATGAAAAAGCAAATTGTATTGAAAAAATGAAGGTAATCCTACAGGACACTAATAATTTTAAAAAATTAAGTAGGGATCCAACCCAGACAATAGAAAAAAAGAGTAACAACTATATTACAGCTTTAGAAAAATCTGGTCACTAGAATAAACAAGAATCTAAACTAGCCAAACAATACAACTCTGAAGCACCGAAATTATACGGGAACCCAAAAATTGAGACCTATCATGGCAGATGTACAAGGACCAACTAACAACATTGCAAAAATTATGGCAGATACATTAAAAAGTGCTTATAATAAAAACAACCGATATTACATCAAAGACTCTTTTGACTTTGCTGAACTAATTAACAATTTTGTAATACCTGAGGGTTTTAAAGTGATTTCGTTAGATGTAGTTAACTTATTTGGGAGCATTTCAAAAGAAGTAGTGATAAAAGTGTTAGATAAAAATTGGGACTTAATAAAAAGGGTTTTTAAGGGAAGTAAAATATTATTTGTGGACATTATAAAATTTATTGTGTATAACAATTTCTTCGTCTTTAATGAAGAATTGTTTATAAAAGTGTTTGATCGTGCAATGGGGTCTAAACTAAGCCCAATCTTAGCCCAATATGTTATGGATGACTTACTGGACACTAACCTACCAAAACTGAGTTTTCAAGTACCGTTCATCAAAAAGTATGTCGATGACCTAATCCTAGCTGTTCCCAGCGAAGGAGGTAGTCAAGAAATACTGACTATTATGAACAGTTATGATAAATAGCTTCAGTTTACAATTGAAGAAGAAAACAACAACAGTGTACCGTTCTTAGACACATTGGTAATAAGAGGAAAAAAACAAAATTAAGCTTAACTGGTACTAAAAGTCTACGGCATCTAATAGATACATACATTATGATTCAGATCACACTAGTAAAATGACAATTAATTTAATAAAACAAATGAGGAATAGAATTTAAAAAATTTCACACCCAGATTATCACACAAAAAATTTAAAACAAAAATGCATAAAGTGTTAAAAAATGGCTACCCGAACAAAATAATACAGAACGTACTCCAAGGAAATAACACAACACACAGAGCACACCAACCGGGACTCCAAAACAACAAGAAGCCAAATTAATAGTTCTACCGCATCTCAGAGGATTATCAAACAAGATTGGCAAAGTGTTTCAAGAAGATGACATACGAGTAGCATACAAATACAACCATACTATTGGAACAATACTATACAATAAATTAAAAAGCAAAACACCAAAGTTATATCAGTCAAATTTGGTATACCAGCTAACTTGCAGCTGTGATCAAAAATATATTGGTTATACTAGCATCTTAATAAAAACAACGACTGTCAGGTCAAAAAAGTGATATTCGTACAAATAAAAATCGCTGCGCACTAGCAAAATGAATTATAACATAAGATTAATTTTAGAAATGTACCATATACATAAAGAAAAAGCTGAAATTAATAAGAAAACCGACACCCAACAACTAAGTAGCATATACACCTGCCTATTACATTTACAAGATCAATGAAACGAACGAAATAGTAACCACTAACCAATGAAGATAATCGGAACATACTCGATATACAGGGTGCCCACAATCTATCTCCGTATATGGGTAACTTTTTTATTATAGAAGATACAATGTTGGTTAAATTAGCAAAGTTGAAGAGAAATTTACGAGTAGTATGATGCTTTTTTGAAAACTCACCTAGATGCTCAACTTTTTTAGATATTTGAAAAAAACTGAAATTTGCCCTTTTTTTCAAACGCTAATAACTTTTTAACGGTTTAACCTATAGAGAAAATAAAAACTGCTTGTAAGGTAACTTTTTACGTAGAATTCAATAGCGTATATGACAATTTTAATTGGAAATGGGTTTTCAAGCTACAAACATAACCTCACTTTTTTTAAATGGAAACCATAGTTCAATATAACCCAAATGGAAAGGTTTTTCTTTTCTGATTACCCTGATGTAAGGGTTGATGTACTTATTTTCAGTAGTTTCTTCATAATAAAGAAAAAACAATTTATTTATTTGCGGGCATCAAGGAGTCCATGGATACATATTTTAAATAAACAAAAAACAACTGGCATTTGTCAGATATTATTAGTTAAAGTGTTTATTTGCTATTTTGTGTAGAAAACTTTTAAATTTATTTGATTATAATAGAGAATGTATACAAACGACGAAAAAAATGACATGCTCTTTTGTTACTATGCCTGTAACAGAAATTGTGATGCTGCTTGTGATATGTATTATGAAAGATATTTGGAAAGAAGGCAGCCAGATAAACGATTGTTTTCTAAATTAGAAAACAATTTAAAAAGGTTTGGTGCTTTTACAAAACCCAGTACTGATAAAAGAAAATTCAAAACTGATGATGAAGAACGTGTGTTAGCCTACATAAATTTTAAGCCAACAGCGTCCACCCGAGAAACTGCAATTGAGTGTGCTACTTCTACAGAAAAAGCTCGCCAAATTTTAAAACAAAACCGCTACAAACCATACAAAACCCATGTTAGCAATACACTGTATCATGGGGATTGTGAGAGAAGACAACAGTTTTGTAGGTGGTTTCTTAATGAAACAAATAATAATCCTGGTTTTAGTCACACTATTATATTTACCGACGAAGCAAAATTTACTAACAAAGGCATGTTTAACAGAAAAATACAGTCTACTGGAGTCAGGAAAATTCCCATTTAACAGAAGAAAGGCGGGATCAACATCAATTTTCGATAAATGTGTGGTGTGCCATTTTGGTAATAAAATACTTGGGCCTTTCTTCTATAATTATAATTGAAATGGTGTACACTATTTGAATTTTCTACAAAACGAATTGCAAGAAATGCTCGATAATTTGCCACTTCATTTACTGCAAAACTTATATTATTTTCAGCATGACGGTGCACCTGCTCACAATGCTCAAGCCGTTTCTGAATATCTTGATAATAGTTTTCCAAATTGGATTGGCAATGCAGGTCCTGTTCCATGGCCGGCAAGGTCACCAGAACTATCGCCACTGGATTTTTTTCTTTGGGGTACTGTAAAGGATGTAGTGTATGCTAAAAAACCCAATAACATTGAGCAACTCAAAGACAGTATTACAGCAGCTATTACAAGTATAAAACCACAAACGTTAAATAAGGTGCACCAAAACCTAATTAAAAGGTGCGAAATGTGTTTGCAAGCTAATGGAGGTCATTTTGAGCATATGTTAATGTAGGAGTGGGCATATTCGCATTAATTAATTTTTGTTTCCTTTGATTAAGTTATTTGTATTGTATGGATAGTTTATTTTTTAAGTATTTTATTTTTCTTAGTTTATAATAAATTTAGTTACAATAAACTTGTGTTTCCATTATTGATTTTTACACATTTTGTTTGTTTGTAATATGTATCCATGGACTCCTTGATGTCCGCAAATAAATCGTTTTTTCTTTATTATGAAGAAACTACTGAAAATAAGTACATCAACCCTTACATCAGGGTAATCAGAAAAGAAAAACCTTTCCATTTGGGTTATATTGAACTATGGTTTCCATTTAAAAAGTGAGGTTATGTTTGTAGCTTGAAAACCCATTTCCAATTAAAATTGTCATATACGCTAATGAATTCTACGTAAAAAGTTACCTTACAAGCAGTTTTTATTTTCTCTATAGGTTAAACCGTTAAAAGTTATTAGCGTTTGAACAAAAGGGCAAATTTCCGTTTTTTCAAATATCTAAAAAGTTGAGCATCTAGGTGAGTTTTCAAAAAAGCATCATACTACTCGTAAATTTCTCTTCAACTTTGCTAATTTAACCAACATTGTATCTTCTATAATAAAAAAGTTACCCATATACGGAGACAGATTGTGGGCACCCTGTATAGAACAATTGATAAGTTTCATGGTCAGTCTTGATCACCTGACATATGTAATGTAATATTTTTATTGTTTTATGTGAATCAATTTTTACGAGTGTAAGTAATCCCTTCCGAATATTGTTTCTCCATTGTATCACAACTTTTAGATCCCTGATGAAGTTGTCCAACAGATATATATATATATATATATATATATATATATATATATATATAAGAGAAAAGTAGGTTTAATGAGTCTTAAATTGAACAGTAAAAGACATTATGGAAGACATACAGCATCCTAGCTCACAATTTGTGCTCATTCAGGTTTCACCTGACGTAGCAAAGTTGTATAATTTAACAGTCAGACACCTTATGGAGATCCGGCATCAACTAGCTCACAATTTGTGTCTCTAGCTCATTCACCTGCATCGCAGTTGCTTGAACAACAGTCGACACGTGAGCGAGATCCGCTCAACGTGTCCTTTTAACCATGCAGCCAATGCCGCAGCACAATTGTGAAAAGGCTAGTTGATGCCGTATTCCCATACAGTGTCGATGTTAATTAACAACTTGCTATCTGTCCAGGCCCTAAACGACAAAGTCACAAATTGTGAGCTAATTTGATGTTACTTCCCAATAATCTGTACTTTTATATATATATATATATAATATATATTATATATATTCTTATACTGTTTATTACTCCACCCCTCCGACCTAATATTTATTTTTATATATATATAAATAATTTAATTTTACTTTTATTTATAAATTCTGATACACGACTTTTGTCGTCGCCCCTAATTTTAGTATTCAATGAATGATTCCTATATGATGTGTTTTAGCAAAGTTTGGTTGGTTATCTTGTAACATGCCTTTTTGCCTATATTTAGCATGTTACATCTATGCTGGGCACTATTAGCATATAAATGCTAATACCTACATTTAAATATAAAATTACTCTCTTTATTATATAATATATTTTCTATAAGAATTTATCTCGTACAATCCTGGATTATTAGTTTTAATCCACAAGTTATTAATTTGTTTACATAGTACAAATAAATATATCTATATGTAATTTTCCAATTGGTCATTTCTAATTTTCCTATTGGTTGTATTATAATTGTATCTAAATGAAATTTTCCTATTGGTTATTCCTGAAGTGTTTATTCTAGAAGCACAACTGGTGTGGTTCTAACTCTGTATTATAATTATATGAAATTTTCCTACTGGTCATTTCTAATTTTCCTATTGGTTATTTTTGAAGTGCTTATTTCAAAGTCACAACTGGAGTGGTTCTAATGTTGTATTATTGAGAATTATAGCTAGTCATCGTCCATCCCGAAGATGGCCGAAAATAATTGATTAGAAGTGTCAAATTTACATTTTCTCTGATATCCGTTTGCTTATCTGGCACTCCATTTCTCATTTAACTTTTACCTTGCATCATGGTTACCTGGTATGTAAATTTTCTAATTATATATCTTAAATTAACATTTAAATATATTACTAGATGTGTTACCTAATGGAAGAAGAATTTGTTTCTTCATTAATCCCATCAAGTATTTATGATGATGGTAAGATATAAACCGATTTAACTTTTCTTTGCACCTCGTGGTAGATTGTCATTTTTGTAACACAACTGAATTTTCTAGGGTCCTCTGTTTACCTCTGGCTTCAGTGGATTAATATGTCCCTGCAATATGTGTTCCTGTAATGGATGTTCCTTTGTTACCTCTGGCTCCGGCGGATTTGTGTGTTCCTCTGTTACCTCTGGCTCCAGTGGATTTATAAGTTCCTGCAATATGTGTTCCTGTAGAATATGCTTCCCCGGTCAAGCATGTTCCTGCAAGATGTGTTCCTGTAGCATATGTTCCTCTGGTTTATTCTCCGGTCAAATATGCGTCACGGCGACGTGTTTTTCTCTCCTTCGGATGTTCCACATGGGAAAGTTGCAATTCGCACAACCGATGATGTAAAATAAATAATCATCGCAAGTATTTTATATTTCGTTTCTTTCTACCTTACATAATGTGCTCAGTTATTATCTTATTGAAAAATTTCTACAAGTTTAATTTTATGGAACAGAAGTTGTTAACGACAACTGATTCGAAGTTGACCATATGGTTGTTTTGTACCTACACTAGGAGTTCCTCCAACGCAGGATGTTTTAGTTTCCTGGATATTGAAGGATTCCTGTAACTTAAGTAACTTTGTATTAGTTTAGTTACTGGTACAACAGGTAGTATGAACTTTAACTTTTACCTTACCGTTTCTCTGTTAAAATAAAGAGGCCTAACCTCTATTTAAATTTGTCTTTGTCACTACAAATATTTTGTATTGATTATTAATTACCTTTTACTTACCTTAATTGATTTCAAATAGCATTCTCTAATATATAACCTTATCTTAAATGATTTCAAATATAATTATCTAATATATAACCTAAAAATATGTAAACATTTGAAGCTTCATATGGTGAAAAGGTTAATTACTTGAACTTTCATTTCATGTGCATTTTGTTACATGACGTTATTACAATTAGGATCACTTTTTGATTTACTCTTGCATTAAGTAAAGTTTTGAGTTTCTAAACAGAGATTACTTATTTTGATTTCTCTATAAAAATTTCTCGTGTTCATTTATTAAATATATGACTTATACCATGTTAAAATATATAGTGATGTCTACAATGTTAATGGCACAAGCGTATATTTTATACATGCCTTTGGAATTGTAATAATTTGAGTATTAATATACATATTTAGTCGAATTTCTCTTATCGTGTTTTAACTTTTGTTTCTCTAAGTTATCTTACAGTTGTGTAAACAAGTGTCTTGGTATTTAAATTCTAACTTTCAGATATTCTCTAAACATTCCCCTTACCCTGATGATTTCAAGTCTCATGCAGCCTCCGGAACCATAAAGGTCGATGCAAGCTGTGCCGAAGTATTTCTTATACTTCGTCGTGCGCTTACTCTTTTTATAACATCGAGAAAAGAGTAAGGTGCAATCTATTTAAAACTGTTTACTATATTTTATGCCTCGACTATATGAAACCTTTATCTCAGGGCGTTCACCAATTCACCATGGGTTCAATCGTGAGTAGATGTGCACTGCCCAACCAAACTGCACACTCGTTTGTTTTACCACTTTTTATATGGAATTATTTACTGTGTATGCCAAATTTTACTGATCAATGTTGCTTGGTGCCAAATTAATTTATGTATACTATTTCTGACTTTAATTTTGACATTTTAAGATATTACACGGTACTTACCTGAATTATACTGCGCTGAATGCCTTCTTTAAATGTTTCTGGCTCTAGATCTTATTCACCGTACGCACCTTCACAAGGATTCACAATCGCTGTTCACTTGCGTATCGCCTCCAGGTGTTCTTAACAATTTTGCTGACCCCAAATCTGAAATAATTTTACCCTAATTTTAGAATTTTGAATAAACCGTTGTATCTACTTCCCCTGCGTTAATTCTTCCTTGTAATATGCTGCTCTCCTATTTTCCTTCTTCGTGCTCCAATCAATTCTTTCGCCTTTCCGTTTTCAATCTCCAATCTATCCTGCCGTACTGTTCCAAATCAACCTATTCCCTGCTATTCCTTCAATATCCACTCTATGTCCTACTGCCTTTAATCTATCCAAATCACTCCAAAATTATTAATATCGTCGTTGCTTTGTATATCCACTCGAATCTCCTGCTGCCGTTTAACCAATCGTCCCAAATCCAATACCAATCTCGTTCAAATCTAAATAAATCGTCGCTTTCCCGTCGCACTATTAACCACTCTAAATATTCTTCTATAATCGCCGCTTTTGTACTACCGATGCTTCTTATACTTTCACTTGACTAAATCAGACTATTTAACTCAAAAAACATTTATTTCATCAAAATATTATACAACTTTTAACGCAGGTGTGCAAAACACGTCTTTTACTGAATATTATCGAAAAGAATCTCTCTTATTTACTTCGCTTAGCAATAAGCACAACAACATTAGCTTACTTAATCACATTTTAAAAGCATAAACTATCCAATAACAATTCGTCTTTACTCTAGTGTCCAAAATACCTTCACTATAGTCTTTATATACATTCCTAATTTCTACCATTGGTCCTAAACACTTCACAATTCTCCAATAAAATTTTATATATCTATTCACTTATAATTTTGATTTTACAATTCGTCCAAAAGTTGATTCTATTTAAATGAAAAGCCAAAATATTTACACAAGACCTGGACGCTTGGTCGATTGTAGATATCCGTAGACGCGTCCGGTTTTCCGACGGCAAATGTACTTTCAATGGCTTATAAAATTTCAACTTAGTATAAAACCTTGAGTACCGTGCATTGTATCAACGTCATAAAGTCATTTTGTTTACCTTTGGCACATACGTTTCAAACTAGAATGGTACATACTTTAGCATATGTAAAGTACAGCAAAATATAGTTTTTGAATTACTGGATCTTATTTATAAATCATGTTGTTTGGCATACACCCTTTTTAACACAAATCTACTCTTAGAAGCCTTGTACCCCCCCCCCCTTACATTACAATATATATATATATATATATATATATATATATATATATATTGCTATGATAAGGGGTTTGTTTAGGGGTATACTGAGCCGTGATGGTCGCGCAATACAAAAAAATAGTACTAGGAATTAGAAAACTGCATTTAATTAGCATGAAAAACACGTAATTCGCATATTATGCAAAGAACAAACATTTAACAGCTGTATAAGGACCACAATTAACTTTAACCAATGCTAGTAAGCATGTCCTTCAATAATATAAACATATTTAGCAGAGAAATAATTATTCACGCAATTAAACTAGTTCTAAATCAAAAAGCGTTCATAAATAGATACGCATGGAGTAAGGTAAAAGCTAGTAAGTCATCATGCAATATCTATTAAAATTAAGCATGCGATAATGAAAGAAGATAGTAAAGCGCTCTGATAAAGAAACACATATTTCAAAAGAAATGAGTTTTAAACACAAGATATAAACGAAGATACGTTGATGTAATTCATTTATGCTAGGTGATTTTATTCATGAAATTCGTTCGATTCCCAAAAAGCTTAATCTACACAAACAAGAGCCATAAGCTAAATTAAAGGCCAAGGTAAATTAAAATTTCCAATAATAATACCAAAACAAGCGGTCAAGATCGACAAATAATGGAAATATTAGGAGAATATGTAATCACTGAATCATTCCATCAGAAATAAACTTGTAAAATCTATAGAAATACCCAAAACAACCTGTGGTTGGCTGTAATCTTTGAACAACAGTTCAGATAAACCAATGAATTTTAGATAGGGATAGACTATATAACGCCCAGAGTTTGATAAAAGTCAGTCTCAATTAGAACCACATTACTCAAAAATTTACGCGTCGAATTAATATTTAAATTAAATAATTACAATTTGTGAAAAGTGGTGTTATACAATACTTTAAAATAAATTATAGTGAAAATAAATAAAAAAGGTGTCGCCGTTTGCTGGAAAACATGAATAGAAATTTTATTAATTAATTTAGGTTAAATATTTATAATGTAGGGCTCTAAGAAAATCTAAGAAAACTGTAAGTTACTTCTAAGTTACTACAACTCTAAGTTACGACAAGCAAATCTAAATAACATATGCAGTAAATTTTGAAAACAAATTAATGAAAATTATTGCTTCAAATTCACGGGAGGAAGCACAAGGCAGAGCATTGTTTTAAAAAAGCTGCTGGATTGAAGATAATCAAGGGATGTTGATCTACAACACAGCAGCAGATCAAAGGGAAAACAAAAAAAGGACACGGGAAAATTACAGGTCAAGGCTACCTAAATTAAGGCATTATTTCATTTTTTATTTTCTATATTTTGTAGGGAGTCAACAAAAATATTTCATACGTAAAAAGGGGAAAGGTCTTGAACGGTCTAGATTTTCCAGTAATAATATCATTTTTGGTGGCTTTAGATTAAAGAAAGGAAGATATAATTTTGGGGATAAATAATTTAAATATTATAAATTGATCGACTTAGTTTTATCATTCTAAACAGGAAAAGTTTTAGAGAAAAGGGGTTAATTTATTTGATTATTGTGATGTTGTCCACTCTGTGTGAGTTAAACTGAGCTAGCCTTGGCATAATTAAAATTAGAATATTAGAGAGAGACACAGACAACAATTCTTGTTAGAACTAATAGCTGTATCATGTCGGCAAAAGGGAAAACATTGGGTTCACAAGCCCAACAATTAGTTATAAATTTGTTGGAGTACTTCCAGCCCGAACAGAATAATGGTGAACCTCTAATTTCTTTAAATTCAGTGCATAAGGTAGAGTATATTATAAAAACAATTTTTCTATATTAATAAAATCTATATTGCTTTAGCGAGTTGCAAACGCCTTGAAGACTAGCATGCTTACTGTAAGTAGGATTAAAGCACTCTGTAAGAAAAATCATCATTAATCACTTTCTTTCTCATGTTAATTGATGTAATTTTATTGTTTTAATAGCAAATTTGTAATATAATCTTTGGTAATTTACTCCTATGTTAATTTTTAATTCTACCTTGGGTAATGTTAATTTCATGAAATGCATTTTCATATCAATAACAACCTTACTTTTAGTATAAATTTATACGGCACAGGCACAGCTCTTCTTTAAAGTAGTATTATCGTTCGTAGTTTTTTGCAAACGAAATATCGTTTAAAGTTTTAAATGCATAATGAAATCATATGTTTGGTGAAGATGTCATTTTATTAAAATGTCAACACAAAACACCCGAATGTCAACAAACCAAAATCTTGATTTTGCCTTACAGCACGGTTGCCAAAGTTAACGTAACAAGACCTTTCAATTGTAGGTGCCAGTAACACATTATTTCTGTTATTTCATCTCTCTATTCAGATTAATAGATGTAATTCAATTTTTGAGAATGCATTTTATATTAATTGAATTTATTAAACTCGTAAATTATTAGCATGACAATTTTAACATACTAAAAGCAACGACCTGTTTGAAAATAAAATATTATTTGCAACCTCGCTTCATTGTGGTTTCTAGATCAGCGACAGATGACGGAAACTGTCGAATTGATATATTTATTTGATAGATATTTATTTTTTTCGTCGACTGTTCATTAATGTCAATATTAACGAATGATTTTGTTTTAAAAAGGATGCATTACTGGACGTCATTAATGCACTCTTTTTCATCAAGTAACTCTTTTGTGACTTTGACGTTTTGATATTTTAATAGAGGTATAACCTCAACCAGACATACGGATATGCATCCTTGTTGTTAAATTCGCATGTCATATATTTCAGTGGTGACTAGTTTTCCTTTAGTAAAAGTGAAGTTTATGTAAAAGCGAAAATGTATGAAGTTGACATTATTGTATTCTGACGGTCTTTGTGGAAAAGTAAATTTTATTGTACTTGTGGTCGACGAAAAAATGTTGTAATTAACTTGTTTGTTAATAGGCGATTAATAATCTCAACTATTAAAGCACTCACTCGCTTCACCCGTTCGTGCTTTAAACAGTTCGATTATTAATCGCTTTCATTAACTAACTAGTTGCTTAAATAACTATAATGTACTTGCATTTATATTAATTGAATTTATTAAACCCTTAAAGTATTAAGACGACAATTTTAAAGTAGTAAAAGCAACTACTTGTGTGAAAATAAAATATTTTTCACAACTGATATTAATTTGATATTTATGAACTAGATGCTACATTGACTTGAAATTTTCAACTTGATACATACGATTAAAAGTCATGACACAAAGTATCTTCTTTCTGGTTTCTACTATATGACTCTATAAGACAGCTATTCTAAAATCAAACTTGTAATATTTCAATTTTATTGCAAGGATTTCATTAATTACACCACAATCAAATCCTTTACACAGCTCCAAAAAATGAAGCGATACAAAATTCTTCTTTTCAAAGCTATCTGTTACTTCTTTTACTAGTTCTATGATAGCCTAAGTAGTTGATTTATTGGATCTAATTGAAACTGTTCTACACAAAGAATGTTATTTAGTTTCAAATGTAGTGAGTCAAAAAGTAAGAATTATTTAACCACTGAAGAGCCACTTCAATTAACTGTTTGACAGATATACCTGTGATGCAAAACAAATGAGTGAGTAATAGCAAAATCATAGCCAGCCGTGATGAGTTGACGCTTCTAGGTATGCATACACATTAATGAATTTACAAAGACTTATTTTTAAATTTAGGTATATGAACTTATTAATCAAAATGCTGCACTTTTAAAGAGATATCCAATGTAATAATTAAAAAACCGTTTTCTATTTAAAAAATGTACCTTTGTATTTTACTGAAAAACTACCAAAAAATTTTCAGAAATGTATGTCCTCCTTCAAAAGCTATAATTTTTTATTTGAACGTTTTTTCCTATACCTTATATTTCGAAATTTTGCCGAATTTTTAACTTACAGTCAAAAATTATGCAAACATTTAAATATCAACAGTTAAAGAACTTAACCTAGAATTAGTATACAGAAATGTGAAAACAATTAATCTGAAAAGAAAACGAACAAAAATATGTCAGTACTACAATTACAATTCATCTCGCCGTCCAGTATCATCATCTTCAGTCTCTTCTTCAACTGGCTCTTCTGCTGCACCATCCTCAACACCACCTGACTCTACAAACTTAGATAACCCTTCAAAAGTCCTAGAACCATTGTAATCAATAACTTTGTTGTCTTCTTTCTTGTATAGTTTAATTGTAGGGAAGCTTGTAATACGAGTATGTTCGAGTTCATTTGCTGTGGAATCAAGCAATAACAACATCAACATTACTTTCAAAATGCTCTGCAACTTTTTCATAAATAGGGACCAACTGTTTACAATGACCACACCATGGAGCATAAAATTCTACAAGGACGTCCTTGGATTTATCTAATACAACTTCATCGAAATTGCTTGCAACAAGAACACGCATGGGTTGTTTATTCCAATCTTCAGGAAGTTCTTGACTTAATAAATGTTGTTTAAGCTCACCTTTTAAGAACTTATCTACAAATGTAGTTATGCTTTCAGCATCAAGTTCGGACGATTCAGGTTTGAATTTTGACATTTCTTCCTCAAGTTTAATAATACGTGCAGTGGGAACCTCTTCTTTTTTAATTCCAAAGAATTCTAAAATTCGCTGGTGGTCTTCCTCCTCTACATCGATTGTAACAAACAAAATTTTAGATTTGTAAGGTTTGGCGACAGAACGAGCAGCAGATACAATAGCACTGGTTTTGTCATCACTTTTAGATACAAAGATGAGTAAATGGCTCTTAATTTCACCTCCAAAGATCTTAGGTGCCGTTTCATGATTGAATTCTACGAGGTTTGGTAGCGACTCTGATGTAACAAAACTTTTGATGTTCTGTTCAGTATGTTCACCTTCAAAAATGGATTTTCCTTCGTCGAACTGTTTAAATAAGACAATAGAAGCACATGTAGCTTCATATTCCTTGTAAATTGCTTCGTCAGAAGTGATTCCGAACTGATAATCATCGACAGCATTAGCAACAGATAAATAAGCTTTAGCTTTATCTGAAGTTTGATCTGAGAAGAAACCAACAACTGCAACTTTATTTTCTTCAATAAATTGTTTAGCTTCCTCGACTGTCTTAAGTTCTTTAGCTGCAGGACCAGTTTTCTTTTCAAGCCAAGCTACTATTTGGGCAGCATGACGTCCTCCTGAATAATCAATAGGCTGTCCATTTCTAAAGAATTTAAGGGTAGGATAACCTTTGACATCATATTCCTTAGCAAGATCTTCCTCTTCGGTAGCATCAATTTTAGCAAGATTTATCTTTGACTCTTTGTCTGCTAATTCTTTTGCAGCTTTGGAATATTCTGGTGCAAGGGCTTTACAATGTCCACACCATGGTGCATCATCATAGCAAGCAGAATTTTTAAAAATTTGATCTATATCGACCAAAAATTCTTCACGAGTATGGTATTTTTTTTGGTGCAAGTTATCTCGAATTAACTGTAAATCCAGGGGTCGTTGGATAATATTTTGATAGTGTTCGACTAAATTCGCATTAACAGGAAATAAGAATAGTTGTACATCTGGCATATCATGAAGTTCATTTAAGATTTCTTCAAGAATACTAGATAGTATAACAATTGGATCGGTTGTTCGTCTATTGGCAGGTTTATTATGTTTTGTCAGATAATCGCAATGTAGTTCAGAATTAGGCCGATACAGGTTTCTTGCATGCATTGTATCTCTAGGAACTTTCGAGACTAAGGTACTTCGTTTCATTTCTTCAGAATGCATTTCGTAGAATAGAACATATGCTTCTGCTTTTACAAGTGTTTTAGAGGATATACTGCACACCTTGGAATCGTTATATTCATGCCATACAAATGAGTACGGGTGTCGACAGTATGTCAATGTAGTACCTCCGGGTGGAGCATTGGGGACGTGGCCGCAAGTATAGCAGCCCTTGTTCAAATTATAATGTCGACAGTATGCGATGTAATGGCCTTTCAAAGTAGTCCCACTGTGTTTAGATATTGCATACAGGTTATAATGACAATTTCCAAGATTTGTTTCTGCAGCGTAGAGTCGCATATCTAGACCTTCTAATGGAAAATCTATAGGCGTAGTTAGCTTTCTTTGATATGTACCTGTAGGTGAAAACCGTTTTAAGTGTATCACCAATATTTTAGGAAACCTCTGTATGGACAGTGATTTGATGCATTTTCTCCTTTCTTTGCACTTAAAACATACCGGTTTTTCGTCGTCATCCAATGTTTCAGACCTAGTAAAATGATCTAGACAAAGCTGTAACGTTAAGCAGCCAGTGTGCTTAGGTTTTAAAGCCATATAGACACAATAATAACTTAGACATACTCCAGTACTCTATGAAGCCCATCCCAAAACAATGCTAGCTAAGATAATGTCTGTTGTTTATGCACAAGCCCAATTTCAAACCATGGAATATGACAATTTTGAGGTTGCTGAGTAGATTGTAACATACTGTTTTAATAAGCTCTAATAGTTCTAGTATTCCTAAAAATAGTTAGTTTCTAGTTTAATTTTAGCATGCTAATTATTAGAATTGTAGTGCTGCAGGATCACCAAGTAGCTTCTCAGCGAAGTTCCCAGAAAGATCTAATCCAAGAGTTAATCAATTTTCTAAAGGCACTTACTTTAAGGGCACTAAACATGTCAAATTAGTCCATATCTATGATTAGATGTCAATCATGCTTTAGGATCCTATTTATGTCAGGGTGGTCTGAAGCAATTTTTCAATTAGCTGAGCACTCAACTAAAATCAATTCTGAGAACTACGGTTGTGGTTATCTTAGGCATTGACAGTTTTAATTAAAATTAAAGATTTCGACCGGCGCATCCTAAGCGGTAAGGCGTCAAGAAAGGGTTATTTTCAATTAACCAAAATGTATATAAGGAGGCCAGCGGTGGGAATCGGGGTTGTTTATTTCCAGCGCGTTAGAGGTTAAAGCTAACGGTTACTAGTGATGTGTTTATTTCTCTTCAGTCAAGTGCGGGCCGTTATGTTTTAAGTTATTTATTTCTCTGAGTAAGTAATTAGTATATGTGATATTACTATGAACTCAAGGCTGTGTTATGCAGCATAAGTCAGTTATTTGTTTAAAACAGTATTTGTCGACTTCCATAAAATACAATTCCGGGTGAATGCCCAGTTCAAGTAAATTGATCCGTTTTATTATTGCTTTGGAGACCGCATCGTTTTAGAAGGGTCTTCTATTATATTGTGTTTCGGCGGTGTCAGAGGTCGTTAATCACTAATCCACGAGGCTACCTGAGAATGCAAAGCTCAGGCCCGAAGTCAAGTTCTGGTACTATTTGACCCTTGAGAAGGTCGTATTTTTCATGGTGTAGATGACCCGTGGTTAAAAGGGTGTCGCACTATGCAAGTTAATTAGACTAGGGTAGCATTAATAAATTTTTGTTATTGGGTGTGTCACCTAGAACTGTATCTATTCAAAATATGTTTGTTAGTTAAGTTTAGTTAAGTTGTGTTTGTGCTGGCGGAGACTATAAGTGACTTATTTTCTGTTCTGCCATTTGGTTCATCGCCCACGAACAAAGTGCGACAGAGCTATTACATGATTGGTCCATGGGCGTTTAATTCCATGGTGGCGCCCTTTTGTACATAAGGTAATTACTTTATATTTTGTTATGCATATGTAATTAGTTGAAGTTTTGTTAACAGTAGCTCATTCAATAAAACAATCGAATTTTCGTCTGCCAGCTGCTGTTTGTTCCTAATGAACCCCATCTTCACGCGACTTATGTCTGCAGCTAGTGCGTAATCAGCGATCCGAACGTGCAGGTCGATAGTGTATAGAGGTCCTGTTATTTATTTATTGTTAATTGATACCTCGCGGTGGTAAATATTAAAATTACACCGGCGCATTAAGCGTGGTTAAAAGTGTAATTTTAATATTTACCTACGCGTGAGGGTATCCAATTAACAATAAATAATAAATAACAGGACCTCTAACACTATCGCACTCACGTTTCGGGACGTTGCCTGCAAGCTGCAGCAGTCGGTGAAGGGGGTTCATTAAACAAACACACTGAGACGAAAATTGATTGTTTTATTGAATGAGCTACTAACTAAAACTTCAACTAATTACATATGCATAACAAAATATAAAGTAATTACCTTATGTACAAAAGGGCGCCACCATGGGAATTAAACGCCCATGGACCAATCGTAATAGCTCTCGCCGACTTTGTTCGTGGGCTATGAACCAAAATGGCAGAACAGAAAATAAGTCACTTATAGTCTCCGGCTAGCACAAACACAACTTAACTAAACTTAACTAACAAACATATTTTGAATAGATACAGTTCTAGGTGTACACACCCCAATAACAAAAATTTATTAATGCTACCCTAGTTCTAATTAATCTGCATAGTGCGACGACCCTTTTAACCACGGGTCATCTACACCATGAAAAATACGACCTTCTCAAGGGTCAAATAGTACCGAACTTGACTTCGGCCTGAGCTTTGCATTCTCAGGTAGTCTCGTGGATTAGTGATTAACACCTCTGACACCGTCGAAACACAATATAATAGAAGACCCTGCTAAAACGATGCGGTCTCCAAAGCAATAATAAACGGATCAATTTACTTGAACTGGGCATTCACCCGAATTGTATTTTATGGAAGTCGACAAATACTGTTTTTAAACAAATAACTGACTTATGCTGCATAACACAGCCTTGAGTTCATAGTAATATCACATATACTAATTACTTACTCAGAGAAATAAATAACTTAAAACATAACGGCCCGCACTTGACTGCAGAGAACTAAAACATCACTAGTAACCTAGCTTTAACCTCAACGCGTCTGAAATAAACAACCCCGATTCCCACCGGCTGGCCTCCTTATTACATTTTGGTTAATTAAAAATAACCCTTTCGACGCCTACCGGCTTAGGAGTGCGTCGAAATCTTTAATTTTAATTAAAACTGTCAATGCCTAAGATAACCACAACCGTAGCTCTCAGAATTGATTTTAGTTGAGTGCTCAGCTAATTGAAAAATTGCTTCAGACCACCCTGACATAAATAGGATCCTAAAGCATGATTGACATCTAATCGTAGATATGGACTAATTTGACATGTTTAGTGCCCTTAAAGTAAGTGCCTTTAGAAAATTGATTAACTCTTGGATTAGATCTTTCTGGGAACTTCGCTGAGAAGCTACTGGGTGATCCTGCAGCCGCAATTCTAATAATTAGCATGCTAAAATTAAACTAGAAACTAACTATTTTTAGGAATACTAGAACTATTAGAGCTTATTAAAACAGTATGTTACAAGATAAGACTTACCCACATATGATTATGTTGTAAAAACTTTTAAAAAAGGAAACTGTCAGATTTGTATCTCTCCCGCCATACAGCCGCCCCATGAAAATTTTACAAGTTTCCTCAAGAAAAAAAACTTTCGAGGATAGCCCTATAAACATAACTAGGTAAAACTTTTAAAGGGGTTTTATACACAAAAGAAAGGGTATCAACTAAATGGCGGATGTCAGTTTTTAAACAACAGCAGCGCAATTAAGTACCAGCCGACTATATAGAGTGCGATAAAACTGCTATTACAGTCGATTAATAAATACAACTTTAATAGTACTAATCCTAGTCTCCGTCAGAATGCCCGGAGAGAAAATCTTAACTGTTAATATATGATAACATACCTGAAGATATTTAACAGTAAACAAATATTCTCCAGCCTCAGGTTGAACAGGTGTACTAATAACATCAAGAAGCTTCTCGTTATGTTTTTGAATGCATCCTATTCCACCCAATCTTACAGTTATATCAGTATTATATGTTTGCTGTTTAAGATTACATTCTAAACTAGTAAGTCTAAAACTTGCTATATCCTCCGAAGGAGATGATGACATCTCTTGGTGACTTACAGCAAACGACATTTCTAAAAAAACAATAAAGTACTATAAATATTAAGAAATACAAATGCACACTTGCCTTTCATTACGAATTTAGCATCTAATGTTGTAAATTGTACAAACTCATTTTGTTCATTTTCAATAAGTGTTTTTTCTGGCTTTTTTGTCTTTTCTTTGGCTTCCATAATTCGAAGAAGCGACAAACTAGAACTGCGTGACCTGGATGATTTCTAAAATGTATTGTTTTATGATTAGAATTCGTTTTAAAATGACACTCACAACAAGTGGTTTGTTTTCAGGAAGTGGAGCTGATGGAAGTGGAATGCTCGTACCTAAAGCTACTAATAGTAATAATCTGACATCAGTAATATTAAACGCAATTGAAGGTAACTGAGCCCGAATCTTTGCTAAAGGAAGATGGGGATCATCAGTAATCAAGCATTTATAAAATGTCAAATTTAAAGTTATAGGACATAATAAGTGAAGCGGAGTGATAACACTTTCATTAATGCATTTACTCCAGTCTTCACCGCCTTGAGCCAAAACTACTTGTAAATCAGTAAATTGCAAAATAAATCTATCGTAACTCATCTTTTTCATTTGTTCCAATACATCTCTTTTATGTACACCTTTTGCTATTAGGTGACGAATTTCTGTCATATTGGACTTGCAATTATCTGTGGATATTTGAATATGACCTAAATTTATAACTAAGACGTTTTCTGATCCAGTATATTTTCCACCATATGGAATTATAATGTAAGGTGCACGTAAATTTACATTGAGATCTAAAATAGAATGCTGTTGTATAGCATGTTGTAATCCGACAGCTGATCTTTCTTTAATATTGCTAATACGGTCTCCGGCAGCAGCTGACAATCTAAAATCAGTTTAATATTAATTTAAAATAAACAGGTCTTGAAATTTATTACAATAATTTGTAATGCATTGCATTATGCTAGAAATAAATTAGAGGAGAAAGGAAAATTCTTTAAATGCGAACAGACAAAATAAAATATGAACGCACCTGGCATAATACATTTAACCAATAATTATTCTTAATTAATCATATTTCAAAAATTTCTATAAAAATAATTCAGATAGTAAGGTATAACATCGTTTCTTTTACATACATTGTATCGTAATAATTCAAGACGATGACTTAATGTAACATATGCCACTATGCAAGACACCACATATGTGCTTCTCATGAACAAGATAATTTACAATAGTCAGTCTCGACCACCAATGACAAGAAAATATCATGTTGGAACATAATGCACATTATACACAAAGTAACAAAACAATAATCGTGTAGTAAGGATAGATTAAAATAAGCTACATCGTCAGAACGAAATAATGATAGCGGAGGAAAATATCGTGGTTAGAGATCCGACAGAAAAATTATTTAATTGTTCATTAGTTAATAATAAGAAAACAAAAAATGTAGACAAATGAGCAAGCAGTAATACAGCGGATATGACCGCAGGGTTGGGTCTTGGTATGATGTTAAGTTAAAAATAACGTTGAACGAAACACAGCTTTCAAGGAAAAAATAAATATAGATGTTCTGCAGTGGAATTAATGAGGCGTGCAACAAATTTATACACAGGCAAGGTATTCTCAATTCATGTGGTTGTGAAATTCTTGTCGTTATGACCAGTTATAGGGGTTGGAACTTGGTCACTCCTCCATTAATTTGAAATTTTGCATGGTGTTGGGTCAAGTGAGCTATTGCTTGGAGTACAAAAAATGAAAATATTGATTATTGAAAAACAGGTGTTTCTGAATATTTTTAACCTTATAATAAGTGAATTAAACCGGGAGTAATTGTGGTCAGATGAAAGTTAAAAAATTTAAGCTTTTCTAAGTATATTTGTGTGTACAAGGTATCCATTTTTAGTCACTTTTACACAGTATCTCGCTTATTTTTAAAGATAGAAGCTTGTGGTTTTTGCCACACTGTACTCTTTTTTTGTTGAACTAAACATGCCGCCAAAAACATTTTCATAACCCTCTTTGTTTTTGAGATACAGGGCGAAATTGAAAATTATCACTTTTGGGACATTCCCCGTATCTCGGTTGTTTTTTAACTTATTACAGAGATGATAAGGTATTCTTATAGAATTTTTTCTGTAGAATCCAGTAGCGTAGTTTGTTTCTTTCCTGTGCCATCCATCTTTTAATTATGAAGCAAACATTTTTTTTTAATAGGACACCCTATATATTTTTAACTAATTCAATTAAGCATTTTTTGGGCTTTTCAAAAATATATAGCAGTCTGTATTTATTTTGAAAAATAACTGAATAAACTACACTTTTCTCAAAACTAATATGTTGTTTAATAGTAAGCCATGGCAACAGTAAATTTTTAGCCAGGGCGTTAATGAAACAAAAGAAAATAATTTGTCAATGGTGATAAGTCCGATTGCTTGTAAAAATAATATTTAAGATCTACTTAAAAAGTTTAAAATTTGTGTTTTCTTTTAAAAAATGGCTAGAATGGGAGTACAGCAAAACTTTGAAAAGTATGATATGTTATGTTGCTACATACAATCCAATGAAAATGCATATCAGGCCTCAGAACTATATTTCAACAGGTAAACCTTTTATTCATTTAATACCTAAACATTTTTTATCATTGTGCGTCTTTATACTTATTATAGATATCCAGAAAGAAGACAACCTTTCTTGGATAGGTTTTCCTATACTCAAAAATAATTTAATCAATCATGAATCATATACGCAACCAAGACCAAAATCCTACAATAAGGAAAATCAGAAATTGACGAGATCAATGATTTAGTCGTCGTAAAGGCAACTCCTTCAACCTCGTGTAGGGGCATTGAAGCAGAAGTCGAAGTAATCAAGAGTAGGGCACAAAAGATATTAAAAAAATTTAAGTTCAGCCCCTATAAAACACTAATTGTTCAGCACTTACACCCTGGAGATGCTGAACGTCGCTTAATTTTTGTAACTGGTATTTACAACAAATTCAAATAAACAGAAATTCGGCAATATGGTCCGATGACACTTATTTTTCAAGTGCTGGTATTTATAACAGACATAATACTAGACATTGGTATCAAAAAAAACATCATCTTGTATTTGAGCATGAGCAGCAGGGTAGGTTCGGCTTCAGCGTCACATACTTTATTTTGGGGCAACAAATAGCATTTAGAATTTATGAAGGAAGTCTTATGGGAGACCGATACCTAGAAATTTTGCAAGATATTGTTACTGAACTCAGAGATAATGTTCCACTGGCTGGTTTGAACACTATATATTTTCAGCAAGACGGAGCTCCTGCTCATGATTCCCTGAGAATTCGCCTCTTTTTAGAAAATCATTTTTCTAACAAATGAATAGGCACTAATGGGCCAATAAGATGGCCCCCAAAATCGCCCGATCTGTCTGTTCTAGACTTTTTTTTGGGGTTACTTACAAAACAAAGTTTATGCCAAGCGTCACCGCAACCCACATGAACTTAGTTAAGCCATTATACCATAGAATTTCAAAATATACAAAGACGTTCAATAATTCGGTTAAATGCTCTAAAATGAATAAGCAAACTGTGAGAATTGTGTATTAGAGAAAATGGTAATCATTTTGAACAATTTCCATAGAATTATTATCTGTTGTTGTTGTTAATGTACGTTATATAAAAAAAAACCTATAATTACTATTTATACTGTTAAATATTTATTTACGTTACTAGGTTAATAAAGAAAAAATAATTCAATAATCACTTTAAAACATTTGCAGAATAAATAATATGCAAATATACTCATTTTCTTTAATCAGTTATTTTTCAAAATTAATATAAACTATTATATATTTTTGAAAAGCCCAAAAAATGCTCAATTTAATTAGTTAAAAATATATAGGGTGTCCTGTTTAAAAAAAAACATGTTTGCTTCATAATTAAAAGACGAATGGCACAGGAAAGAAACAAACCACGCCACTGGATTCTACAGAAAAAGTTCTATAAGAATACCTTATCACCTCTGTAATAAGTTAAAAAACAAACGAGAAACGGGGAACGCCCTGTATCTCAAAAACAAAAAGGACTATGAAAATTTTGTTGGCGGCATGTATAGTTTCACAAAAAAAGAATAGTGTCGTGAAAACCGCAACCATCTATCTTTAAAAATAAGCGAGATACCTTGTAAAAGTGTTCAAAAATGGACACCGTGTACATTCAAATTATTTAATGTTGATAGAGCTTAAGCTTAGGTTGAATTTTATTTGAATTTATTAAAAATTAGGTAAACAGACACATTTGTAAAGGATATCCTACCTCAGTGATGGAATAGCAATTGGAAAAAGCATTTTATTTTTCAATTTTAATTAATTTGACAAAATAAAGTTAAGTTGAAGTAGCAGATAGATGGAAAAGATATTTAGAAGATTTATATAAGGGAGACGACATGGATGAGTTAGATAACGGCCAAGAAGAGGATGTAGAAATAAGATTCTCAATATTAAGAGAGGAATTTGATAACGCTGTTAGGGATCTTAAACTAAGTAAAGCGCTGGGGATATACGATATACCCGCAGAATTAATAAAATATGTAAGTCAGAAAACTTTAGACAGATTATATGAACTAGGAAAAGTATGATATGATAATATATGATACGGATGAGGTCCCAATAAATTTCGAAAAAATATTATTATCCCAATCCCAAAAAATTCAGGAGCTGATAGGGATGAGAATTTTAGAACGGTTAGTTTAACTTCCCACGCTTGCAAAATACTAACAATAATAATTAAAAATAGAGTCAAAGCTTTGACTGAGAATTATTTAGGCGAAGACCAATATGATTTTCGTAAAGACAGAGGGACTAGAGAACCAATACTAATGATTGGGATAATTATCCAAAAAAGGTTACAAAAAAATAAAAAGACTCATTTTGCGTTTGTAGATTTACAAAAAGTATTTCATAGGGTTAATTGGATTGTTATGTTCAGGATTTTGCAAAAAATAGAAATCTCTCATAGGGATAGAAAAATTATTTACAGTCTATATAAGAACCAAAGCGTAGTAATTAGATTTGAAGAAATAGAAAAGGAAGCTAAGATTAGAAATGGTGTTAGACAGGGCTGTATACTACTCCCTTGATTTTTGATGTTTATATTGAAAAAGCTTTAAACTTAGCTAGAGAGAGAAAAGAGATAGGTATTAGTGTACAGAAACAGAAAATAGGCACGTTACATTTTGCAGATGATATAGCCAATATAGTAGTCTAGAAAAGGGTTAGGAGATTTTTTAAATATTTTAGATGAGATACTACAGAGTAACTATAGTATAAGAATTAACTCAGGAAAGACAAAGATAATGACAAGTGAGTTACAGCATAGTTTTAAACCAAAATTAAAAATAGGTAATACCGAGTTAGATGAGGTAGATGAATTATGCTATTTAGGTAGTATAATTACAAAGGACGGACATAGCAGAAGGGATATAGTAGCTAGAATAGCTCAAGCTAAAAAAAGAAAGAATTACTAATAGCTAATAATATTAGTTTAGATAATAGAAAACGTTTCTTAAAGCCGTACGTATGGAGCGTTCTATTATACGGTAGTGAGACTTGGACAATTAAAGAGGTAGCTAAGAAACAGTTAGAAGCTTTTGAAACTTGGCTTTATAAGAGAATGGTAAAGATTAGTTGGACAGATAGAGTAACAAATGAGGAAGTTTATAGAAGGATAGGTGAGGAACCCTGAATGTGGAAACAATTAAAGGTCAGGAGAGATAGGATGATAGGGCACCAGTTAAGATATGAGGGACTATTTAGTAAAGTCTTAGATTATAGACTACCAAATAAAAATAGAGTAGAAAGATCTAGACAAAGCTATATTAGTCAAATTATTAGAGATTTAGCTTGTGAAGGGTATGTAGATCTTTTTTAGACTAGCTCAGAATAGAAAAGAATTTTGAGCCTTGTCAAACCGACCTTAAGTAAGTTCGAAAACAAAACAAAAAAAAATTAATAAAAATCAGTTAACTAATTGTCACTATGACATAACTCACAATTAGTTAGCGGTCTGGCATGTTGGCAGCGATTCGTTGCTTAAGCCTTACCATAACATATAATTTAACACTTTTCCTTTTTTGGAGGGGATAACCAGGTAATATTTCATTTTCCTATAATTGGGAATCATGTAAATATGTTGGAGTTCTTTAACAACCATCAGGTTGCTAATATCTACGTTGAGTCAGGTGGATAAGAAAAAGATAGAAGAATATAGGAAGACCTAGACCAAGCTATATTAGTCAAATTATTAGAAACGAAGGTTGTGAAGGGTATGTAGAACTTTTTAGATTAGCACAGAATAAATACTCCCTGTATGTTTGTTGTGGTTTGTTTTGTATTTTTCTTAATCTTCCTTGGGTATTAAACCACAGAGTTTTTAAAATTGTCTTTATATATGTTTCAATCTATGACCTAAGATCGTTGTCAAAAAAAGCATTCCTAAGTCATGGATCGAAACGTCTATAAAGACAATTTTAAAAACTCTGAGTGGTTTACTACCCAAGAAAGATTAAGAAAAATAGCACAGAATAGAAAAGAAGTTAGAGCTGCATCAAACCGACCTAGTAAGGTCGAAAACAAAATGATGATAAAATTTTGATAAGTATTCTAAAATATTTGAAAGAAATGTAATGTATAATGAAAAAATGTAGGAAACCGAAACAAGGGAGACCTGTGTGTAATAATAGTCTTCAGCTTAGAGATAATACCAAGAGGAATTGTTGTGACCGACTGTTTGGCACTCCTTAATTATAACTATAGAGAAAACTCTTTTCAGGGTAAGCAATACTGTAACCTAGTTTTTTTGTATGTCGGCCATTTTGTTTATTATTTTTACTGCTTTATAATTTTTATTTCTCTATTTTCCTATTTTCTAATTTTTTCATAAGAATCCACTCCTGCACCACTGCAGTTAGCCAACGCATCTTTATACTGTTACTGCATCCCTGGTCCTTCAGAACAACTCTAAATTTATTAACTAAATGCTTATTTTACTCGTAACAAATTTGAAAATGCAAAATTTGTACAAACCAATGTATGTTTTATAATGCACATGCGTTTGTACATTCTTTGGGAACATGTTAATTTGCCACTTGTACTTTTGAAATTACAACGCCCAGAAAGTAAATTTACATACTTTTAAATTCCATAAATTATATTTTTAAACTGCAGCAACCCAAACTAATGTTATTCAATTATTACAGAATATACTGAAGAGCTATATAGAGGACAAGGGTTAAAGGCTGATGATATACTAGAAAAAGAAGACGCTGGGACTCTGATTTTAAGATTAGAATTCAAACGAGCAGTAAAGTAGTAGAAACAGGCAATATACCGGTTGAAATACTAGAAATTCCAGGAGAATCGGCACAAGATAGACCTAGACTCGTTTGTAAGATAGATGAAACTGGAGAAATCTCTTCAGATTCTGTTAAAAGTGCATTGATCCCAAAAAAAGGTAAAACAGAGAGCTGTGAAGATTGCAGAACACTTAGTTTAATGCCAAATGCATAAACGTTATAATTTGTATTTTCTACAGAATAATGGAAAGAAATGTAAAAGAAGAGTAAAGAAAATACAACTTTATTTTAGAAAAAATAAGGATACAAGGCAGCAGTCCTATGACTATGATTGCTAATGTCGAATGGAATAATATGTTTGAGATACTGCAAAAAAATTGGTTTGAAATAACCAGTACAAATCACACAAGATGATCACGAGAAGGAGACAAAGGTAAAAGAAGGTGTCAGGACAAGGATGTACTTTATTACCCAGCAAGCAATTACGAAAAACAATGAAAAAATGAATACTAAAAATGTGTAGATAAAAAAATATTAATGTTGAGCTTTTCGAATGACAGTACTCTTAGACAATAGTAAACTCAATCTAGAAAACATGTTAATTAAATATAAAGTTTAAAGAAAAAAAACAACACGTAAGTAAAATTAAAAAAAAACAAAATATCATACAATGAAAACAATAAAATTGGTTTTTTGAATGTATGAATAATTCAGAACAGGTTTCGGGATGGAATTTTGTTACTTAGGTTGTAAAATCATAAACAATGGAAGAAATAAAGTGATATAAAGTGTTGAATTGTGCTAACAAATAAAGTGATTTTGAAGCAATATGTCCTGCAAAGCACATGATGCTTGGCTTTTGATATTAGGGCTATTTATTGATAAATTAACCACTAATGTGATGTTCCTGGCAAAGTAAGACCGAAAAATGTTGTATTTTGGGTCGATTGGTTGAAGCAAAAGTGATTTGGTGTTATAATGATTCATCAATTGGTGGGCAAAGAAATGCCATTTTTATGTTCAGTTACCTATCCTTATTCTAGTGTAAGAAGTTATGGTTTAGTTGCGCTGCAGGAATATAATTATTACTTCATATGAATTCATCACACTATTTTGAAATTTGCGGTTTGCGAGAAGAAGGTGTAAAGATTTAGTTAATGCAAAGTGTTTTTTTTGTTGGTTTGTACGAGTGACATCATCGCACCCTTGAACCTGTTGTTTAGAACACATATGTAACTTAGTATGTCGATTCTTAAGGTGGGCGACACACTTTGATATTTATGCAGTATTAGTTTAGAACAAACTGTTTCTCGCACATAATGTTATTGTGGTTATTATTGGAAAATTTTATTTGACGTAGAATGATGTCTGCTTATTTGTTTAGTTTTGAATATGTGAAACTTATTGCATTTGTTTGGCTAAATGTGTTGTGATTTTAAATGTATCACAAATATTGAGAATTCAGAGGAAATATTTTATAAAAGAAAATGTAATTTAAATAGTAGAATTTTGATATGAAATACCGATTGTTTCTTGTAGTGTAAAGGATCTTCAGTCTAGATCAATTTTGTTATTGATTACAGTTTTTTTATTAAAATAAATCTTTAACACTAATTTCTTAAAAATGAAAATTTTTAGTATTATCTAAATAGTGAATTTCTGCAAACTAGAATATCGTAATTGCGAATTTAATTAATTAATAAAAATAATAAACAGATTAAGAAAATTGTTAACAACCTTTACGCATTTTTCAGCACTTATCCTGTGTCTTGGTGGCATGTGCCCAATTAATTTTTTTTCAAGTTTGAAGTAATCATAATTAACAATGTCTACGTTAGAGGATATTCCCACAATTAAAAATTCTATTTTGCACGCTAAGGTATCCGCTGTTAAAACAGTACATGTAATCAGTTTTGAAAATGAAGGTATACCTAGGAAAAAACGAATAGCATTCAGTTTCGAATTTAAGAGCAATTGCAAAGAGTACGACGCAAAAATGAAAAATGTTACCGGACAAATGAACATAGCTGATTTAATTGCTATATGTAGTATTCTCGACTTGGACTATGACGGCTCGCTTCAAGAAGTCACCAACAGAATATGCACTTTCTTAATTGATTTAAAATCTGAAGATGCCGAGGCAGAAGACCAAGAAGGAAACGACGATAATGAAAATTCAGACCATAACAGTTCTAAAGACGAAAGGCTGACAGACGTAGAAATAAGAAAATCAGTAGAATTCCAGAGACATGAGAAGCAAGAGGGTTTCTTTTCTTAACCTTTCGAGATGTAGAGAACAGTATAAGACCGTTCTCGAGAAAGACGAATATTCAATCAAAAGATGGATTGAAGACTTTAAGAAAATTGTAAAAGTCACTGGCTGGAATGAATTGCAAAAACTTATCTTAGCCAAAAAATGATTAAAAGACCTTGCGAAATTATATATTCAATCACAGAAAGGCATTCAAACATGGTCTGTATTGAAGCATAAATTAATCCAAGAGTTTGTTATGAAAGTGCGCAGTATGCAGGTTCATAAGATGTTAATGAATCGAAGGAAGAAATATGATGAAAGTGTTCACGAATATGTGCTAATAATTAGAGAAATAGAAAACTGTTCCGACATAGAATCTGAGCTCATCATCCAGTACATAATAGTCGGGATACAAGACAGTTCGTCCAACAAAATTGTTCTTTATAGCGCTCGTAACTTTGTTGAATTTAAAGAAAAAGTCAAAATCTAGGAAAGTATCTTTAAAAAACATTTATTAACAAGGGTCTATTAATTCAAAACCAAGAGGGGCATTTGAAAAAGAAGAAGTAAAAAGCGACGTCAAACAAAAAGGAAAAAACCGCCCTGCTGGTAAAGGGAAACCTAATTCTTTCAACTGCGGTGAAGTGGGACACAAATCCATGGAGTATCCTGATAAAGGTAAAGGCACCAAATGCTTTAAATATAACACTTTTGGACACTTAGATACACAATGTCAAAGAACCCAAAGCATTTCTAGCCCAAGTTCTTCGACGAATGTTACCACAATAAATGTTATTCCAAAAAATGCTATAGCTTTAAAATTTGATGAATTCACATTGACAGCTTTATTGGATACAGGCAGTAATATAAGTATCATAAGGCAAGATGTATATGAAAGTTAGTTCAACGATGAACAGTTATCATCGAATATTATCACTTTACATGGATTGGGGGTTAATACAGTACAGACGTTGGAGTCATTCAATAAGTGTGTCGAAATAAACTCTGAAAATTTTGATATTTTATTTCATGTCATACCTAAAAATCAATCTAATTTTCAAGTCATAGTTGGAAGTAATTTTCTCGAACAAACCGATGTTCAGATTGGAAGCCATGGAATAGTAGTACACAAGAAAGCAAAAGAAAACTTCTTAATGCAAATTACTATAGATGAAGAGAGGTCAAAAATTAGGAACGAAGTTGAGGTTAGTCATTTAAAAAGTTCTAAACATAATCCGATAGTTAAAAGTCTGTTACCACAGATATTAAAATGAAAATCTTACTTACATCAGATGTGCCGATATATCAAAGACCGCGCAGATTGTCCCCTCTAGAAAAAGAAGAAGTGGATAAACAAGTCCACGAATGGCTGAAGAAGGGAATAGTAATAGAAAGTTGTTCTGATTTTGCTAGCCCTATCGTTCTAGTAAAAAAAAAGATGGATCTACAAGGATATGCCACAACTATCGTAAACTAAACAAAAATATTATTAAAAACCAGTTTCCATTGCCTTTGATTGAAGACGTTTTAGATTCATTACAAGGAGCCAAGATATTTTCCACCATAGATTTGAAAAATGGATTCTTTCATGTAGATGTAGAAGAGGGTAGTGTGAAGTATATGTCCTTTATTACCCTCACAGGCCAATATGAATTTCTTAGGTGTCCTGTTAGTCTCTGTAACAGCTCTACAGTGTTTCAAAGATTTATTAGTCACATATTTATTTAGACCACTTACGATGTGACATATTATATGGATGACTTGGTAACCCCAGCAATTCAATAGAGGACAGAATAGAAACACTGACAATAGTCCTAGCACTAGCGAAGGATTATGGACTTGAAATAAAGAAATCCAAATGTCAACTCTTAAAAGAAGAAGTAGAATTCCTAGGATTTAAAGTGCGAAATGGTAAAATACGGCCATCAGATGAGAAAACAGACGCAATAAGAAATTTCAGCAAACCGATTATCAGTCGACAACTTCAGTCTTATCTTGAATTAACAGGATACTTTAGAAAATTATTTCTTGATTATTCCATAATTGCGACCCCATTGAGTGAATTACTCAAAAAAAATGTTCCGTTTAAATTTGGACCTATTCAAATAGAGGCGTATCTTAAATTGAAGGAGCTATTAACAACATACCCACTATTGCACATTTTTGAAAAAGGACTTACAACGGAACTGCACACGGATGCTAGCTACGGAGCATGTTTACTACAGGTGTCAAACGAAGATTCAAAACTACACCCAGTTCATTTTTTGAGTAAAAAAAAAACTACATTAACCGAAGAAAAGTACACATCGTATGAATTGGAATTCTGGCTATCGTTGTAGCTCTGAAGAAGTTTAGAATCTATTTACTAGGAACTAAATTCAAAATTGTTACAGATTGTTCAGTGTTTCAAAAGATGATGGAGAAAAAGGATTTAAATACCAGAGTAGCTAGATGGGAAATTTTATTGAAGGATTATGACTATGAAACAGAATATAGTGTAGTGGAATTTAGACATTGGTTTAAATTCAAATCTCCCGTCTCATTTTGGTTACACTTTTCCCCCAGAAGTGGGGCATGCACATTAGTGTGGACAGGATGGAAGTTTTTGGTATCCTTGTAAAAGGAGTAGTTTTATTTTAATTATTTTCGGGTTATGTTAAAGATTTCTTACTTTATTATTAAATGTGTTATTAAATTAACATTTAAGTGTGTAACTAGTTTTCTTTGTTTCATTTTGAATTTCTGCCTGACCCATTATTAACTACAGTTCCTACAATAGAAAGGGTGATAGACTTCCTCATGTAGATGTATTGAGTCGTTATCCCATGCTAATGACAATTACAGAAGAAAACGATATCATACAACGAATAAAGGCCGCCCAAAAAAGGCGAAACCTAATGACGATTAGAAAGATTTTAGATTCAGGGAAGACATATGAAAGTTATTCTATGAAACACGGTATCGTGTATAAATATGTTGACAGAAGGGAATTATTGGGTGTACCAAGAGCAATGCAATCGGAAATAATAAAAAGGGCTCATAAAAAAGGGCATTTTGCCATAAAGAAAACTGAGGAATTAATACGAAGAGATTGTTGATGTTAAATATGAAGATTCCAATATAGATGTATTGTGTGTTAATATTAATACAACTGCTGTAGCTAATTTGTATATCATAATCTTGTATATTTCACCTGATTGCACCTTATCATCCAGAGAGAATTTTTATAATTTCTTAGAAAACTTGGAGTTTTTATATGAAAACAAATTTATAATTATTAGCGATTTTAATATAGCAGGATTGAATGAATATTATCTTAACAATACTATCAAAGATGATTATGTAGAGCTATTTCTTAACTTTATGAGTTTTCATGATACACACCAGTATAATCGTGTAACTAATGCAAATAACCGCTTATTAGATTTGGTGATTTCCAAGCTTAAATGTAAAGTGGTTCCCTTTGGATCTTGCTTTGTAAAAGAAGATTTACATCATCCAGTATTGTTTATTGAGGTTCCATTAAAAAATAGGAAAATTAAACAGTTACCGACAGATGGATGCATTCAGTATAACTTTAAAAAAGCTGACTTTTATTTAATGTATCGTTTATTTGAAGGAACTAATTGGGATTTTTTAGAATCATATACCAATGTGAATGATGCGGTAGAAAGGTTTTACTATACACTATATAAAATGTTTGATATGTGTGTTTCAAAAAGTAGAAAGTCTACAAAGTATCCTGTCTGGTTCAATATCCAAATAATAAGAGATCTGAAACGGAAAGAAAAGTTCCGCCAACTTTTAAAAAGAGATAATGTTACTATTAGGGCTGAATTTGTGAAATTGAAAAACAAGATTAAAATGAGCATTGAAAGAGCACATGCACAATACTTAATACAAATACAAGATAACATCAGTAACGACTCCAAGTTATTTTGGAACTACATACACAATAAAAGGGGCTCCACCAGTATTCCTAATAAGATGTTCTTGAACGGGATTGAGTATTCGAATGGTTGTCATATTGTTAACGCATTTGCTTCACATTTTGAATCTGTATACAGTAAAACTGATGATTACTTTGATCCTGACGTACTAGCTTCCGTAAATAATTTAGAATCAATAAATTTAACACCCATTGAAACTCATGATATAACACAAGTCGTAAAACGGCTGAGATCAAATAAGACTGTTGGTCCTGATAATGTGCCACCATATATATTGAAGGGCCTAATTGATTTAATTGTGCATCCGCTTAAATTATTATACAATTTATGTCTATCGACTAATACTTTTCCCGACTATTGGAAATTGGTAAAAATTAGCCCGGTTTTTAAAAAGGGCGCCAAAAATGATATAAAAAATTATCGACCAATTGCAGTGCTTTCTGGACCAGCCAAAATACTTAAATCGATTCTTTTTCAGCAGATATATTCTTCAGTTTCCCAAAGATTATCAGTGTATCAACATGGTTTTGTCAAAAAGCGATCCACAGTAAGCAATTTAATAAACTTGACACAATGTATTGCAGAGACATTGGATAATCTTGGCCAAATAGACGTTATTTACACAGATTTTGCGAAGGCTTTTGATAGTGTTGATCATATTAAGTTATTAGAAACATTACAAAATCAGTTTGGATTTCATAAAATTTATTATTGTTTATGAAGTCATATTTGCATGATCGTAAGCAGATAGTTGTTGTTAGGGGATTCATATCCAATACCTTCATTGCATCATCGGGAGTACCTCAAGGATCAAACCTTGGCCCATTACTCTTTTTATTATTTATTAACAACATACCTTCTGTAATACAGTTCTCTTCTATATTACTGTTTTCCGATGACAAAGTTATATGCATCAATTAAAGATATTCGAGATTGTGAGAGGTTACAAGCTGATTTAAATAATATCAGTGAGTGGTGCAAAGATCACAGACTGTACTTTAATATAACCAAATGTAACGTAGTTTCATTTGCCAGAAAACATAATCCACTAAAATATGAATATAACATTAATGGCGTGATAATACATCATTTATTAGAGATAAGGGATTTAGGGGTTGTATTCGATAGCCGCTTGACATTCAATGATCATATTGCTGAAGTATCAAACAGTGCTTCTAGAATGTATGGTTTCTTAGTGCGCAACATGATACATTTCAATAGTATTAAATGTATCAGACTACTGTTTATAACTTTTGTTAGGACTATATTAGAGTACGCATCGGTTGTATGGAGTCCCCAATATGAATGTCACAAGTACAATATTGAAAGAATACAAAACAAATTCTTTAAGGTATTTGCACTACAAAGAGACTGGGCAGTATGAGTTTAATACTCCAGAAGCTGATTTAAGGGTGCTATATAATTTACATTCCCTAGAAACTAGAAGAAATATAGCATATATTTTGTACTTACATAAATTATTGAAAAATGGGGTTGATGATGCACAATCATTATCTTTAATAAGTTTTAATGTACCATCTTATTATACAAGGAACAACCTAACTTTTCGTGTTAATTGTGCTCGAACTAATATTTGCAATAATACTCCATTGAATGTAATGTGTAATTTATATAATGCAATACAAAATGACTGTGATATTTTTAATATTGTATACAGCAATTTGCAGAATTTATTATTTAAGTTAATGTAGAAATAAGTATTATCAAATTGTATGAACTTAATTACTACCCTATAATTGGGTCTTGTACCTGTTGGGTTTATATTAAATAAATAAATTTTTTATTAATAAGTTGACGAAAAAGATTCGGAAAGTTATTGTAAATTGTGTTGTGTATTTTGGGAAGCAAGAAGGACTGCTTCACCCAATATTGAAACAAGAAGGGCCACTACATACGTATCATGCAGATCACCTGGAACCACTTTCATCGACAAACAAGCAGTATCAATATATTTTCGCTCTAATAGACCACTTTTCTAAATTTACATGGCTCGGTTCAACAAAATCTATCACAGCCAAAGAAACAATAAGCTGTACGGTAAAACAACAAAAAATTTTTAGTAACCCATGTAGAATCATAACAGACAAAGGAAAGAGTTTCACTGCTAAAGAATTTGGAGACTACTGTGATGACGAGAGAATTTCTCATGTTAAAATTAAGACAGGTGCTCCACGTGGGAATGGGCAGACTGAAAGAATTCATAAGACGGTCATACCAGTACTTACTAAGCTAAGTATCGACGACCCAACAAAATGGTAGAGAGCGATTAACGGTACCTATCAACGTAGCATCAACACTACATCATTTGAAGTACTGATAGGAGTTCGAATGAAACATAAAGAAGACATTATAATCAGCAGTTTGATTGAAGAAGAAACGCGAAAGCAATTGGTTGAAGAGAGAGAAGCTTTAAGAAAGCAATGTAAAGAGCATTTGCTCAAAACACAAGAAGAGAATCAAAAAGGGTACAATAGGAGAAGAAAAATAGTTAACACATATACAACAGGAAAGTTTGTAGCCATTAAGTGCACCCAATTTGGGACAGGGATAAAAGTTCACAGAAAGTTTCTAGGACCGTACCAAATAGTAAACGTAAAAGGCAATGATAGATATTATGTAGTAAAAGTCGGAAACCACAAAGGTCCCTTATGCACATCCACATGCTCAGAATTTATAAGTGATGGATTCAGATTGATACCGATTCTGGGTTGAAATCATAATCAGAATGGCCGAAATGTATGAATAACCCCTAATATTAATTTAATTAGAGTAGGTTAAACCTTTAGAAAAAAGGCCATGCGGATTAAGAATACAGTATAGATTGAGCAAACATTACAGTTTTTATATTTACCTGACCTTAAGAACACAAAAGGCAAGAGATCATTCATTCTAAGTTGAGCTACGACGAGCTTAAGACGTGTGTCCTAGAGAAAGACAACCTTAGAACATGATATCTTAAAGACGGATGCTAGATTGAGCCACGATCTATTTACATGTTTATTACCTACCTACATTTATTAATTAAGTGTTATTAATTAATAAATAATAAATAATAATAATAATAATAAATAATAATTAATAAAAAAATATTAAGTGTTTTCAATTCCTCATGTTATAATTAGTTTCGGTTTAGTAAAATTACATAGTTCTTAACATTGATTGTGTTTCTAAGTTCACGTAAGCCATATTATATCTGTTTATGTTATTAAATGATTTACATGATTACACGAGTGAATTATCTCCAGAAAATATAAAAGTAATAAACCTCTAGACAACATAAAACAGTCTCTCTCTCTCTCTCTCTCCTCTCTCCCCTTCTTAAGGTGTATAGTATGAATCTTCGTTTGTTCAATTAATTCCAGATAAGTTGACGTTGCATTGTCTCTTTAATTATGCGACAACCCCTTACACAAAATGAAATATTTGGTTAGAATAGAACCAGTAAAAAATAATATAGCTAGCTAGCTAACCTAAAAAATAAATTACTTACTGATCTAAAGCAGTAGATTCAGGTACGTGAAAAACATCCACCAACTTATTAATCGTAAGTGCATCATAAATGATTTTCAGGGGTTTAGCATTTACAAGAATCCGTTGTGAACATTTTTTATCCAAGGGATTCGTTTCAAACATCACATCCAGAAGTGTACCATCTTCTTCTGAACATGTTTTTGAAGTTACCAACTGTGGTCTTTCGTCTTCTTGTTCAAAACCAAGTATTGCAAATTCATCTATATTAACAGCAACTCTACAAGTAAAACATCAAATATATAGAACAATTATAAACCTGTTCAATTACTTTAAAGAAGATGCAGCTGGTCTGGTATCCAAACGACATTTAACTCCCTTAAGTTCAGTACTCATAATACGAGGAATTGTGCAAGACTCGTCATTAATCTGAATTTCCAGTAAACGTAAAACAAATATACAAGAATTGTCAACGTAAACCTCGGGATACTCTAATGGAGCTAAATTTTCTTGATAGTCAATAGCTTTAAATAAGCGTGCTTTTTCGTCAGGAGTCATGGCAGCTTCAAATTGTTGCACTTAAAAAAGATAAATCGTAGCATTATTAATAATATAACTAGCTTATATAAAAACAACATACTTATATTTGCATTTGAAAGATCTTCTTTGGAATCTTTCTTTCCGCCACCCCACCAACTTCCAAACCAAGATTTTGGTTCTGCTGATTCCTGGACTTTTCCCAGCCGTGCTACATCTACCTCAACTCGTTGACGAACGATAACTATATTAAATATATCTAATTGTTTTTCATATTCTACCAACTGGTTTTCAACTTCTTTAGGAATCTGAAAATTAAACTCGCTGCATCAACAAAATATATTATAATATAATAATATGAAAGCTACTTTAAAATTACTTCATATTGGAAACTTTATAAGTTAGATACGTGAAGGTCTATGAACGCTTAAAAGTGTCCCATCCACGATTAATGCATTTTCAATATATATTCTGAGCCTCTTTTCCAAATGCTGTATACTTTGGCCAATTTGGAAAAGAGGCTCAGAAGTCATAAATATGATAAGGGTAATTGTATAGCCTTAGCAATACATTCAAATCAAACTGGGCATATGTTTAATTTTGATAAAACTGTGATACTAAAAATGGAAAAATTAATAAAAAAAAAAGAATTACTTGAAATGATTTTTATTGCCAAACATCCAGAAGCGGTTAATGATAAGACTGACATTAAAAATCTAAGCAAAATTTATCACAATTTAATACATAAGGAATAATTTTAAAACAAAATTTATAGTAATTTAGAGTAAATTTAGATATAATAATTCTGGTTTTCTGAAGGCAAGTAGTTATTTCTAGTTTCATACAGACATTTTTAAAGGCTTGTACAATAAACATGTATGTGTTTGAGAGATTTTAAATGTATAATTATGTACCATAATGGTGAACAAATTCTATTCTATTCTATATATTTAATTTATTATTTAAGCTTTCTAATTTAAGTTATAGACCAATAGCAAGGTGTTTACATATGTAACTGAAATAGGAATTTAGTTTGCATGAATGATCAAAAGTTGTATGTTTCCATTCAAAAGGTGGGATGATAACTGCTAAGTTTTTGAACTTTTAATGTAATGTATTTCAGAACTATGTTATTGAATAAGGCCCGTAATTAGGGTTGAAATGTTTAAGTGTTAAAATAAATGTATTGAGTTAGTGATTTTAATTTGACTGCTAAATGTATATTTATTTATTTATAAACTATTTAGTACTCATGGTTTGTAAGTATTTGTAATTTCTTAGTATAGTTGATGTTCATAACTTCTCTTACATAGGACCCTGATGAAGACTTAAAAAATAAATCGAAAGCTTGGCGAAAAAACAAAGAGTTTGATTAAAAAATTGGACCAATAAACACGTCATTGTATTTATTATAATTAAATCCTTGGTCGTTATCTACACGAACAATTATATATATATATATATATATATATATATATATATATTTATATTGTATATAATTGGTTTTGGGTTTTAGGTCAGCAGAATTAAAGAGTTCTCTTTTTTATAAACTCAAGCTTTCGGAAATTTATTTTTCCATTTTCAAGAGTACTAAAAGTAAATACAAATGAATTAGTTATGTGAACAGGGTTGACTTAATAGCTAAAAATTATATATAACTGATACTTACTAAAGTGAGATAAGATACAATTGGACGATTAATAATAATGTACAGTGTATAAGGGTATGGTATAATTAAATTTAAAAATAAAAATAATATTAATTATATATCAAATGGAGTAAAAATATTTGATTATGATGTAAACTGTCTTTATATGTATAAATTAAACGCATTGATTGTAATGACATTTTTTGTAGATATATTACATTTTAAAATATTTTTATCAATTTGTGTAGTTATCTTTATAATTTTTTTTTTTTTTTGGGAGTATGGTTGTATGCAAAATAATATTATAACTTAATCATTTATTTCTTAATTTTCTATTTTCAAATACATTTTTTTTTAAATTTAGAAGGTAGGTATATATAGAACTCAAGTCTCCAATGTCGGTTTTTTTATTAAGTGTATTAGAATTTTGATAGATGTAGCACATTTCAAGAAATTCACGTTTTAATTTATTATTTTCTATATGTAAAATTTTTGGATTGTTAAAATCAATTTTGTGGTTGGTGGTGTTTAAGTGTGTTGATAGGGCAGTTAAATTTGGTTTAGTGCGTATGTCACTTTGGTGTTGTGTTAACCGTTGTTTGAGATTTTGTGAACTTTGCCCAATGTATATATTGGGACAATTTGAACAATTTACTTGAATTATTATGTTCCTTTGATCTAAAGGAATGGTCTTGTCTTTAATTTTAGAAAATAGGTTATTTATTGTTAGATCGGGTTTTTTTTGCAAGTTTTATATTAAAATTTTTAAAATATTATCTAGTTGAGAAGTTAACTTATCAAAATATGGAAATACCTTGTAACTAGGAAATGTACTGGTTGTAGTATCGGTAGAATTTTTGTAGTTTATTTTATTAGTGTGGTTAAATATCAGTCTTTTTATTAGAGGGGCAGGATAACTGTTATCTTTTAGAATATTATAAAATTTGTTTAAATTTTTTTGATATAAAGAAGGATGGCTTATGTTTTTTATTCTGTTTTTCAGTCAACCCTGTTCACATAACTAATTCATTTGTATTTACTTTTAGTACTCTTAAAAATGGAAAAATAAATTTCCAAAAGCTTGAGTTTATAAAAAAGAGAACTCTTTAATGACCTAAAACCCAAAACCAATTATATACAATTAAAAAAGCAAGGACGTTACCAAATTCAGTACATTTATATATATATATATATATATATATATATATATATATATCTATTTGTTTTGTGTCCAGTTTATATGAATATATTATGCTGAAGTTTTTCGGTAATTGGACAGTGATTAAATACGCTGCAATTCACAGTTACCATGTTTCGGTTTATTTTAAAATCTCATCAGAACCCTACAATTACAGATATAAATTAATTACTAATAATATTTTTTTAATAAGACTTACATGAATATATCTAGCTTATTAACTAACTTAATGTTAAACAAGTTGTTTTAAGAATTGACATATAAATGAGATTTTAAAATAAATCGAAACATGGTAACTGTGAATTGCAGCGTATTTAATCACTGTCCGATGTACCGAAAAACTTCAGTATAATATATACAGGGTGTTTCAAAATTGCACGGCACTATTTTAAGGGAGTGTTCTTTAGCACAAAATAAACATAAAACTTCTAATAAACGTATGCCCTAAAATGTACCCCTATGGAGTTATAAACCCTATAAGGGAGCTAGGTGAAATTGAGTTTTTTTAATTATCAGAAAAACTACAAAAGATATTTTATTCAGATTTTTGTTGCCTACCCATGTTTTTATGCCAAATAAGATAGGCTTATCCATTTTTCGATAATAAGATCAGGAGCGTTTCATTGGGGAGGACAATCACGTTTAACTCTGTAATTTTTTTGTGTGTAAGCTTTTATAAATTATAATGCCAGAATTAGAATCTTTTGACATTTCTGAGTAAAAACGTCACTCTTGTTTATAAATATTGTTTGTAAATAATTGAAAATTAGATTTTATTTTGTTGTTTATGTTATCGTTAATAAATGGTAAAATGACATAATTAGAATCTGGAGGTATGGTTTGTGACGTACTATAGACTCCATTTTTTCTTTAATTTGGCTTTGATTATTAATTTACCAATTATTTGAGGATTATATCCATTCCTAATGGCAATGTGTTTTAGGAAATTCGTTTCTTTTGCAAAATCTTTTTATTGAGAGGAACATTGAATAGGCGATAAACAAAACAGTTAAAGGGAAAAGTTTGTATTGCCAAGGGTGGCAAGAGAGGGTCAGAATTACCTGGTCTGTTAAAGTTTCTTTGCTAAATATACTAAATTGAAAATGGTTAGAATTGATATTAGCTATGGTAAGATCCAGAAAAGTAATTGACCGTTTGATTCAAATTCAATGGTGAAAACGATATTGGGGGTATTGCTATTAAGTAAATCAAGTAAAGTTATATAAGTGACTCTAATAATGTTCCATTGTAAGCTTTTACATTACCGACTGGTTTTTATTTTTTATCACAAGGTTAGGTTTAGTTCATAAAATTAAAGTTTTGACATTTTAACTATTCTAGCATATATTGTAGCTCATAATTACCCAATCGATTCCGAATGAACCTGCACCTTGCAGAAGTTCTAGATTACGGGAACGTGTTCCAGTTATCAAAAGAGTCAAACTACAGATCCAACCAAAGTAGTAGGGTTTTTAGTTAGGAACCAGACTAAGACAGGTCGCTGAAAGAGGGCAGCAACTTTTTCGGTACTAGAGTGGCAGATACCATAAGGGTCGATACGGCATTCCAAGACACACTACTGCGATGCGGAAGGCAGCGGGAAACCATTACATTATCTCCCAAGTACACAGCGTACTCAAATTGTTATTAAAGATGATGGCATCCTCTGGAGTAAAAAATTCCGGAGTTAAAATAGTCCCCCGATTCGGATTTCCGGGAGAGGACTACTTCGGGGGATGTGATCGGAAAGTATAAAAAAATGTCATAAACATTCTGCAAGTCGGAGTGTGTAATGTCAGAAGTATGAAGCAAGTAGGTAAGCTAGAGAACTTAAAAATTGAAATGGATAGCTTAGAACTAGTCATAGTTGGGATCAGTAAAGGTCTCTGGCCAGAACGGGGGATTTTTGGAGTGGAGACTTAAGGGTAATCCATACAGGATCAGAGAAAAGAAATTCAAGTGTGAGGATAGTTACGAGAAAAAAAATAGAACAACATGTAGAAAACTACCTACAAAAGAACGAAAAAGTATTCATGGTTAAATTAGAATCTAAACCGGTAATTACAGTAATAATACAAGTACACATGTCCATCTCTAGCTAACAGTGACAAAGAGGTAGAAGCGACCTATCTACAAAGATATCGAAGATATACTAAGATACGTAAAAGAAAATGAAAATTTAATAATTACAGAGGATTTTAATGTAGTGGTAGGTGAGGGTCGGGAAGGAGCGGTAGTAGGTTTATTTGGTTTAGATGCGAGAAATGACAGGGGAAATAGGTATATAGAATTTTGCGACAAGAACAATTTAACCATCACAAACACAATATTTCAACATCATGCTAGAAGATGACCACGTGGAAGATGCCAGGAGATATTGGAAGATATAGATTACATTATTGTTAGGTAACGGTTTAGCAATCAAATAAAAGAAAGGGGAAATAGGCTGGTAGAATTTTGTGATAAGAACAATTTAATCATCACAAACACATTATTTGAACATCATGCTAGAAGACGATATACGTGGAAGATGCCAGAAGATATAGGAAGATTTCAAATACATTATATTATTGTTAGACAATGGTTTAGGAATCGAGTAAAAGACTGTCGAAGCTACCCAGAAGCAGATATAGACACTGACCACAACTTCGTGAGTATCAGGGCCGCTCTTGAATTTAAAAAAGGAACGGAAAAAGGCACTTTGACTTTGAGAAACTAAAAGATAAAGATATCCATGAAAGATTTGAAAAAGAGTCAAATGAATTGCTGAAAGATATCGGGAAAATTTCTTATACTAAGGAAGTAGAAACAGAATAGCATAACTTTAAATTCAGCTTAGACATGGCAGCCAGATATATTCTAGGGTATACAAAAAAAAAGAAACCATGGATAACATAGGGTATCCTGAATCTAATAGAAGAAAGACAAAAATACAAAATAGATCAGATGAAACAAGAAAATGTTGAGTAAGTGGATAGATGCCAAGAATATATAGGGAATTTATATGCAGGAGAGGAAATAACAACATTAGAACAAGAATCGGACATTGAAAAGGACGACTTGGGTTATTCTATGCATAGAGATGAGTTTGAATTAGCATTAAAAGGTCTGAAAAATGGTAAGACACCAGGTACAGATAAGATGCAAGCAGAAACTGTAAAAGTCGCCGGACAAATAGTAACAGAACGTCTCTTCCAACTTGTAAGCTATGTATGAGACAGGCGAGATACCCAAAGATTTCAAATGTAACATCATAGTCACTATACGCAAAAAGATAGGCTCAGATAGATGCAAAAATTTTCGAACAATAAGTTTGACAGCACACGTGTCAAAAATTTTAACTAGAGTTGTAAAAAGATAAATGGACAAACGAGCTGAAGAAGTACTAGGAAAAGATGAATTTGAGCTTAGGCGAAACAGGGGAACAGGGGATGGTGATAATGGAAAAAAAATTAGGGAAAACCTATGTATAAGGTTTGTAGATCTGGAAAAAGCATTCAACAATGTAAAATAGAAAAAAATGTTCGATATACTCAAACAGATTGGAATAAGTTTTAGGGATAGACGGATAGTACATAGCTTATACAAAGAGCAAACAACGGTAATAGAATTAGAGCAGGAAGGTAGAGAAGTAAATATTATATCGAAGAGGCAATGAATACTGTCAAATGCAGGAAGACATTTGGAATTATAATGCAGGGACAAAAGATTGATATTGTTAGATTTGCAGATGAATTAGCAGTATTAGCATCTAGCAAGGAAGAGTTAGAAGCTGCTCTTAATGAAATGAAAACAGTTCTAACAGAGAGATACGATATGAAAATTAACAAAAATAAAACTAAAGTACTGGTATGCAAAGAAGGGGGAAATAAATTAAAAACTAGAATACAAATAGGTAACAAGAACTTACAAGAGGTTAAAAATTTCTGCTACTTAGGAAGCCAAATAACGCAAGATGTGAAGAGCGCAAAACATAAAATAAAGATCAGCACAAGGTCGAGTTACATTTGACATGAAAAAGCAACTACTGTATTCAAAGACAACAAACATAGAAACAAGGAAAAGATTGCTTAAAACATGTGTAGAGCACAGTGCTCTACGGCTGTGAAACCTGGACAGTAGGACAAGAGGACGGGAAAAAGACAGAAGCCTTTGAAATGTGGTCCTACAGACGTATGATGAAAATATCATGGACACACAAAGTTAAGAACAAATAGGTACTAGAAATGGTAGGGGAAGAAAGAAGTATAAGGAAAACAGTACAAAATAAGAGAGATAGGATGAAAGGCCACATACTAAAGCATGGGAAAGGAATAGTGCGGAATATATTAGAAACAGAGATAGGAAAAAAAGAGGTAGAGGTAGACCTAGGTTAGACTATTGCACACAGATAGTGAAGGATGTAGGCTGTGGGAATTTCAGAGAAAAGTGAAGGCTAGCTCAGAATAGAAATCAATAGAAGTAAGCGTCCGACCAATTCCAAGATGGAAAACCTAATGACTAAAAAAAATAACTGTACTTAAACCTGATGATAACTATAAGCAACTACAGGTATTGGTTTTGCAATACTCTCAACTAATGTTAAATGTGTGAAAAGATTTACTGGAAATCTACTAATTCGGCAAATGTCTAAGTGTTGAGGGATCCTTGGTAGCCACAGGCTGCTTTACCCTCTTCACATACCACAGAATCTCGGTGAAATAGGGCTTGTAATTAGGAAACAACAGAACGGGAACCAAGCTGTATTTAGGCTGTGGGAATTTTAAAGAATGGTGAAGGCCAGCTCAGAATAGAAATAAGTGAAAGCACGCGTCCAACCAGTTTCAAGATGGAAAACCTAATAACGAAACAAATAATTATATTTAAATCTGATGATTACTATAAACAACTACAAGTGTTGGTTTTGAAATAATTTCAACTAATGTTGATTGTGTGAACAGATATATGGGAAAACATTAATTCGGCAAATGTTTAAGTGATGGGGGATCTTGGTAGCCTCAAGCTGCTTAACACTCACACTTCGGGGAAATAGGTTATATACCTGTAAACAATAGAAGGGGGAACTGAACTGCATCTAACAAGAAAGAGCAGCGGCTATGTTCGAAGACAAGAAACAGAAACATAAAGAAAATTGTTGAAAGCATATGTGTGGAGCACAGTGCAGTCTATGATATAGGGGCAGTAGGAGAAGCAGACAAAAACTGTAGAAGCTTTTGGAATGTTGTGCTTCAAATGTATGAGGATGATAGCATGGACAAACAAAGTTAAGAACAAAAAGGGTATAAAAATAAATACTAGGGAAATACAGATACCTGTGGCAAACAAAAAAAAGTAGGAGAAATAGAAGGGCAGGATACGATGTAAGGCATTTTCGGGGACCAGTGTGGGATATATTACAAGCAGGCAGACTGTGGGAATTTCAGAGAAATGTGCAAGTTAGTTCAGAATAGGAAACAATGAGGGTACGCATCTAACCAGTTCCAGGACTGAAGACTTAATGATGATGATGAATTATCTAGTCATATGTGTAGTATAAAAAATTCATTTTAGGAACGTCTCCTTTTGAATGCAAGTTTTAACTGTAATTTGTATTTTCTCTTTTTATAGTGATTTCTTTACTCTGATGAGGGTATTTTATAATACCGAAAGCGCTTAGTATATGAAAAAATATGTTTTTTAGACTTGTAGATAGAAATTTGTACGATTGAACTTAAAAAATTAATTAAGTAAGAGTATAGGAAAACAGTAACAACATAAACATGAAATGCTGATACTATGAACTTAGAAATTTTCTTTTCAAAAAATATTGATTATACAGGATCTAACATTATAAAAACAAAAATGCCTATGGAATATATTTCCTAAAATAAGTAAAAATAACCCCGTTTTCAAAATTGTACAACATAGTTACTATTAAATTAAAAGTTGATGACATTTTCAAAGAAATGTTACAAATTGTACAATTTTATCCATTGATTCAACTATCTCAGTAAACTACTACAGCATACAAGCGATACTCTTAACAATCAAGTAATTACCATGGCAGCCAATTAGTTAAGTAAAGTATTACATGAAGGTAGATACATAAAATACAGTATTAAGTAATTCGAGTCGTCACCAAGAATGGCAATTTCTTTCAAGATTAAAAAATAAATAAGTATTTATAATAAGTACATACCTTTTTTTTAGTAAGTTTAACTTGATATGCAACAGCATAATCTTTAAGCATGAGCCTGTGTTTCTTTATATGATTCCAGTCCCAATTTCTTTTTTGCCTTCGTATATCATCCACAACACAGTTATAAGCAAAAAGCCACCATTCCTTAACATGGCCCTTTAAAAGAACAGTGGGCCTAAACTTACGATATGGCAATCCTCGACTCATAAGATCAAATGATTCAGCCAGCGCTATTATATCCCGGTACTGTGACTTGCTAATACCTGACAAATTGACAATTAATATTCATATGAAGTTGCTGCAATAAAAATACAAAACCTATAAATAATTTTTCCAATTCCAAATTTAAATGTACTTTTGGTATAGAAAATGCTGGTGTATCACAATCTGGTTTAGGATTTAAGCGTAATCTTGCAGATGAATTGATTGGTCCAAGTACTGAATCAAAATGTAAAATTTTGTTGTAATATTTTAAATATACTTACAATAGCAATATTTTTCAGGCCGAGTATGTTTACTGGCAATCTCATCTTTCAAATGTTGCAAGAGATCAACTGCAGGCAAATAAGCATAAGCAACTGAATCGCAGTTCCAATATACTGCCAAGCCTTCCAAACATACACTCTAAAACAATTATTATAATAAATTATGCAAGTAATATAACTGAATTGGAAAGACAAATTTGTTTGAACAAGGGTGAACTAAAATAGTTTCTTGACTATAGGAATCATTGACAAAGATAAATTAACAAAATATAAAGTATAAATAAATTCATTATTTTTATTGCAAAAGATACATTTAAAATGTTTAGAATCTTAACAAATTTAGTTGAAAATACAAACAGAATAGAACTTCTTTCAGTTTATTCTGATTACATTAGTGCAATAAATAAATAACTAAATTAATGTCTCAGATTGGCATGTTCAAGTTTTGACTGTTAAAAGCAATTACTTATTTTATTAAGCTATTCAATATCTTTCTTTATTATGTTGTTGTTATGGTTGTTACCATTTACCTTGAGATAAGGTAATATAATACACCTATCTTGTCAAATGTCAGACGCAAAAACAACTAAACGAGGATTTCCTGCAGCTACAAGAAGTTCGAGGTAATTTTGAATAGAAAACGGCTTACAAGTAAGGAAACCTCCAAAGGCAAAGCGGCTAGCAGAGTAATCTGCTCCAGGTAGATCATGAGTTTGGGTAGGGGTTGAACTGTAAGCTAAAGTAAAGTGAATATGGCACCACCAAACTTTTGAATACAACTAATGATTAATATCAGCCTATTTGTATAAGAGAATGTGGAAACCTAAGCCCTATACTGCTGTACACATGCTTTGCATGAATACGACCCTAACAAAATACTTTACCCACTTCCACGTTATAGCTGATAAAGATCCACTGCTACTTCTGTAATTAAATAAACCCAATACTAGCACAGTTTGTGCGTTCTATTTATTATAACCATAAAATTTTATAAATATTAAGAACCAAATCTCATCTCATTCTAAATAATAATCATAAACATGACCAAAATAAGTTTCTATTCTCTTAATATTCCAGTTAGCAAAAATATCTATTTACGAAAGATTTCTCGACAAGTGCACATCATCATCATCATCATTAGGTCTTCAGTCCTAGACCTGGTTAGACGCGTACCATCATTGTTCCCTATTCTGAACTAACCTACAGATTTCCCTGAAATATGCACAGTTTGCATCTATAACTGTCTGATCTAGGTATACAACTACCTCTTTTTTTCCTATCTCTGCTTGTAATATATCCCATACTATTCCCCAAAAATGCCTTAGAACGTATTCCGCCCTACTATTTCTCTTTTTCCCCAGATTTCCTTGTTCCCCTACTATTTCTGTAACTTATTTGTTATTATCTTCGTCTGTCCATGCTATCATCCTCATACATCTGAAGCCCAGCATTTCAAAAAGCTGCTACCGTTTTTCTGTCTGTGTTTCAGACTGCCCGTATTTCATAGGCATACTGTGCTGTGCTCCACACATATGCTTTCAACAATTTTCTTCTTATTCTATGTTTGTTGTCTTTCCTCACAGGCGCTGTTCTTTCTTGTTAGATGCAGTTCGATCACTTTCTATTGTTTTACAGTTATATGCCCTATTTCTCCGACCTTCAATGGTTGTGAAGGGAGGTAAGCAGCCTGTGGCTGCCAAGTTCCCCCAACACTTAACCATTTGGCGATTTAATATATTTTCCAATTTATCTTTTCGTACAGTCAACATTAGTTGCAGGTATTTGGCAACCAACAACTAGTTGTTTATACTAATCATCAGATTTATCTGCGCTTATTTTTTCGTCATTAGGTTTTCCGTCTCAAAACTGGTTGGACACGTACCTGCACTTATTTATATTCTGAGCTAGCCTACATAGTTCCCTGAAATTCTCACACAGCATGTGTATTCAGCTCGTTCCCTTTCTATTGTTTTTTAATTTTATACCCTATTTTACAGAGATTCAGTGAAGGAGGTTAAACAACCTGTGGCTACCAAGATCCCCCAACACTTAGATATTTGCCGAAATAATAGTTTTCCAGTAAATCCTTTCACACACTTAACATTATTCGAGAATATTGCCCAACCAATTCTTTAGTTACTTATAATAATCATCATGTTTAAGCACAGTTATCTTTTCGTAATTAGTTTATCCATCTTGGGATTGGTTGGATGCGAACCTCCATTGATTTCTATTCTGGGCTAGCCTACACATCTCCCTGAAACCTCTACAGCCTACATCTTTTACTATCTGTGTGCAGTAGTCTAATCTAGGTCTGCCTCTCCTTCTCTTTTTTCCTATCTCTGCTTCTAATATATTCCGCACTATTCCCTCATGCCGTAGTATGTGGCCTATCATCCTATCTCTCCTATTTTTTACCGTTTTCCACACATTTCTTTCTTCCCCTACCATTTTTAGTACCTCTTCGTTCTTTACTTTGTCTGTCCATGATATCTTCATCATACACCTGTAGCACCACATTTCAAAGGCTTCTACCTTTTTCTTGCCCGCTTCTCCTACTGTTCAGGCTTTACAGCCGTACAGTGCTGTGCTCCACACATATGTTTTAAGCAATCTTTTCCTTGTTTCTATGCTTGTGGTCTTTGAACACAGTAGTTGCTTTTTCTTGTTAAATGTAGCACAACCTTGTGCTAATCTTTGTTTTATATCTTTTGTGCTTTTCCCATCTTGCGTTATTTGGCTTCCTAGGTAGCAGAAATCCTTAACCTCTTGTAAGTTCGTGTTACATACTTGTATTTTTGTTTTTGATTTATTTTCCCCGCCTTTGCAAACTAGAACTTTAGTTTTAGTTTTGTAAATTTTCATACCGTATCTCTCTGTTAGAACCGTTTCCATTTCATTAAGAACAGCTTCTAACTCTTCCTTGCTAGACGCTAATACCGCTATATCATCTGCAAATCTAAGCATATCAATTTTTTGTCCCTGCATAGTAATTCCAAATGTCTTCCTGCATTTGACAGTATTCATTGCCTCTTCTATGTACAAGTTAAAATCAATGGGGATAGGGCACATCCCTGTCTCACCCTTTCCTAATGTTTACTTCTACGTTCCTGCTCTAATTCTATTACTCCTGTTTGCTCTTTGTATAAGCTATGTACTATCCGCTCATCCCTATAACTCATTCCAATCTTTTTGAGTATTTCAAACATTTTTTTCCAATTTACATTGTCGAATGCTTTTTCCAGATCTACAAACCCTATATACATGCTTTCCCCTTTTCCTATTGTTTTCTCCATTATCACTCTCAAAGCTAAAATAGCCTTCCGTGTTCCCCTGTTTCGCCTAAACCCAAATTGGTCTTCTCCTAGTATTTCTTCAGCACGTTTTTCCATTCGTCTTTGCACAATTCTAGTTAATATTTTTGACGTGTGTGCTGTCAAACTTATTGTTCGAAAATTTTCTCATCTATCCGCGCCTTTCTTTTTTGATATAGTTACTATGATGTTACGTTTGAAATCTTTGGGTATCTCGCCTGTCTCATACATATAGCTTACAAGTTGGAAGAGACGTTCTGTCACTGCTTGTCCAGCGGCTTTTAGAGTTTCTGCTTGCACCTTATCTGTACTCGGCGCCTTACCATTTTTCAGACTCTTTAATGCTAATTCAAACTCATCTCTAAGTATAGGATATCCCAAGTCATCATTTTCAATGTCTGATTCCTGTTCTAATGCAGTTAGTTCCTCTCCTGCATATAAATTCCCTAAATATTCTTGCCATCTACTCACTTTCTCTACGTTTTCTATAATGACGTTTCCTTGTGCGTACCTTATATTTTTGCTACTTCATAATTACGATGTTGTGGTCAGTATCTATATCTGCTTCTGGGTAGCTTCTACAGTCTTTTACTTGATTCCTAAACCGTTGTCTAACAAGAATGTAATCTATTTGATATCTTCCTATATCTCCTGGCATCTTCCACGTATATCGCCTTCTAGCATGATGTTGAAATAATGTGTTTGTGATGATTAAATTGTTCTTGTCGCAAAATTCTACCAGCCTATTTCCCCTGTCGTTTCTCGTGCCTAAACCAAATAAACCTACTACCGCTCCTTCCCTACCCTCACCATTAAAATCCCCCGTAATTATTAAATTTTCATGTCCTTTTACGTATCTTAATATGTCTTCGATATCTTTGTAGATGACTTCTACCTCTTCGTCACTGTAGCTAGAGGTGGGCATGTATACGTGTATTATTACTGTGTTTACCGGTTTAGATTCTAATCTAACCATGAGTACTCTTTCGTTCTTTTGTAAGTAATTTTCTACACAGTATCCTATCTTTTTCCGCATAACTATCCCCACACCAAAATTTCCTTCCTCTGCTCCTGTATGAATTACCCTGAAGTCTCCACTCCAAAAATCCCCGCCTCTGGCCACCTAACTTCGCTGATCCCTACTATGTCTAGTGATAACCTATTCATTTCGATTTTTAGGTTCTCTAGCTTACCTACTTGCTTCATGCTTCTAACATCCCACGCTCCGACTAGCAGAATGTTCCCGACTCTTATTTTTACCTTTCTAATAGCATCCTCCGAAGTAGTCCCCTCCCGGAGATCCGAATGGGGGACTACTTTACCTTCGGAATCTTTTACCCCAGAGAATGCCATCATGTTTATTACAATTTAAGTACGCTGTGTACTTGGGAGATAATATGGTGGTTTCCCGTTGCCTTCCACATCGCGGTAGTGTGTCTTAGACTGCCATACCGACCCCTATGGTCTCTGCCAATCTAAGTACCGAAGAGCCGCTGCCCTCTTCGGGACCTGTCTTAGTCTGGTTCCTCACTAACGACCCTACTACTTTGGTCGGACCTGTAGTTTGGCTCTTTAGCTCATTAGAACATGCAAGCCATTTCACCTGTTCTAGTAATTTAGAACTTCGGCAAGGTGCAGGTCCATTCGAAATGGTTTTAAAAACTATGAGTGGTTTAATTCCCAAAGAAGATTAAGAAGAATAAAACTTACTGTTGAAATATCTTGAACTGTTCTTTTTCCTTTGTTGTAATTTTAATGATGGAGTAGGTCGTCCGATTTCAATCACTATTCGTTTTTCGTTATACTTTTAGTATTAAACGTATTCAGTTTTAGTCTGTATGCAATTCATATCTCACAAATAAATGTCACAGAAGCATTCATTATCTTTATTATGTATATAATATTGTATTATTGATAAAATAAATACAATGCCGACGCGTCAAGACTGATCAAGCCATTACCAGTCTGCAACTATTGTGATTGATGGTAAACGATAATGCACGACCAAGATTTACGATTCCGCTTCCTATTAAAAATAGTAAAGCACTGCCTATGAATGCCTGCAAGAATGTATAGGGTCATCTGTTTGTGCCTTCACGGATTTTATACGGTATATCTACACCCTGCATCATTCTTAATATTTTGCACATGCAATTATTCAATTATTGTGGGTGCACTTGCCTTTTAATTTTTGGTGAAATATTGACAATAATATTTGTAATAAATTAATTTGTTAATAGAAGCATTAAAATTAGTATAAATACTCGTTTTTGAAAATGTAAATGTATTTAAATTAAATTAAATTAAAAAAATATATAATATACATACAAATTCGTACTTTTTCTAGGGTAGGCATTGCCTTTTTGCCTATATTACATGCATGCCACTGCCCCCTTCATATACCCTACATGATATTTCCTATGCTTCACCCAAAGGTACTACATTGGCCAGAAAGCGAGTTTTTGTAACCTAAAAAATTTTTAATTTTGCCGAACCCTTGCTGTTCCAAGCAAAGTAGGGATCTTTATCATGCGTGACAACACACAAACACGGGACCTCCATTTTACCTTTCATCCGAACGAGGGAGTATTTTTGTGCAAAATGCTCGCCTAACATTTTTCAAGCGGACCATGTCGGGATTTGAACACGGGACCTTGGGACACTTCACATATCACTGAATATCGGGAAATGAGGTATATAGTTGTAAAACAATAAAAGGGGACCAAATGCCATCTAACAAGAAAGAACAGCAGCTACATTCAGAGACAACAAACATAGAAACAAGAAGAAAATTGTTCAAAGCATATATGTGAAGCATAGCACAGTACGTCTATGAAATAGGGGCAGTAGGAAAAGCAGGCAGAAAGAGATAAAAGCCTTCTGGAATGTTGTGCTTCAGATATATGAGGATGATAACATGTACAGACAAAGTTGATAACAAATAGGAGAAATAGAAGGGCAGGGCACGTTCTAAGGCATTTTAGGAGAATAGTACAAGCAAAGACAGGAAGAACAAGGTAGAGATAAACCTAGATTGGACTGTCATATGCAGATAGTGATAGATGCAGATTGTGGAAATTTCAGGGAAATGTGTAGGTTAGTTCGGAATAAGAAACAATGAGGGTACGTGTCTAACCAGTTCCAGAACTGAAGACATGATGATATATATAATTTCAGTTATTGTATTATTATTGAAAGAAAGAAGGGTTCAAAATAAGTCTATAAATGTATTCCATAAAATTAAAACGCCCAATAGGTACTACATTACTTATACAATATTAAGAATTTCAATTTTGCACAAACTACTTTTAAGTGATAAAAAAAACTCTTAAATAAATACTTTACCTTATATATCTTTGTAACCATTTCTTGTACAAAAGTAGGCCTCCAAGTTTCATCTGTGGTTTCCATTCTAAAACTACTGAGCGTTACACCCATTGCAAATGGATGACGAAGATGTGTAATTTTATCTTCATACCGTATATGAATATTTGAAATCGTTAATTGAACATTTTTTATAATTTGTGCCGTTAGCTTTTCAACGAACGAATCATCTTGTTTGGGTTTGTCTACAAATTTATTACATTATTAATTCGGCATAAGATCATTACAATATACTTTTTTCGGCTTCCTTTCGTTTAGCATCTTCAATACGTTGTAATTCAGTTTGTTTACTTTTAAATGCATTTTCTTCATCTTTAATTGCATCGTATTTAACTTGTTGACTAGGCACAACCAACATATATAAGCCATCAATACTAGCTTCTACTGCAGCGCCATACAGATTCTTCCATGGTATTTTTAAGATAAGTTTGCCTAAACATAAACATGTGTTTATTATCAATACGCTTTCATAAATCTGCTTAATACCTAAACGCCCATATACAATTTGAACAGGAAGATCCAAATCATCAAGCGCTGTTGATTTCAATATTAGGTTGCTAAGTTGAACATCGCCTAAAAACTTTGATATTAATTTAAAATTGTATCAAAATAATACACCCACCTCCCCATATACCAATTTTCAACTGTTTACTATCCAAATTCTCAACATAATCCCCCAAAAATCTATTTAGTACTTCTACAACAATTGATTCAAATACCATTTTAATACAACTAATTCTTAATACATTTTTAAATGTAAAAACAAGTCTTTTAAATTTTTATAACATTACGAAAGCGTCTTTTTAAGGTTAACACTTTAAAATAAACATGATATCATTCATGTCTAATTGTCTATGGATGATATAACAAGTTGAATAGCAGAATGGTAGTTATTCCCACCCTTGTATTATTCATAAATTAAATATTCGTATTTCATTTGATTCCATTAATTAAAGCGTTGAGAGTACACATGCTGCAACACAGTAACGAACTAACCAAACACTCAAATTTTATATTTAGGTGTTAGTTAGCATATATAAAAAACATCCAAAAACCAGTTACGGTAATAAATGTAGGACAAGGGCACTGGAAACTTCAAATCAACTTGTCAAGGTAAAAAATAAATTCAAATGTCTAGTTTCACACAGAAACTTGTTTTGAAATAGAATCGAAAAGGCGAGAAACACATAACGTACTGCTAATCATTAACCAATTGAAATTAAAAAAATCTAAGCCGCATATACGTCTCACAACCAAACTTAGACATTAAGTTCAACAAATATTACTTACCTTTGTGTTAAATATTTGAAATTTAATTGTACGCGAAAATAATAAATAGTAATGTGTAAAAATTCGTATTTAAAGTCGAATATCTTGATTAATAATTGAAATATCGAAAAGTGAATAGCGTATTCGTATTCAGCGTAAAAAACTGGATAAGAATCATATATTATATGTCTTGTAACATCACGGGGACCTTGCAACGGACAGACAGACAGACCGACCGACAGACTAGACCATCTCATTAACCAAACGAAGTTTGGTTGATACCGTGTTTTACATGATATTCTAGATTTAAATTCTGCATAATGTGTAAATGGACTATTACATTTTTTTTACATACCATGGGGTTTAGAATTTATGTGATTTATCATGCAGTGCTCTTCTTATATAATATAAATAATGTATTTACTTCAAAATTCCATTACATATCGTTTTTGATTAATACCTTTAGTATCAATATAATTTTCAAATTAACATTTTATAAAATTGAGTATCATTCGTACTTACATATTACGAAAACAGAAACAGATATTTAAATAAGAAAAACACAGTTAATCATTTCATTGTAAAACGAAGACATTGCTTTTAAATTACAATGTCTTAACAATTAATAGCAATGGGTCATGCAATAGCTGAAGCAAGACCATTTACTAATAGATGTTAGTACCGATACATGTGATTTTGGATTCGATGTCAGTCAATTGACTAAAAGTTATGCGACATTGAACTCAATATAGGTTAATTGACTAAAAACTATGTGACTGCGTTTGTGTGTAAGTCAATCTACTAGAAACAACGTGACCGTGAATTCAATGTAGGTCCATCAACTAGAAAAGTGCGTTATTTTGAACTCAAAGTATGTCAGACGATTAAAATCAGCTTTGCTTTGAACTCAAAATATGCCAGAAAAACTGCTCATGATGCATAATTTTGCTACTCGCTTAGTTGACAGTATAGCCGTCTAAAAACAGCGTTACTTTGAACTTAAAGTAGGTTAACAAAACTGCTGGTTGTTCAAGCACAATTGCATAATTTTAACAATCGCTTAATAAGAAGTAAAAGCAACGTTGTTTTGGATTCCAAGTATGGTAAGCTAATGCTGTTATGTTAGATTGACTCCAAAAATTGTTAAATTATTGGCGTAAAGATTACCAAACTTTTATCCGCCAAAGATTGTCAAATTTTGGCCGTCAAAAAATTATCAAATTTTGACCCCTCAATATTGGGCAAATTGACCTATACCCTACTATTTGATTTTTTCAACGCTATCCTTATGTAATATATAAAAGTGGCAATATATGATAAGGCTGTTAATTTTGCACATTTTATGCATAATTTATGAAATATAGTCCAAAAATACATTAATCGGCAAAATTATACATTGTAGAAGAAAATTAATATATAATATATCTATAGCGCTCTGGGGTATCGTACATGCATACCATAAAACGGAATTATCTGTAAGAATCTGAAAAGAAAAATGCTAGAATTGTCCTGAAACGAAAATATAGTAATAAATATATACACTCTTTGTCCTCACCTATGAGGTAGTGTACTAGAAGCGCTTTATTTTAACATGGTATTCACTCAAGATATGTACCGGCGACGTTACAAGTAATGGAATATAGACACCATTTATTTGTAAAAATGTATTGCATATTTCTTTGGTATACACCCAGAGTGTCTAGACCACTACAACAAAAAAAAAAATACATTGGTTTCATTTTACTCGTTAAGTTTATATCCAGGATGTTACATGCCAGAAACTGGCAATGTAAATTGGTAAATATGTGAGTAAATTCCCGCCAATATTTTCAAATAAACTTGTCAATTTCCGCCATCCCCGACAGTTGCGTTTGCGCAAAAGAATGCGCAGGCGCGGAGTGAGTGGCGCAAGTGCGTGGAGGGACACGACATTATTAGCCACGAGATCTCGAAGCTGGTAACAGCTATCTGTGTTACGTGTCTGCTTTTCTCTTTTTTACGATGTAGGTTTCCTATTATCTTTATGTTCGAGCACCTTTACCTGTATCCTTGTTGTCTTACTTACGAACGAACGAAAAAGAAGGACGAATTAATCTGGAATCAACGATGGCGTAGCCAACCCACTGTGAAACAACGAGGGACCTGACATTTAATTGCAAGGCGCGTTTTGAGTGAGTACATTGCTCTATTTATACTTTAAATTAAGAATTGTATTATTTTAAACGTGTTTGGTATTTGATACAATTTGCCGCGTAATCATGTCATAATATACAATTGCGCAATATTGTGTAACACGGGAGTGTATCAGTGGCGCCCAACGTTGGGCGCCACTAATACAGTCCCGCGTTACACAATATTGCACAATTGTATATTATGACATAATTATGCGGCAAATTGTATCATTGATTGGTCTCCCCCAAAAAATCTATACATCCATCCTGAACGTGCAGCACTTTTCTGAAAGTTAAAATAATTAATAATGTGCCGACACATTTCCAGACTTATTATAGTAACAATGATTCTTAAAATTTGTACAAATGTATATACACTTAGCCTACTTAAAATTAGGTGAAATAGAACTTGTCTATGTCTTTATGCCCCCATGCATACGTTCGTGTATCGTTGGGAATTACGAATCGTTTGTGCTTTTTCAATTAAAATACCTTAAATACCACCTCATTTAAAACTCGTTACAGTTACTATTAAACACATACAACCTTAAATTTATTTCGGGATTAAATTCCCCGGTATGACCAAAAGCGTTATATAATGTAACTAACACTTATCCGCAGTATTTTGCACCTGATGAAACAGCTTCAAAGTCTATGCAGGAATTTCGTGAAAGAGTCGTGTTATCTCTGTTTGCCCTAAAACTTAGTGCGGTTTTCACGTACGCTTGCATTAAAACAGTAATATGCTGGGAATTTCTTCGTGTGGAGTTTTAAAAGTCTCTGAACTTAACTAATATAATAAACTTTAAAGCTTTTCAAAAAACTTAAAAAATATTGGGCGAGCATTAGGATAAAAGGTGAAATGTAGGTCTCGTGTGCGAGTGTTGTTACGCACATTAAAGATTCCTATCTTGTTTTAAACAGCAATGGTTCGGCAAAATTCAAAATTTCTTGATAAAATAACTCGCTTCCTGGAAAGTCAAATGAAAGGGGTACAATAATGCTTCTCAATATTTGTACTTTTAATGGAATGTGATATTGTCATGGCTCAGCAATCCCGCTGGTTTTTTAACTTGTAATTTTAAAATCTCTGTTGTCTGAAGCACAGAAATGAAAAGTTAGAAAAAAAAACATAGGTTTATTAATAATTGTGAATTTAATTGCATTTTAAACGTAGACATTAATAAAAAAAAAAGTCATTTATTGTAAACTAATGCAAAATACAATCATTGCATAGCATACCTTTTTATCTAGTGAAAGCTGTCTTTGATTGGGCAAACTTTTTGTCAACTATTTAATTTCTTGTATAACGAATCACACACCGTTTTCTTGCTGATATTGTTACCAGTTATTCATTAAGAAAAGCTTTGTGATAGCATATCTCGATTATACTACCGTAATGCTGTAGCGGGCTACTAAGGCGGCTCCGTGGCGTAGTGGTATGTGTGTGACTACTACGCCCAAGGTCCCGGGTTCAAATCCCGACACGGTCCGCTTGAAAAATGTTAGGCGAACATTTTTCTCAAAAATACACCCTCGTTCGGATGAGAGGTAAAATGGAGGTCCCGTGTGTGAGTGTTGTCACGCACGTTAAAGATCCCTACCTTGCATGGAACGGCAAGGGTTCGGCAAAATTCAAAATTTTCCAGGTAAAAAAAACTCGCTTCCTGGCCAATGTAGTACCTTCGGGTGGAGCATTGGAAAATCACATGTAATGTAGCGGGCTACTACTACCGCGTTTCACCAATTTAAAAAACAAGTAATAGCAAAAGTTTTTATTACTCATTGTTCATAATTCTTATTACACCCCCATAAACGAAGTACACGAGCCACTAATAACAGTTGGTAGCGATATTACATAATGTGAAAATTGACGGGCAAATTGTCGATGACGTCACACAATATGCAAATTAATGCAACCTAATTACATAAATTATATAGAAAACCCCCACGGGGTACTCACGTGAACATGTATGGCTTCCTTCAGAATCTCCATGATGGTCGGCGGCGGCTGCTCTTTTTCGGGCGTGGGAATTCTTGTGCCGATTGAATCCAAATTTGATATCTTCTTTCTATATATAGGGAACGACAGGAACGGGTTTATACAAATCGATAATCAAAGATAAGAGCAAAAGGGATCTACATAACACAAAAAAAGGCACGATAAGATACAAAACAGCCACACCTGTTCACATCTCGGAGGCTAGTTCCAACGCCTCTCCACGAAATTCCCCACTATCCTCTTTCGTCCACACGCGTCGGCGCAATCTGGCGCAAACGCACTGTCTGAAGTAACGGAAATACGCGCACAAGTCTTTTTAAATTTATGGCGCGAAATTCTTACATATTAAAACTTATAAGAATGTTTACGGCCGATTTCGGCACGTAACAGTCTAATTAACAGTATAAGTCTTATTTATAAATGTTTTCTGTCCAATTACAATGAAGCACCATCACACTAATGCTATTTACAAGCACTAATATCTTCTTAAACTAGATTTTTAACCGTAGGTCTATTAACAACACTAAACACTATTATTTATTTATTTACACTTTTGCCTATTTATGTATTCTACACGCTGACGGTACAATATACACTTCACATGATACAGATTTATGTTTAGTCTTGGACTTCCAAAAGTTCAACTATTTAACTTTACACGATATAATTTATATTCGACATTCTGGTATAGACTAAACTCTTACATTTTATCAGCGGTCTTATATATACTCTGAATTAAAATAGATGATTCATTCTCTGGTATGTGCTCGAACATCCTAGGTTTCTGGAGAATACACAGTGCTCCTGTGTTTGACGGGATGCTTAATAGTAGCTTGTAACAATACGTTTAGGATATGTAATGTAGGAATTAAATATCAAAAGAAATCCTTAGGCATAATGTTGAATCGAAAAGTATAACTTTCTTTACCACAAATTATTTTTTATTGGAACCTCCAAATACGCATTTGGACAACTATGTGGTAATCATCAATAAAAAACGACTAATTTACAATGATTAAGCTGGCAGTTAAACTAAAATTGAAGGTAGTTTTGACTTCCGAGGTATTCTCTTTATCTAGTAGGTTGAGGTGAAATTTGAAAAAGCAATAGTCAACTGTAATGTGGACCTAGTTGGTTTTAAATAATTTTACAGAAGCAATTGACATTGCAAATAATATAATAATAATAATAATGCAGTTATCTTTTGAATTATATAATTATAAATATATGGAATAGCTTGGCCTTTAACTATTAGTTACTACATCAATAGCTGCGATTTTTTCGAAAGCGGAAGAGTGTAGGAGATTTCCGAGCGACTTACGATAGCGAGCGGTTAAATACCACCCTAAGTACGATACTACGCATGTGCAACAAATCGCTAGCCAGTCATTTGTTTGACGAGCGTCTCGCGCCACATCTGATCTTGGCTGCCGCAAGGTCATCATGCTCGTCATAGTTTTCAGTTGACAATTGTAAGGTTAGATTTTGTAATTTGTATCTTGTGACGCCTTCAACTAATTATGGAAGAGGATCTTGTTTGCGGAGAATGTTTTGTACATTTTACACTGAAAAAAAATCTTTATGCTCATATAAGAAAATTTCATGATAAAGAGCCACTTTTACCAAAACCAGTGTCTGAAATTTGCCAGATTTGTGGAAAACATTTTGTAAATACATCAAATTATTATTATCCTCACAAGCGGTTTCCAAAATTCGATTTATTGATTTATTCTCCTTTCTGTGAGATACACTACTGATACAATAAGTGATTTACTTTTTTCTATAATGTAATGAAGATATAGTTTCCACTTGTTCATTTACAGAATTAAAATTATTAAATTAAAACCACCAACGAACATAACATCTGTGAACATAAACATAACCTCTCATACATAAACCTATCCAGGCAAATGACAACAAGGAAGCTATGGCCTTGACGGCAGTCAAGATCAGATGTGACGCGAGACGCTCGTTTTGTTTGGGTTTTATTTACATATTGGTTTTGGCATGTTGCTTAGGTAAATGTTCTGTATGGTCTGGGGCAAAAAATGTTTGTCTGCGGTTGTTTACTTCTATCTCTATGTTTATATCTCAGCCGTTTTCCACTTATTTCGGCAAATGAGCTTCAAGCACAGGGGTCTCCATGCACAAGTGGTTGAAGCACTAACTTTTAAGTGGAATGTCCTATTGTATTGGCGGTTCTAACTTAACCTCATTTTTATGAAACTACTATGAAATGGTTCAAGCCAAACAGAAAATATTTTTAAAAGGCAAGAAATATAATATGCATTAATACTTATATTCTATTATTACTTGTAGTTGCAGTAGAGCAGTTATATAATAGTATGGCAATGATATCAACTTCAGAATCAGAGGATGAAGAAGATTCAGTTTACGGTTTATCGTTAAATTAAAGGATTTTGCTGGTTACTGTTCATTTGTATGTTGACAAACTACTTCAACAACGTTTCCGTTTAAACATAGCTACTGTATATTGCTTGATTGGATATACAACTTTACATAGTTTATATTTTTGTCTTTTTAGTAAAGTTGGAACACACTTTATATCTATCTAAACATGAATTTGGTTCCAAAAAGATCTCGGCCGAAAAGGCACTGTTAATGACATTATGGTATTTGAGCAATACAGAAGCATTTCGACAGGTTGCTGATCGGTTTGATGTATTGACGAGTTCGGGTCATTGAACTTTACAGAGAGTGTTATGCTTTTTTGTTGAGTTTCAATGTATATATTTGCTGGCCGAATGAGATTCAAAAACAAGAAATCTCTGAAGGTTTTAGAAAGAAACTGTATAAAGAACATAATCGGTGCAATAGGTTGATGCCATGTACATATTTCAAAATCCAAAAATTGATCAAGATTCTTATATTAATAGAAAGAAGTATATACCCTATTCACGATAACTATGGGATGATGTCGTAAACAGTAATAAAGTGTTAGTAATTGTATAATGTGGACATAACTATGAACGCAGCTTTAATGATATTACGATTTAGTATGTTACAGTTGGCAGTTTTGTGCGGTGTTGTAACATTTTCTGCTTCTGTAAGCTTAGACGCAAACTTTGTTTACAGTGAAATCTTAAGACACTGCTTTTATTACTTGAAAAATCTTACTTTTGCATCTTGAGTTGCATTGCTACCACAATTCACTACCATATAGAGAGAAGGTATTTTAAAAACAAGTTGAAAATGCAAGGCATTGTCGCAACGAACTTCCAAATGTAGACTTACTTTAAAACAAATTAAAGAAATTAAAATTATTATGTTGTAATAATTATAAGTATTCAGATAAAAACAAAAATTTATAAACAACAAAAGAGACATTTTAATATATTTTATTTTATTGAATAAATATTTTAAAAGCTATATATTAGTTCTCTTCAATAAGATAAGAATTTTTTTTTTTTTTTATATGAATCTAATTATTTTCGGTAATCAAAATTTAAGTTTAAACAATGTCTATAATATTGGAATAATTGGCACGAAATGCCATAAATTGTTCAAATATGTGTCGCATATTGATTTTAAACTTATTAAAAATTTTAATTATCCTTGTGGATTTTCCTGGGGCTCGGCGTCCCGTGGCCCGATTTTAACTGACATCAAAACTTAAGCTCTGGACACCGAGCTGAATCGATTGATGTATCACACATTGATGTCCGACCATTAAAAAGGCCTCGGACACACAGACAAATAGATTTCATAAACGAACGAAGTTCGTTGATAACCTTACAATTTAAAATATGCCAACTTTTAATAATTATTTAATAATAAACAATAATTATAGAAGCCTAACTATTAAATAGGCATAGAATAAGTCAACCATGATAACACAGCATTTATTGGTATTGCGACGTCATCCCATATTTATCGTAAATAGGGTATAGTAGTCTAATTATGCAAGGGATTGTGATGTTGGAATGTGCAATACTTTTAGGTACATATGTTTTGTAGTATATAATAGTCGGCTGGTTTAAGTAGGCAGTGAACTAAAAAAAATGTTTTTTCTGTGAAGGGAAAAATTTTGACATTTAATGTTTCTTGACAGGTAACAAAATGTTACTTTTTTTTAATTTACTTTTTCCCCGGGGAAAAAAATGAGTACTTTCCTCCTGAGAATGTGTAAATAAGTAAGAACATGAAGATATTTAATTTAAAGCCGAGCTGACACTTGTAACATTCGGGTGTAACATAACATCGTATCATAACTTCGTCGCATAACTGTGACACCTGTGTGGACGTGAAGCGCAAAACTGTCCATTTTTGATTTCTGAATATTCAAAACGACTTAAGTAAGCAATTTTTGAAACCACTCGCAGAATTAAATTGACATATTTGATTACTTAGGGGTTTCTTTAGCAACGCAAGTCTAACTGTCCTTATAAGTACAACAGCCTACTCGTTCGAAACTTCAAATTTGACATCAATTGATTTTTTTACTTTAATATATTGTAATATTTTTTTCAATATTATTTCATCGCTTTGTCTGTCACAGAAAAAAATAGTGTATTATACACGGGTAAAAATATAAGATTTTAACTCTCGGTGTTTTGTCTTCCGACACGAAAAATTTAGTACTTTTTTTCTCTTGTATAATGAATAACTATTTTTGGTTTTTGACTTTTTTAAAATCTTCTTTTTTTAACATACGTAATTGTAATTATTCTCATTTCTAGCAAACATAATAGAGTTCTTGGTGTTTGAACCAGATATTGCAACTACCATAGAATAATAACACCCACAAAGAAGTGACATTCGGCGTTTTTAGGAGAACCAAATTTCTTTGCGCATGTTTGAAATCCGCCATTACTTTGTAGGTTTATGCTTCAACCTCACTTTTTGCGATTTAAAATTAAATGTTTATAGTGTTTGTAAATAAGTAATACTTTATTGTTAGAGACTGAATATTACTAGTATTATAATCTTATATTATTATTAAATTTTTGTTTGAAAGTTCATACACTGTGTATAATGAATAGAAGAGGTGGAACTTTTTGTGCAGTGCGTGAGTGTTCAAGCAGAACAATTATAAAAGACATTATTTTATACAGATTTCCAAAAGATTTTGAAAGGTAAGTTATTCTGAAAATTTTATGGATTAGGCATCGAATAATAATATGCATGCTAGTGTTATTCTATGGTATAAGTAGAGTGTTTTGGAATCCAAATATCAAAGTACTTCCTGGGTTCCTTTTCAATAATTAGTTATAGTTGTCTAATTGTAGCTAAGACTATGTAAGTTTTCCGTTTTGCAAATACATAAATTAGTTATGTTTCACAGCAAGACAATGGATGGAAGCTTGCAATCGTAAAGATTTAATTGATAGAACTCTCAGTGCATTGTATAATAACTACAAGGTATGTTCTCGACACTTTGACCGTAAAATGTTCACAAACCATCTAGCAAATAGCACCTCAGCATATCCAGTTCTGTTTATTCAAAATTACCATCTGCAGGAATAAAAGAGAACTGGTGCCCGCTGCAGATGAAAAAGTGCCTACTAAGAAAATTCGCAAGTCTGGTAAGAAAATAAATAAAGGTATATATAATATTATTGAAAGGACTATTATTATGCCTTGATTGTTATAGTTAAAACTAGGGATGTTAGGGTACTATTTTTTGGCAATTCTACTGCATGCATTCTGAATACATAGTAGTCTACTTGAAGTTGTTTTTGTGCATTGTTTGTAATAAACAATAGCTGTTTAATGTAAACTCTGTATGCGAATAGTGCGCCCTTAGTTACATTCTGAGTAAGAATTTATGTAGTTAGGCTGCTTATAAGTAAAAAAATACTAACTATATCCTTATGATGCTTTCATTGAATGTGTGTTCTCTCTTTTGCATAATGTATATCAAATGCAATTTAATTTTTTTTAAATAAATATTACAGATGTTACTGTTTTATTCAAGATTGATAACATCACAACCCTAGCTGATGCCCCATTTGCCCCTGAGGGTTTTGCAAACGACTTAAACGAACATCTAACTACAGTGGAAAATGTAGCGGCTTCTACATCAGCACAATTAGGTAAACTAAAAGATATTTATATTATAATAATGCATACATTTGTAGATGTGACTGTTACCACTTCGGCATTTCCCATCTCTCAATCATCTTTAAGACCAACAACATCTACACAAACATCAATTGTCTTAAGTAGTCATACTCCTCGTAAATTGAAATTAAAAAAGAAAATTAGACGATTGAGACAGAATCTTTCTTTCTAGACAATGTTGCATGTGAAAGAGCAAGCGGCAACATTAAATGATTTCAAGCAGTTATGTGATAAGTTTTTACCTAAGAAAATAGCGGACTTTGTAAAGTTTCAAGCTCGTAACTGTAGAAAAAAATCTAATGGGCAACGATACAGCATGCAATATAAAGAATTTGCGATAACTTTATATTTTTTGGGTCCACGAGCTTATAATTATTTAAGAAGCATTTTTGTTTTCCCATCAAAACGTGTTCTACAACGTATGACGGAAAAATTAGTCCACAAACCGGGTGTTTATAATGAGCCTCTTTTTAAAGCTTTAAAAATTAAAGTAGAACAAATGAAAGAAAAGGATAGACACTGCATTTTGTGTATAGATGAAATGGCATTAAAACTACATCTTTTTTATCACATTGGAAAGGATGAAATTGTTGGGTTTACTGAACTACAAAGTGGAATAAAAAAGTTTGAACATGCTCGCAATGCCACTGTAATAGTGATCAGAGGACTGTGTACACAGTGGAAACAATCAGTATCGTATTTTTTTGTAAATTCCAGCTTTCCTGCTGAGCAATTGCAAACAGTGTTAGAAGAATGCGTTGAAAAGTTATTTGAAATTGGATTAATTGTCAAGCAGTAGTAACTGATATGGGATCAAATTTTATCAATCTGGCAAATAATTTAGGAGTGACTGCTAACCATCCAGAGTTTTATGTAGGAGAGAAAAAAATTATATATATTTTTGATACACCTCATTTGATAAAAGCAACACGCAACCATTTATTAAGAAACACTTTGCAGTCTGGCGAGAACAAAACTTCATGGTCATACGTACAACAATTTTATGATAAAGATAAAACCTTACCCAATAGATGTGCACCAAAGCTAACCGATTCCCATATCAATCCCAATAAGTTTCAAAAAATGAAAGTTAAACTTGCTGTTCAAGTTCTATCTCATACAGTTGCAAGCGGTATAAATACTTACGTTTGTTTAGGGGCTCTACCTGCAGAAGCTATGTTTATGGTCAAAGTTATTGAAAACTTTAATAAATTATTTGATATGCTAAATTCAACTCCTAAAAGGTCATTTACAGTGTATCAAAAAGTGTTCAAAGGTGATCAGTTTCAGTTGAGTGTTTTAAACGAATTGTCCATCTTTATCAAACAATTACAAGTTTTTAAGAACAATGGTAAAAATGTTACTTCTAAGGCTAAGTGCTTCAAGTCGTGGCTCATAACAATCAGTGGAATAATTAAGCTGTGGGAGCAATTGAAGAAAGTTGGTATTAAATACCTTATTACTAGACAAGTAAATCAGGATCCGTTGGAAAATTTTTTTGGTAGTATACGCCAACAAGGTGGAAATTGTAGAAATCAACTCCTATACAATTTGAACGGGCTTTCAAGAAATTATTTTGCCAAAATTATTTTCACAGCACAAATTCAAACTGTGCTAATGATTTTGATCAAATTATTACAAAATTGACAAACTTTAATCAAAATATGGAATGTTTTGTAAATGGCCAACAAAAAGCCAATCCTCGGTTGATTACTGTTGATACAGAATATCGAGATGAGTCGTTATTAGCTCAAAATGCTTTTATATATGTTTGTGGCTATCTTATTGAAAAAGGCATTAAGAATTCATAGCTGTGAAATTTGCAAGCAGTTTTCTCACCAACCCCAACAATCAACTGATAGATTATTTACATACTTTAAAGCTTTCGATAATAGTATAAATACATTTGGAGCTCTCCACGTTCCTCATGAAAACTTTTTACAATATGTTTACAAATTATAAACTATATTTGTATCGACATTTGAATCACGTAGTATTTGTGATCAAGTAGCATTTAATTATTTTCAAGAAATGAAAGATATTGCATTAGCACATGAATGTTCAGATTTTCCTGTTACATATGTTTTACAATTATTTATAAGATTGAGAATATTGTATGCCCTTAAATTTTCAAATACGACTTTAAGAACAAATAAGGGTATAATGAAAAATACAAAAATTGCAATTGTATCTCGTATTTGATAATTTTTATATCATGTGGTTGCATGTTTATTATTGCTCACTTACAGCTTTGGCGTGTGGTATAATTATATTATATGTAAAAATAGTTTACCAGTAACAAACCACGAAATTATTTTGGACTTAAACACTTTGCTGAAAGGTATTATAGAGTACTCGGTTAGTGATCGCTTTGAAGCTATTAATCCATTTGAAAGGGACTTATTTGATCAATGGTTTAACAAACTGCAATAGAATCTAATGCAAGTACTAATCATATTAGATCAGATTGATTGTGTAAGTACAGATAGTGCAAATATAGTAAATTCAGTATCTGCTACAAAATCATAAAATGTTAATGTTTCTCCTTAATTGATTGTCAAACCAGTAAAATTTCCAGAACCTCTAATTCTTAAATCTGAAGAGAAACTAAAATTAACCATAATATCTTTGGATACAATAAGTGGTTTCACTGCATCTCAAAAGTTAACACTTAAACAAAGAAGTTTATTGAAAAAAACTACACATTCTTTAAAAGTAATTGTAGTTAGCTTTACATTAAAACCTAATTCTAGTGATTTCAATAATAATAGAGGGCCTGATGTTGATGCAATAGATCCGCTCAACTTTAAAGCCAGTCACAGTTTACAAATTAGCAAAAATCTCCAAAAAGTTTCATCATGCAATTTTCTGAAAATTCACTAGCGGTTCTTTTAGGACTGCAACTACATCAGATAAAAAAGATACTTTAGAAATCACATGTTTCGAAACGGGATATTTGGAGTTTGTCCCCTATTATTATTACCTATCTACCTATATTACCTACCTTTTTATATAATTAAACAGTAACAAACTTGTACAATCAAGTACTTTGAAAATTATTTTGCGTTGTGCTTTTTTAACTCCACAATTGTGTTTGGGTCAATTGAAAATAAATATAGTCTTGGCAGTATTAGACAAATGAATGCTCATTATTAATAACCCAGTAAAGCGAAACACATGATGTAAATGCTATATAATTTTAAGATAATTTTTAGGTACCATGGTTTATGTAATTGTTGTACAACATTTTATGTAGATGCTATAAAATAGTGGACTAAATTTTACACAACACAATTTACATATTTTGGCATGCACTAAAAACAAAATGTATACAATTATATCAACTATCACCCACAAGCACACCCACTCTGCATTTCTAAACCTACAGAATAATGGCTGAAGGTCATGTATTTTTGGTACATAAAAAACAAAGGATTTTTAAAGAGTGTCACTTCTTTTGGGGGTGTTATTATTCTATGCAACTACTAGAAAGTTTTACTGCCAACATGTTACACATAATAAATTGTTTATAGATGTTGTGTGTGGCTTGCCAGGATCATTGCACGATGCTCGAGTCCTTTGCCTGTCAAATATATTTGCAAATGCTCAGAATCTGAATTATTTTAGTGAATATCATTTAATTGGAGACTCCGCATATCCTATATCTGATTGGCTTATTATTTCCTTTAGAGACAATGGATATTTGGCCCAAAATCAGAAAATATTTAATTTCAAACTTTACAAGGATTGTTGTAGAGCATGCCTTTGGACTGCTAAAGACAGATTCGTAGATTACACTTTGTCAAATCTACATATTTCCACGTGTTCCAAAATCATTATGGCATATTGCATAATACATGCATTCTCAACAAAGATAATACAATTTTTCCCATACCAAATATTGACGATGATTTAAATTGCAATTACCGTCCATTTGGTAATGTTCATCACAATATGCATCAAATGCAAATTTTCAAGGAAATGTTTGGACAGTGATAGATTTGTTTGTTAATAATGATTGTATAATTATATAATATATTTATACAGTGAGGATAATGTAAAGGAATGCTCTAATTTTTTTGGAAACAGCTTGTACAATATTTATGAAATTTGGTTTGTGGAATTGTGTAATATTTGTGTCTACTTTGACGTTTCCCCCTTTATTTATTGTTGGTGTTTATTAAAAGTGAAAATGAATTATTTGTCGGAAATGGAACGAATTGAAGTATTAATGATCTTAAGATCAGAAATAATTAGAGCGTTCCATACATTAGCTTCATTCTGTATGTCTTAACTAGGGATTTTGCTTTTCATATCATTTTAAGTATTAAAAAGTACTTACACCTTGATCTATAACTGATACTTATTAACATATATTATTTGTAAATATACTCTCGTTTTAGAATTAGTTACTTTTAAAACAAAAAAAAATGGAAAACCTGAAATCAGATATCTCAATATTTAATAATAAAACAAAAAATACTAGCAAGTATAAAAATAATGTATGCATAATATAAAATTATAGTTTTCTGACGACCACTTGTGAAAACAACAGATTACACACTACTTATTTATGTAGAAAGGAAAGTATATCACTCTAGAGTGCGAAAGTACATATCACTCTAGTGTTGAAATACTTTTCAACTCTAGAGTGATATGACTGATGTTAGTATGCTAGTTACCTAGGCAACCCAAACGACTACCGGTTTCTACCCTTTTTGCATTCATTCGTTTCGTTTTGGCTAATAACAGTTTAAAATACCCATAGTTAAATCGATACTGACAGTTTCCGTTTTACTTAAAGATGTAATTACTCATATTAGTTTGTAATTGAAATGATTTCTTCAATAAAAATTGAGAATGCATACGCTAAAAGCAACAGAGTCGTGGATTTTATAAAAACAAAGTAGGCGTTCGAATTTTCAACATCAAAACGTCAAATAAATTTTATAGCTATCTGTCTGTCTTGCATTATTGTGTACACATTTATTGCAAATAAACATAAAAATAACTATTTCGTAATTGTTTTTAGTGTTGGTCGTCGGAAAAATAGTGTACAGTACTCGCGTGGAAAGTGACATTTCACACTCGTGGAATAGTCGCACTCGGCTTATGCCTCGTGCGACAATACTCTTCCACTCGTGTGAAATTGATCACTTTCCACACTAGTAATGTAATATACTATTATCTAGCAAGGCTCGAAGAGTTTGCAGCTTTTGTTCTTCTACTTTTAATTTTTCTCTCTAACTGAATTCGTTCTTCGTGTCGATGCTGCTTGGCTGATTTGAAAACATATTTCCTTCTTTTTACAGGGGGTATGATAACAGGTTCATGAACTCTATTCTTGGCAGTTACAGTTTGTGCATTCGATTCACTATCACTAACGCGAGTACTACACTCGCGTGCTGATGAAGTGGTTGTATCGCTAGAATCCAACACATGTGAACATTTCATGGATGGCCTTTTGCTCAATAGATCATCTAACCTCCCGAAATAAAAAAATCTCGTAGGTGCTGACCAGTTTTGTCTTTTGTGAAGTTAGCTATGCAACAGGCTCTGCCGTTTATTATGACATGCTATCGCAGTATAGCTAAAACCTGCACTCAACATGTCATTGGCTACATTATCCCACACATGCTTTTTCTTTTTGGATGAGAAAGATCTTCCACATTCGCTTCCATAAAACTAATTAAGCACAATGTGGCATCATGATTCCATACTTGTGACAAGTTTAGGGATGCAAGCATTTGTGCTTCCTTGCTGAAGTTATTTTCATTTTCTAAAACCAAACTGATAAGTATAAATAACTTTATACTTGTTTTACCACAACGCTGTGTCACCTGCTTCATCCTCTTTTGCTGCATGCAACAATAATTTATGAGCGTATTCCATATCTGTTCAAAAATACATTTATTAAAGGATTGGTTATTAATCAACAGAAAACTTACCATTACAGGCACTTTCGTAATCATCATTGTTTAAACATACGTCGTAAATGGTATTGTTTCAGGATTGTGTAACCTCAAAATATTCATTGTGGAAGATCCTGCTCTGTCAATTTTTAAAGTTGAAATGAGCTCAAATGCAAGCCTGCGACAACAGAAAATATAACTTCACTTTTGAAAATTGCGCTTGATACATATAAAATTTAGCCCTGGGCTTAAGGGGCAGACATAGAGAACATTTATCTATGGGGGCGGATTGATTTTAAGTACAAAAAATGAATTCATAACGGGAATGTGCGCACGACACATCTGTGCATACAAATGCACAATTGGACATCCAATCGTTGTAACAGGAAAGCATTTTTCATGTTAGCTACGTTTGTGTTATGTATGGTTAGTTGCTTTTAAACAATTTTAAGTAAGCAATTGAAATGATGAATAATATGCAAATAATAATAACCCAGTCATCTTCTGAATTATATACTGTAAATATATGGAATAAAAGTGCAATAGTTCATTCTATGAATGATTAAGTTTAGTAGTTAAAGCATTTAACAATTCATAATTTTATGTTTGAAACAAAGAACTTAGAATTTACAAACATGCCAGGATTGTATTTTATAGATGTGGTATCCTTTATTTGTCATTTTAATATTTACAATTTTACAAAGCGTAACATTTAGAAAAATTCTCTTGAACGTAGATCAAATCGTAATTTTATAATAGCAACTGGATTTACTATAATTATAATAAATCAGATACAACTTTAGTTACAATCTAAAGTAAAGGTAGATAACGTACTATTTTTATAGGTAAAGAAACCACAAAGCAGGTTAAAAAATATTTGGGGTACTTTTAAACTTAATCGAACATGTGCGAATCAAATAATCGCTGTTAAAACAGCAGTAGCATGAATGTTACATTTGCTAAAACTTGCTATCACAATAGTGAAGAACTGCAACACACAACATTTTCCAAAACTGACGGAAGTAGCAATATGCCTACTTATAAGTAGAATTCTCACCGATGCAGTAGGACGTGTATTTAAAAAATAAATATCTTTATAATTACATCTATTTTAAAGTTCATGATACTGTTAAGTGTAATATTTCTCATAATTAAAAGTATTAAAAATAGCTAGAATTATTAGTTAAATATCTAGTGCGAAGTTGTACTCATAGGAAGTCATGCACACGCAGCTACCTGGAAAGTAAAGCCTATCAGCTCGAGGCAGACAACCATACACAGAATGTGAACAATCGCCAATTTTGTGAGAAACAATTACTGTAACAAAAATATACAGTGATTAGTCAGGAGTACGAATTAACAAAAGCATCAACACGGGAGAAAGATTGTGTACCGGCGTGCGTGTTTGTTATGTTCCTACTGGTCAAAAACTGTTTAACTTTTAATGATGTGTGAGCAGGCGCATTATCACAGTGTAGGATCCAACCATTTTTGGCTAATTTTGGTCTCACACGAGACATTCTATGGCACAATCGCTTAAGAACTTCAATATAAAATACCGAAGTCACCATTTGACCATTAAGAAGAAATTCTTAATGCACAATACCCCTAATATCGAAGAAACAGATGAGCATTGTCTTGATGTGGCTTTGAGACATCCGAGCTTTCGTGGGACGCTCTCCCCCCCTCTTCAACCTACTGTTTGCTCTGTCGACGAGTCTCAGGGTCGTATTGATACACCCAGCTTTCATCTGCCATGATAATCGAATTCATCAGTTATGCCCTTCATTCCGAATTCGTTCAAGAAAGTTCTCGCAAGTCGACCGTCGCAATTCTTTTTGCTCTGCTTTCAGCACTTTTGGAACAAGCTTTGCACAGAGATTACACATCAATAAATCATTGTGTAACATCTGGCGAATGGTTTTTTTAATAATACTGAGTTCATTTGACATCATTCGGAGTGTGAGGCGTTGTTCTGTCTGCACCAACACTCTCAAACGTTCGATGTTTTGCCTAGTGTGCACGATTTTAGGGACACCTGACCTTGCGTCAATTCTAAGCCTGATGCAAAATATGCAACTCATTCGTACACACGTGGTTTTGAAAAGCAGTCATTACCAAATAAACGTTGCATCTATGAAAAATTTCGGCCGGTTTTTCGTCAAATTTCATCAGAAACTTGATGACGATTCATTGCTCGTTTTTCACGTCATGACAATACACTACTAACTTTAAAAAATCGTAGAGCACAAAATCTAACACCGATTAAAATCAAACTTGGCAGACTTTTGTATAAGCTCGTGAACTTTACTTCAACAAATTTTCAAGATATCAGTGTTACCACTATAGGAGCTAGAAACAAAATTTCGTTATTTAATTGCCACACCACGTAGATAGCATGGACAGATAAAGTTAATAACAAAGAGGTTATAGAAATAGTACTGGAATAAAGATATCTATGGAAAACAAAAAAAAATTGGAGAAATAGAAGGATGAAATGTATTCTAAGGCATTTTTGGGTAATAGTGCATTCTATATTACAAACAGATATAGGAAAAATAGGCAGAGGTAGATCTAGATCAGACTTATTGCAGGCAGATAGTGATAGATGCAGACTGTGCAAATTTCAGGGAAATGTGTAGCTTAATTCAGAATAGGAAGCAGTGGGGTACGCATCTAACCAGTTAAGGACGTGCATTGCCAAACTGTATACTATGACAGACCAGAGTTGTGCTGCAGTGGTATGTAATTTGCCCTTGTAAATGAGAAGCAGACTACATATCAATACAGACCAGGTCTGAGTTGAAATACATTTTGCTTTAGGTTATTCAAGCAAAATACGTACTACTACAGAGTTGCACAGCAATGGCTTTAGTCTGCTATACGTAATGTAGTATGGCCTATTGTTACGTAGAATTCTAATAAAAATCAGCCAAACTATATTCGTTCCTAATATATAAAGTCCGTTTTAATCAAAACCGCGTTCTAAAAATTCTCACCTATTTAATAATAATATGAAAAATGATTTTGTTCCAAATTTAGATGTTCATCTAGATAAATTCTGTTTAATTAAAATCCTGTTCAAATATTTCGCTAATTGGCAATAAAAGTGCAATAAAATATTCTATTTGCGTTTGGATGTTTAAAGACTACGCTTCGTTAGGGCAAGGTCACCTGTTATTTGTGGTTATTCCCTGTATTACGTCGATAGATGAAGCTCTGCACTCTGCAACACAAGGTTGGATAGCAACGCTCCGAACAACCTGTTCAGAGATACACGAGATATAGAGCGAAGTGGTGTATTTGAAAGACGTTCTGTTGTGGACGATAATGCTGTCTTAAGAATTATTTCTGGTTGTTATCGCAAGTTTATTTTATATGGTTAGGTTATTCTAAGGTTGCACACGAAATGTGAGGTTTTCCGGTGGCTAAAAGTGCCGGATTTTCTTTGGTCCTACTGCTGATATGTAATGTTGTGTGTGTACTGCTATGTGCTAACACTATGTACGTGATGTATGGGCCCTGTGGGACTGCCGCCCCTATTAGAAGACAAGTGGATCCCTAAGGTTGTATACACATTTCCTTTACTACCTGTTTTTGTCTCGTTTCAACAACTATGTGACTAAAATTATTTGCGAGTTAAAATTGTGGTAAACTCCAGTTTTACCACAACCAAATTTAAATACACATTTTTGGAATTTGATAGACTACTTCGCTTTCTCCTCTTTGTGTGCGGATTAAATTATTATTTAGACCAACTATTGGGTGTAACTTTTCTTGAAATACCAAATTTTAGTAATAATAAATGTAAATTATTGTGTTCTGATATTTTATGTATTAGATTTTTTATGCTTACGATAATGCTTTAGTGCTGTTGTTTTTAGCGGAGAAACTTTCTTTTTGCTTTGGTCGGTTAGTTAATTTAGTGGGTAGGGCCCTAAAAACGACAGCTCGCCATGTAAACCTTTGGCTTTGTTTGTACTGTGTTCGGAGTAGTAATGTACTCCTGTATATACATTTTGTATTTTGCTTTGATGTTAATTATAAGGTTTTCTGGATGTCGGTGGTTAATTTATTGAATGAGTGCAAGTGTGTTTGGTTTATTTTTATTTCAGGTCCTCCGTGCTTTTGTTTGGGTATTTCGAAAACCCCGTCCACTCACTGGCTGAGCCGGGGCAGTCTTTCTTTTTTTTAAGGTTTTTTTTTAGGCTACGGCTATGCACGTAGCACTCTTTAACACTGTCGGTTATCACTACACTACAGTATAATCTCCACCACCAATATAAATTAGTAAATTCAATTTTATCTTAATATTTAATAATCTAATTCTAAGAATGCGATTTTAAAATGACGAACAGTGCCGTAATTTATCTGCATTGATTATATTTGAGGTATAATGCACTAATACAATTTTAAAAGTGTAAATAACTTTTCTCTGTAAAATTACTGTCTGTCTCTATATTTCGCTGTGTAGATAAACCTTTAACTATTTCAAATTGCACCTTCAAACACCCTGCGGCCGCCGCAGTGGCGGTTGCTGCAGGTGTGTAATATCGCCTCTAATCCCCTCTTGACTCATACTATTTCTGTGCCGTTTGACAGCGTATATCGTGATCCAAGTAAGAATTGAAGTAACCAGCTTATTTTATACTCATTATTTATAATACAATCTGAAAAAACTACTTAATTTTCTGTTGTTTGTAGAAGGGTTAAAGTATTTTTTAGCACAACAATGTATAGAATTTAGTATCCTATAAAACGATTATGTGAACAAAGAGACATTTAGTGCGATAATTCAGTGCAAGCTGCCAGCATTAGAGAACGATTCGCAGCGTGAAGAGATTCAGCGTTTTATTCAAAATTTCTCTAAATTTTTCAATACTAACTGGATCGTAAAACGAAGTCCTACTGTTCAGTGACTAGAATTCCGTGAACAGTATGGGTGTCAGCATTCATCTTTCAACAAAAACACGGCAAGCAATCTAGAAACTTTCAATGCAAGGCCACTGTAAACTTTAAGTACAAAAAAATTAACAAAAAACCATCAAAAACGATGCCCTTTTAAAGCACGGATTGAATGTTATAATCGAAATTGTTTTTAACCATTCGCACAGAATACAAGTTGCTTCTGCTTATAAGTATTTACGGTGTGATCCAGCCATGCAAAAAACATTTTATGCATACTTTGATGTAGGCATGACACCCACATTGCGAAACACCATCTTGAGGTTAGCATGTTAGATTCTAAAGGCAGTCAAGAACTCTCTAATGCTCAAAAAAATCCCACTTATCGTCAGGTAAGACACCTATACGACAAATGGCATAAAACACATTTAGGAGGACGTTCTGATCGTGACGTTATAACGGTACTAAGAGAACAAATGGCTTCTTTTTCTGATAAGGGAATACATGTTCATATAAAAGAAGATCCTATGATAATTCTAATAATTCCCATTATGCAAAGATTATTTTTAAATGGAGATGCAGATGAAATGGTGTACATTGATTCGAATGGATATTGTGATCAAACTTCCACATAGCATGTGTTTTACATACAGTTGAGACTGAAGCCAACTATACTCTTGCTTTTACAGCTGTTAAGGAGTCTTTACAAATTGCTGCAAAAAAATTTCAACCTTCTGTTATAATGACGGGCGATAGCGTAACGGAACGTAATGCTCTGAAATGTATATTTCCACAAGCCTCTTTACTACTCTGCCACTTCCATGTATGTCAGACAGTTTGGTGTTAGCTTTCTGAACATAAAGTGGAAAAAGGGGATAGAAAAGTTGTAATGAAAGTTTTCCAAGATATACTACTATATGCTGTAAATGAAAAAACTGCGACCAGAACTTTTGCAGCATTATCTAACCCTATAGTGAAAGACAATCTCGTGCTGATTAAATGTATGAACAATATGTAGTCCAGAAGAAAAGAATGGTGCCTTTATTACAGAAATACTTTATTGATAAGAAGTAACAACACAAATAATAATGTAGAAGCGTCTATCAGAATATTTAAGGATACAGTGTTGCAAAGATCAAGTTTTTAACAGTTGTGCGCTGGTAAAGTTTATTACGGATGGTTTTGAGACGTACCATAAATTACGTCTATTAGAATTGACTCACTCCAGACGCGATAAAGACATAATTTACTTGAAATACCTTAAAGGTACAGAAGAAGTTAAAGAATACTACAAAATCACCAATACAGAATATAAACTACAATCGGAAAAGGACCCTGTAAAAGCTTACACAGTATCAATAGATATTGCGTGTTATGAATGTCCTCAAGGTAACAGCAGAAGATATTGTAAACATTTGTGTTTCTTAGAAACTAAATTGACATCATTATAAAAACATCACTCCTTATAACATCGCAGGATAGGAGGAACTTTGCCAAATTAGTATTGGGAAAAAAGTACCCCCTGGAGACTTCTATTCCAGCATTCACTTAAAAAGCGGTGACGATACGTTTGAAGAAGCAGAAGCCAACAATTTCATCTGACGTGGTTATTATACCGGTGGAAAATACTATTCAAAATGAGGAAAACGATAAATAGAAATAAATACTATGAAACAACAATTTAATTGAATAACTAACATTCTGCTGACTGACTCATCCTCAAACAACTTAATGATCATCAGAAAATCAAATAGAGTTTTAAGTAACATTGAAACTCCAGACCAGGCCAAAACCTTCGCAATCGAAAAAATTAAATTTTTCGTCAAAGAAAATAGGTGTTCAACCAACATCTGTGGCGAGGAGAAAGGAAAGAGGCATGAGTAGAGGAAAGGGGTGTATCCAAAGTGGAAGAAATGCAGCAAAAAAAGGACATAATTTATCTGAAAGTATTAAAAATAATCAATTTTGAACAAACCTGCACCTTGACGACGTTCTAAAATACTAGAACAGGTAGAATGGCTTGCATGTTTCAATGAGCTAAAGAGCCGAACTATAGGTTTAACAAAATTAGTGGGATCTTTAGTGAGCAACCAGACTAAGACAGGTACTCGAAAGAGGGCAGCAGCTTTTTCGGTACTTAGAGTGGCAGAGACATAGGGGTTGGTATGGCATTCTAAGACACACTACTGCGATGTGGAAGGCAACGGGAAACCACCACATTACCTCCCAAGTACACAGCATACAAAATTGTTAAACATGATGGCATCCTCTGGGGTAAAAAATTCCGGAGGGAAAATAGTCCCCCATTCGGATCTCCGGGAGGGGACTACTTCGGGGATGTGATCCGAAAGAATAGAAAAAGATCCGTGAACATTCTGCGAGTCAAAGCGTGGAATGTCAGAAGTATGAAACACGTAGGTAAGCTAGAGAACCTGAAACTCAAAATGGATAGTTTAGCACTAGACATAGTAGGAATCAGAAGTCCGCTGGTCAGAGGCGGGGGATTTTTGGAGCGGAGATTTTAGGGTAATTCATACTGGATCAGAGGAAGAAAATTCGGGTGTGAGGATAGTTATGCGAAAAAAGATAGAACAACATGTGGAAAACTACTTACAAAAGAACGAAAGAGTACTTATTTATGGTTAGATTTGAATCTAAACCAGTAAATACAGTAATAATACAAGTATACATGCCCACCTCTAGCTACAGTGAGGAAGAGGTAGAGGCGATCTACAAAGATATCGAAGACATACTAAAATACGTAAAAGGACATGAAAATTTAATAATTATGGGGGATTTTAATGCAGTGGTAGGCGAGGGTAGGGAAGGAGCGATAGTAGGTTTATTTGATTTAGGCACGAGAAATGACAGGGGAAATATGCTGGTAGAATTTTGCGACAAGAACAACTTAACCATCACAAATACATTATTTCAACATCGTGCTAGAAGTCGATACACGTGGAAGATGCCAGGAGATATAGGAAGATATCAAATGGATTACATTATTGTTAGACAACGGTTTAGAAATCAAGTAAAAGAGTGTAGAAGCTACCTGGAAGCAGATATAGACACTGACCACAACATCGTAATTATGAAGACCGCACTTAAATTTAAAAATCTGAAAAAGAGGAACGAAAAAAGGCACTTATACTTTGAGAAGCTAAAAGATAAAGATATTCATGAAAGATTTGAAAAAAAGTCAAATGAATTGCTGAAAGATATCGGGAAAATTTCTGATACTAAGTAGAAACAGAATGGAATAACATTAAATCCAGCCTAGACATGGCGGCCAAAGACATTCTGGGATATATACAAAAAGAAAATAAGAAACCATGGATAATAAAGGATATCCTGAATTTAATAGAAGAAAGACGAAAATACAAAAATAGCACAGACGAAACAGAAAAACAGAGATACAAAGCCATAAAATGGGAAATTCTTCGCAAATGCAGGAAAGCTAAAGAACAATGGATTGATGAAAAGTGCAAAGAGGTACAAACTAAGATGGAAATAGGAAAGACAGATGAAGTATACAAATTAATTAGAATGAATTTTAGAGATATAAAACCATATAGCAAAGATATAAGGGACACGGAACGAAACATCATTATAGAAAATGTAGAAAAAGTAGCTAGATGGCAGGAATATATAGGGAATTTATATTCAGGAGATGAACTAACAGCATTAGAACAGGAATCAGACATTGAAAATGATGACCTGGGATATCCTATACGTAGAGATGAGTTTGAATTAGCATTAAAGGATCTGAAAAATGGTAAGGCGCTGGGTACAGATAAGATGCAAGCAGAAACTCTAAAAGCTGCTGGACAAGCAATAACAGAACGTTTCTTCCGACTTGTAAGCTATATGTATGAGACAGGCGAGATACTCAAAGATTTCAAACGTAACATCATAGTAACTATACCAAAAAAGGAGGCACGGATAGATGTGAAAATTTTTGAGCAAGTTAGACAGCACACGTTTCAAAAATATTAACTAGAATTGTACAAAGACGAATGGAAAAACGAGCTGAAGAAATACTGGGAGAAGATCAATTTGGGTTTAGGCGAAACAGGGGAACACGGGAGGCTATTTTAGCTCTGAGGGTGATAATGGAGAAAACAATAGAGAAGGGGGAAAGCGTATATACAGTGTGTACAGTATAAAATGCAGTACATGGGGATCTTGGAAACTGTAGGAAATACGATCTTGGTTAAATGGAATAAAAGTTGCATAATCATGAGGGTATCTCAGATCGGTTTTCAAATTTCAAAAATTTTTCATAGGTTACTAGATAGAGGCAAAAAACACAAAATTGACGATTTCTTTATTTGCTCGTAGTTAGTCTACTAATTGAAATAGAATGTTCAAATTTGGTACATCATGGTAATTCCCCATTGCGCTTCACATTTTCAACATAGATCTTGTCTAGGGCATCTAGATTTTGCGTGATGATGTTCAACTTTTAATTTTTAAATAACCGCCATATTGGATTTTTACATTTTTGAAATGCTGACCAAAAACCCTTTCCAAAGAGGTATAACATGGCTATGTTTGATTGAATTAAAACACTAAAAATCACATAATTATGTTTTGGTTGTAGTAGGCTTTAATTTCCATTATGACAAAGAGAAACAATTGCTCAACATCTGAGAAACGTCAAAGTTTGTCCTTTATTTTATGTTTCAAGTAGTGCAGTTTGTCACCGCTGATGGTAAACCAGAAATAGAACGATAGGTAATTGGTCCCTGTTGTAACGATGGCAGAAGGGAAGGGTGGCTTGCTCAGCCAGGAGGTCGTGGGCTGACGGCTTCGACTAAGGACCAGAATGGCGAAGCTCGAAGAGTAAGGGCGCCAGAGTCTTGTCACAAAGAAAATATAGAACCGTGACTCAAAGGTTCCAACTCATACACAAGTTTCCAAATACCATATCCAAGCAGCACAAAGCGGCACAATCGTCACGCGCTAACTCAAAACAATAATAAAATAATAATCAAGGAACACGTATAATATTTACTTGGCACAAATACAGGTGACACAATGCACAAAAAATATATATAAAGTACGGTATACAAAAGGGGGGTGAATATTGATCAAAACTGGTGAAAATGATGCTTATCTTAAAATAAGAATATTGTGTAAATAATGTACCTAAGGTGGTGCAGTACTAACAGAAAAACAAGAGAAAATAAAGTGGTGCGTGGAGACCCACGAACGGTTCGGTACATACACGGGGTACCGCAAGATAGGCGAATGAATAAGTTGTAACTAACGCAAGTTAAAACGCGACGAAAGGCATGCCGCTCATCCGTTATATAAAGGCGCGGAGATAAATAATCTCTAAAATTTATAAATATATCGCGTTCGTTGGTGGATCTTTTACAAAATAAAATATCGTAGCATAAAAATAAACCTGAAAAATAAGGCAAAATACATAGCATATAAATCTGGTGAAATTAATAGTAAAGCAGATCACAAAAAAAATATAAACACACTGTAGGTCACAATTGTTACTACAAAACTTCGGTATCTAAAGAAAAAGTACACACAATAGTTCGCCTGAATAGTGATTAAACATGTAAACACCGAGGGGAAAGCAAAAGAATTTATCAAACATTACTTCTAATTTCCAAAAATGTAAAAATATAACTTTCGTTGTGATAAAACTGGATTTTGTAATAATTAAAGCGTAAATAAATTTAGCTGATAACGTAGTTTAAATTTGATTGTTGAGGCGATACCAAAAAAAACAGGTATTAAAGTAAATAGGTATACGACCTTCGAGATCCAGGTGTCCTGAGTACTGTTGGTAGTAGCAACACAGCTCTGGGCTCGATAATCGGCGGGGCAACTATTGCTTCCTTCCAGAACAGCCAATTTAAATTTGTAAACAAACGCAAGGAACAAGCAGGAACGGTGATCGAACGCAAAAACAAAAGATACTACTAAAAGTAGTACCGACGGCAGTCTAAAGCAGGTAGTACTAAAAGATGGTACATAAAACCGAAGCAGAAGAAGGAAGGCCACTAAAATCAGAGAAAAATAATTAGAATACCAATACTGTACCTAAATAATTACGTACGTTGGACGGCCTTATCGCAAAAGCGAAGAGTCGGAGACGCAAATAAATTCCACAAACGGAAGTGGACAAACGCCACTAACTTCTGTTGTATAATTACAGATCCTCCCCAAGGAGATGCTAAAACAAATGCTCAATACGCACTTATAAAATTACACAACAAAACCAAGAGCGTTCACTTTACTCTTTTACAAGCTTCAAACAAACAATGAATATCGACTTCATGCATACTACACCTGCTAGATAAGATAATCGACCCATTCAGAAATAGATATAGACAAAGAATTAAAACGAGTTGGAAATTAACCTCGAGAACCGGATAAGATTTTATAGAAAACACAGAATAACTTTAAAACTGGAAAGCTACACGTAACAAATCCCCCTCCCACCAAAAGAAAATTTTTCACACAAAAAATTTTCTCCAGACGAAGGGCCAAAAAAAAAAACAAGTCACAAACTTAACACTCAGTCCACCTACCAGAGCCAGAAAAAGCCAATAAAGATAGGAGCTTTTCATAACTACAGAACACTCCCGAAATTCAAACAAAGCGTATACCTCCAGATCCCTCAAAAGGAGACTTTCCACGTCAGAAAACATGCTCAGAAACTAACGTCCGCTCACATACCAACTGTCACACAAAACACATATACAAGGACAAAAAAAACAACATAAAGATATTCACACAGTAGCAATAAGGAAGTGTACCACTATTCAATGACCTCATCTTCATCCGCACCTACAGTCGGCTTTAAATCTTTCGCATGCCAATTTCCAACAATACGTCCATCTGGGTCTTTGAGTTGATACACCCAGCGCGATAATTTTTTATGTATGGTAAATGGACCAATGAATTTATGCGCGAACTTAGCAGAAAAGTGGCGAGCAGCATCAGAGAGGACATAGTTGCGACGCCACACAGATTGGTTCACTTGGAATTCCACTGGCCGTCTACGTAAATCATAATATTTCTTAGCTTTTTCATATGCCGTACCAAGACATTTCTTCACGTGCACGTAAACCTTTTTAATAATTTGAACGTTCATGCAGGTCTTCGTCTCGTCTAAATTCTAAATCGCGGTCTTCGTCTTCTTTAGTCTCAACGGTTAACGGTTTGGTAGAATTAATTGACATTTCCCTGCCAAAGTTTATAAAGTAGGGAGTCATGCCCGTAACTTCATGTTTAGCGGTGCGTATGGCGCAAGCAACTTGCGGTAAATAACGGTCCCATTCTTTCTGGTTGTCTGACACATAAGCAGTAAGCATAGTCTTCAAAACGCGGTTCACCCTTTCCGTAGGATTAGCCTGCGGGTGGTAGTTGGCGGTGTAGGAAAGTTTGCAACCATAACCTTTAATCATATTAACAAACTGGTGACTACGTAATTGTGTGCCATTGTCGCAAATAACACGTAGGGGTATTCCAAAGAGTAAAAATACATTTTCTTCAATTAATCTGGTAATGGAAACGGCAGTAGCATTGCGGAGAGGAAACACTACAGGGAATTTACTAAAACAATCGGCAATAACTAAAGCATAGACGTACCCTCGCGTAGAGCGCGGTAACGGACCGATAACATCCACACAAATAACTTCCCAAGGGCGAGATATTTGGGAATGTCCCCATTAAACCGATCGGAGCCTGCTGGAGCGGTTTAGTGCGGCACACATCTCACAGCGGCGAACATATTTGGCAATATCTTGATGCATTTTGGGCCAGTAGTAAGTCTGGTTAACCCGATGGAATGTTTTATATACACCAGAATGACCACTGGTGGGTATGTCATGGCATTGGGAAATAACCTCAATACGTTTTTCTTTGGGCACGACGAGTTTCCATTGATCATCGTCGGCGCATAGTTCGCTATAACGAGGTTGAAGGTGTTTATATAGCTGTTCATTATAAATACGCCAGGCCGAAAAATTTTGCGGATTGTCACTAACTTGGGTATACATACGGCGATACCAAGAATCGGCCACATTGTTAATAGCTGGGAATTCAATTGCTCCTATATCAGGCACGGCACGCGACAAGGCATCCGGTACTAAATGGTCTTTGCCTTTCCGATGTATTATTTTGAAGTCGTACTGTTGCAATCGCACAGCCCAACGTGCGATGCGGCCAATAGGATCTTTGATATTATTAAGCCACTTTAAGCTGTAGTGGTCAGTTACGACTGTAAAGTGTGACCCTTCAATATACGGTCTTAATTTTTCAATAGCGAATAGCACCGCTAAGCATTCCTTTTCGGTAGTGCTATATTTCTTTTCATTTTTAGTAAGTGACCGACTAATATAACAGATCACTTTTTCACCATCAGGATACGATTGAGTAAGGACGGCGCCCAAACCGTAACCAGAAGCATCGGTTTGGACGACAAAGGGTAGATCAAAGTTCGGACACGTAAGCACCGGGGCAGAAATAAGAAAATCTTTAATAATTTGCAACGAATGTTCACATTCTTCAGTCCATACAAACGTTCGGTTCTTTTTCAACAATGTAGTAAGTGGTGTGATAATGGAGGAAAAATTTGGCACGAAACGTCGGTACCACGAAGCCATTCCGATAATTCGCTACTGCGGTCACATTCGCAGGTGTAGGGAGTTCCATAATGGCGGCAACTTTTTCCGGGTCTACTTGCAGTCCGTGGGAATTAACAATATATCCGAGGTAGCGGAGTTCTGGTTTACAAAATTACACTTTTCCTTGCTGAGCCTTAAGCCAGCTTTTCTAATCGATCAAAAACTTCTGTTAACACTTCAAGATGTTTTTCAAAAGTAGGGTAGTTATGATGACGTCATCCAAATATGTGAACACAAAGGGTTCGAGGTCGGCACCGATGACCCTGTCAATTAATCTCTGCCACGTAGCCGGGCATTATGTAGGCCAAAAGGCATTCGGCGAAATTGGAAGAGTCCCGGTTGGGGACGGTAAATGCCGTGTATTGACGGGACGATTCAGACATAGGGATTTGCCAGTAAGCTGATTTTAAATCTAAAGTGGTCAGGAAACGGGCATCCCTAAGTTTATCTAACGTACTACTAACGTATGGAAGTGGGTACGCGTCGGGTTTACTAACTTTGTTCAATTTTCTGAAGTCTACACAGAATCGGTAGGATTGGTCTTTTTTTTTAATCATTACAATAGGGCTAGCCCAAGCAGATGATGATGGTTCCACGATACCATCACTTAACATTTTATCGAGTTCAATATCGACATGGCGTTGAAGTGCGGGGGAAATGGGATAATACCGCTGTTTAATAGGTGGAGAGTTGGTATTTATTTCGTGTTCGACTAGGTACGTGCAACCTATTGCCTCATCCCTACTAGCAAAATTGTTTTTAATTAATTCGTCAAGTTCGATTTCTTGTTCCCGAGTAAGATGGTCAACCGTTTGTAAACTTGCAATTGAAGGATACAAATCATTTTCAGAAGTCGCAAAAATCCAACTTCCGTCACGAAGATTAGGCACGATTTCCATTCTTTTCCAAAAATCGGTTCCCAATATTAGCGAATTGGATAGCGAGGGAATTACCAAAATATCAAAAATTTTTACGCGGTCTTTAAGTACAATCGGGACACAAATGGATCCAATGCTGTCACAGGTTTTGCCATTTGCCACAGTACATGGTTGGGCATTTGTTGTATTAAGTTTACAAATTTCTTTTAACTGTTTCCAGGCACGATCGCCTATCACCGTCCTGGAAGCACCAGAATCAAGAAGGCCTTTAAATTCAATTCCAAGTATATTGACCAACAGATAAGGTCGTTCGTCTTTATTAGCTTGACACAAAATATAATTTAGCAAAGCTTGTTGTTGGAGATTTTTCGTAGTAGTTTCAAATACCTTTGACCGTTGATTATCAAACGAGGCAGCTACACGGTCCGTTAGCGCCTCGAAAGCAAGTTTTTTGAACACGATGGGCAGTTGCGGCGAATAACATCGGCTTTTCCGCAACCAAAACAATGAATCTTACGAGATGCTGGACAATTAATCGACAAGTGATTTTCCTGTCGACAGTTCCAACAAATAATAGGTCGAGAAGTGCCAAGAGCACCAACGTTAATTTCTTCGGTTTGTGGTATGTCTATCGGCGCAATAGTTGCTAACCGAGACGGGGTTTTTGTACGATGATATGCCAATTCAGGTTCTACAGATTGGCTTATGCTGGGGGGAGGTCTGAATTGGGAGGTACGACAACGAACATCCTCAACTGACCGGCAGATGCGAGTTAATTCCGAGATCGAAAAAATGGATTGCAAAGACAAATGTTCTTGCAAATATGGTTGTAGATTTCTCATAATCATAGCTACACGGGTAGGTTCCGCAGGTTTATTTTCAAGACGGTTAAACAAATTTTCCATAGCCGATATATACACGACTACTCTTTCATCCGTACCTTTGGGTACGACGTCTGATTTCTTCCTGTATAGAAAGTTCGTAATCACACGGTAGAAATGTTTGTTTAAGACTGTGAATTAACATTTCCCAATTAGTAATAGTATGTTTGATTGAACGATACCATAGTAATGCGTTACCCTTAAAAAGTTCAGTAGCGGCATTAAATAGCTGAGTTTTAGTTACACCGCGACACTCGCGTAGTTCCTCAACACGTTCAAGGAAATTTGGTAAACTGGAGTCTCCATCATAACATATGCCCCATTTATATATTTGAGCACATGGTTTAGAGTTGGGACTCGTGATAGGACATGGTGGTGAAATTCTTAAATCGGGGGAAAATTTTATATCTCGTAAATTCTTTTCAAAATTTAACGCGGTATTACCTATAACACCGATAGAAGGCGGGTTATTAATCATTGAAGCAGCACCGGTAGTCGGGGGTATTTCATCTTCAAAATCAATTAGACTATCTACTGGCACGTTCTGTAACCTAGGGGGTGCAGTATTGTGACGCACTATAGTGGATAATTCAGTATTAGGTAGGTCAAGAAGCGAGAAAAATTGTCTTGGTTCAACAGGTGTTTGTATTTCGGTGGGTGAAATATTTTCTAAGTTGTTTTCAAAGTTACTATAATGTACCTGAACAGTATTATCAACAGTCGCATAGCGGGCATCTAATAGAAATTTTAATTCTTCAACAAACCGGTCTAATTCAGACACAGTAGGGGATAACTCGGGATGGCAAGTGTTTAATAATTGAACACGTCGGCTCAAATGGATTAGACGAGAATTAATGCGCGCAAAATCATTGTCTTTATTCGCGGCGCTAAGATTTTTAATATGCACATCAAGGTCCGTAGCTTTAACTTGGCATAACATAACTTCTCTGGACGGGTCAGGTCGGTAATTACCATAATCAACTGGCAGAGGTCTAACACCAGCATTTTCTTGACGAAAGATGCTTGACAAACGAGCTCTTTTTTCTTCAACAGTACCACTGCAGGAAAGATTACGAAGCAAACACTCAACAGTAAGCTCATCACTCAACAAGCGATTGACTTCCATATTAACAAATTGTCAATAAAAAGCACACAACAAAAAATATATATATAACAACAAAAAAAAAACAGAAACAAAATCACCCAAATCTCTAACAGACTCCAAGCAATCACCAAATCAGAAACACGCAGGTACAAACTTGCACTTCCAAGAACAAACAAACAAAATTTACACACGTGCTAGAAAAAATACAATTAGGGCCCCACGTTGGGCGCCAAGATCTTCTTGTCACCGCTGATGGTAAACCAGAAATAGAACGATAGGTAATTGGTCCCTGTTGTAACGATGGCAGAAGGGAAGAGTGGCTTGCTCAGCCAGGAGGTCGTGGGCTGACGGCTTCGACTAAGGACCAGAATGGCGAAGCTCGAAGAGTAAGGGCGCCAGAGTCTTGCCACAAAGAAAATATAGAACCGTGACTCAAAGGTTCCAACTCATACACAAGTTTCCAAATACCATATCCAAGCAGCACAAAGCGGCACAATCGTCACGCGCTAACTCAAAACAATAATAAAAATAATAATCAAGGAACACGTATAATATTTACTTGGCACAAATACAGGTGACACAATGCACAAAAAAAATATATATAAAGTACGGTATACAAAAGGGGGGTGAATATTGATCAAAACTGGTGAAAATGATGCTTATCTTAAAATAAGAATATTGTGTAAATAATGTACCTAAGGTGGTGCAGTACTAACAGAAAAACAAGAGAAAATAAAGTGGTGCGTGGAGACCCACGAACGGTTCGGTACATACACGGGGTACCGCAAGATAGGCGAATGAATAAGTTGTAACTAACGCAAGTTAAAACGCGACGAAAGGCATGCCGCTCATCCGTTATATAAAGGCGCGGAGATAAATAATCTCTAAAATTTATAAATATATCGCGTTCGTTGGTGGATCTTTTACAAAATAAAATATCGTAGCATAAAAATAAACCTGAAAAATAAGGCAAAATACATAGCATATAAATCTGGTGAAATTAATAGTAAAGCAGATCACAAAAAATATAAACACACTGTAGGTCACAATTGTTACTACAAAACTTCGGTATCTAAAGAAAAGTACACACAATAGTTCGCCTGAATAGTGATTAAACATGTAAACACCGAGGGGAAAGCAAAAGAATTTATCAAACGTTACTTCTAATTTCCAAAAATGTAAAAATATAACTTTCGTTGTGATAAAACTGGATTTTGTAATAATTAAAGCGTAAATAAATTTAGCTGATAACGTAGTTTAAATTTGATTGTTGAGGCGATACCAAAAAAAAACAGGTATTAAAGTAAATAGGTATACGACCTTCGAGATCCAGGTGTCCTGAGTACTGTTGGTAGTAGCAACACAGCTCTGGGCTCGATAATCGGCGGGCAACTATTGCTTCCTTCCAGAACAGCCAATTTAAATTTGTAAACAAACGCAAGGAACAAGCAGGAACGGTGATCGAACGAAAACAAAAGATACTACTAAAAGTAGTACCGACGGCAGTCTAAAGCAGGTAGTACTAAAAGATGGTACATAAAACCGAAGCAGAAGAAGGAAGGCCACTAAAATCAGAGAAAAATAATTAGAATACCAATACTGTACCTAAATAATTACGTACGTTGGACGGCCTTATCGCAAAAGCGAAGAGTCGGAGACGCAAATAAATTCCACAAACGGAAGTGGACAAACGCCACTAACTTCTGTTGTATAATTACAGATCCTCCCCAAGGAGATGCTAAAACAAATGCTCAATACGCACTTATAAAATTACACAACAAAACCAAGAGCGCTCACTTTACTCTTTTACAAGCTTCAAACAAACAATGAATATCGACTTCATGCATACTACACCTGCTAGATAAGATAATCGACCCATTCAGAAATAGATATAGACAAAGAATTAAAACGAGTTGGAAATTAACCTCGAGAACCGGATAAGATTTTATAGAAAACACAGAATAACTTTAAAACTGGAAAGCTACACGTAACAAGTTTAAAAAACAGTTAATTAATTTACATAGAAATTTAAGCAAAGCATTTGCGCTTGAAATGGATCGCTTTACTAACCGTGATAAATATCAAATGTTAGAATGTTTTATTCTTTCTGGAAGGAATGATGTTAAATTGAAAATGAGAGCATACAGAAAATCTCTGTGTTGAAATACATTTTGCCCTATATCGAAAGAGCACAAAGTAGTCCACAGATTATGAGAATTTGTGGCAATTGTAGCAGTATAAAATCCTGCTAGTATCACTATAGGTAGGCAACCCTAATTACATCTATGGTAGTATAAATTTCTATTGCAAATAAAACCAGATAGAACAGAGTAGGGATTCGAGATCTAACGGCTTGACTCGGGGTCGCTTGGGTTTCCTCCTTGTTGAGTTGATCTTGCAAGCAAGAAGATGTTTGGAGATAATTATTTGATATTGAGATTTCTCGCAAAGAAGCGAGTCCGATTTAAACAGTTTTGTTTAACGAAACTTACAGCAGGATAGTGGTATGTAAGATTTCTTTTAAATAAAATTTGTTAATGAAGTTTTACAAATTTTAGCTGTCAAGTTACGGCGGAATCAAACTATTATAGTTAATTTAAATTAGATTACTACGGCAACTTCTTGAACGAAGGTGGTTTCCAGTAATCTAATGACGTTGCTTAAAAATTGGACTTGATTAAAACGGAATTTACTAGGAGGCTGTACCATGAGAATTTAATGCAAATAACAGGTGACGAATCCACAGGTGCAAGTTGGAGCGCAAAGGTGGCTGATATTGTACAATTTCATGCTCATCACAAAGGTCAAGCCAAGTCAAGGTCGCAGCTGGAGGCTAGGTTTGGGCTGTTGGCAGACAGATGGTTGTTGTTGTACTACAAATCCTGTAACTAGCTAATTATTGCTTCTAATCGGATCGAGGTTTGAAACAAAATTTAATTACTCCAAGTGTAAACATTTCGGTTTAAATTCATTGCTATTTTAAAATTGTTAGTAAGTTATTAATACCTGCTCGATAATTTAATTACGGTATCAGTCCGCAATTACTACACGTTAAATTTGAACTAGAATGACGTTACCTAATTTTCATTTCACTTTGAACATATAGCAAATTTGCATAAAGGCTTGGTACACATATTATACATTAACATACAGTGTAACACTGATGAGGGTGTGAGCTCAGACCATTATCGGCGCTTTAAATTTGATTGTAAAGATTTAATATGAATTAATTTTCCATTAATTGTACATAATAATTATTGACATATGAAAGTTTATGTCAGGTTGTATATAGTTTTACAGTCTGAAGTTTTACTTAATGAATCAAGGCAAATCATTGTTTTTTTACATACCATTTTATTGTACATATATTACTGCAACATTAGAAATATTTTTTTGCCCTTCTATTATTTTATTTATTGAACTGGTGTGATGTGACTTAGTGCATTAAATGGTACACTACTGTGTTAAGCTATACAGGTCAGCCCACCCCTGAGGAAGCCATAGATGTCTCATGCTCTTAAGTTATTATAGCTTAGGCTATGCATTTTTAGTAAGCAAAATTTAGTGTTTTGTTTAGATTCGGCCATACTTGGGAGACGGAGTTTGCAGCCAGTGCAGCAGTCCCGAGGTAACTGGTATAATTTTACTCCCTTACAGATAGGTGTAACAAGGAGTAGACACAATATACAGTTTGGCAATGCGCGTTCCAGGACTGAAGACTCAATGATGATGGATCATGCAACTTTAAAATTTTGTATCTCAAAAACGGTATGAAATAAAAAAATTGTCTAGATTTTTGTTTCATTTATCTGGTACAGAAAAGAGATAGTTTCAAGATTATATAAAATTATAAAGTAATTTCCTTTGATTCACTTGATATGGATTGACCTGGATGATGAACTATAGCCAGGATATTTTCAGTAGTGAGAAGTATTCAGACATATTACCGAATTTGGTTAGAACAAATGGTAATAAAATAACAAATCTTCTGTATTAAATTATTTTTCTACTTTTTAGTCCTTATTTCTAGTAGAAAAGTAAAATTTACAGGCTAAGCTACGACATGACAAATTTATAGGTGTTCGTTTTGTGGAAAATATTATATACTAAATGAACCGCGGTAGAACATTCAAATTGATGATGATGCCAAGGTAACAATTGAATAAAATAACATGGAGAGGTTTTTTAAAATAGCATGTTTTAAATACCAGAATGTATTATAACAACATACAATGCTGCAATATTAAATAAAAGTCTGTCATAGGTCTATAAAAACTATATTTGGATATAAGAAAGTAATAACATAAACTTCAATAATTCACAAATCCCGTACTTTTAAAAAATTTACTATAGAGATAAGTATGAATATGAATGTTTAACAAAATTAGTGATGAAACAGACGTACATTAGTATGGGCTAAAACAATGTTATGTTCATCACAAGCTTTAATAATTTCATTGTCATTCGTTGAACCAGCTGGACTTCCAATGTAAGAAACTCCACTCTAAAATATTATATAAATATTTAAAATATAGTACAAGTAATAAAAAATTTACCAAACTAGCTCTATCAATATTATCTCTAAATGGGAAAAATGCATCTGAACCCAAACAAACACCTTTCAACTTAGTCATCCAATCCTTTCGTTCGCTGTCAGTCAATTGCAAGGGAATTTCTTCGTACATATTTTCCCACAGACTTTTATCCATATCCTTTCCTATAGTTATTAAAAATAAAAATATATCAAAATATACAAACCAGTAATGTAAACTTACCAACAGTTCCATTGACATAATTATCAATAGCATTTGAAATTTCTGCTCTTTTAACAGTCTTTTTGAATTTCATTCCTAGTACTTTAGGATGCTGACGCATCCACCAATTATCTGCTTTATCGCCTGCTAATCTTGTGCAGTGAATTCGTGATTGTTGACCAGCACCAATTCCAATTACCTAAAATGTTAAATACTGTTAGACTTCTTAAAAGTAAAAAATCATGGAAAGGGTTTATTTGAACATCCCACAAAAACTATAAACAAATTAGTAAGATTATTTCTTCTACACAGTCATTCTCAGAGTATATATGTTTAAAATTTCAAGATTTTCAGTTAATGAAATAAAAATTATCTCTTGAAGTTTTTGCAAGAACTCGAACCATTCTTGAAATAATTCAATTTCTTATGAAAACTTTAAAGGTAATTTTTAACGATCAAAATAAATTTGAAGATGTGTTATTATGGACAAGATTTCATCTATAACAATCTGTAGCAAATTCATAACGGATTTACATCTTCACAGTCAGGGCATCAATTCTCGGAATGCAGAATAAAATAAATTCCTTGAGAGAAATTGCTCTTGCTTCCTTTTTTGAAGCGGATAACCAGGTTATATTTCATTTCCTTTTAAATGGTAATCATGTAAACATGTTCTTTAACAACCATCAGGTTGCTAATATCTATGTAGAGCCAGGTGGATAGGAAAAAGATAGAAGGATATAGGAAGACCTAGAAGCTATATTAGTCAAATTATTAGAAATATAGGTTGTGAAGGGTATGTAGAGCTTTTTAGATTAGCACAGAATAGAAAAGAAGTTAGAGCTGCGTCAAACCGACCTTAAGTAAGGTCGAAAACAAAATGATGATGATGATGTCAATGCACGTAGCATAAATTTCTGGCGCCCAATGTGCGACCGCGATTTTGTTTCATGTAACTTTGGCTCCGAGTTCATTTTAGTTAATTTTTGCTCTGATTTTTTTTTTGTTTGCGGCCCAAGTTACTACATGATCCTTTTCTCGGCCTGATACTACTTATGTTTTCGTCCCTTATGTCCGAACTGGTATTTATTTCTTTTCTTTATTTACTGGGTGGGTTCGATCTTCTTGAATTTCGATTTTGTTTTCTTTCTTAATCGCTCAATATTATTGGTTGATTAATTTAGATTATTGGACTTGTGTTTTCGCCAATAATCCTAGTCCATTGAAAACGCTGGCCCCCAAGATTTTTCTTTTTCTTCCTTCCCTCTCTGTATATTTTGTTCTCCTCATCGAATTTAGAGTTGGCTTTTTTCCTTTCGATTTTTCCTTTATTCTACAGACCTATTCTAATTTCTATTTTATTGTTTCACTCCTATTACTGTTTCCGAAGTTTATCCGTTGGATATGTCTTAAATTGTCCTGTATTCGCAACAATTTTTTTTTTCTTTTGAGCTTTTATCAAGTTACGGTTAGCCTTTATTTAGTTACTTTCTACCAATTTCTTTCTTCTTCGTATTCATAATGACTTCTTTTTCGACTTCCCACCAAGACCTCCCAGTATGGGAGTGGAATTTGAAATTTTCTGGTAATCCATACATGTACCGTACATGATTTTTCGAAACGAGTCGAAAAACTCCGACGAGCTCACCATGTATCCGAATTGCAGTTATTTCAGTCTGCAGCAAAGTTGTTCGAGGCTAAAGCTTTACTTTGGTATCGTGGTTTTCGGCATAGGTTTTCTGACCGGAAGTCGTCTAATTTACCGATTCATCATTTTGAACACATGGAGTTTGTTTATAAGGCTACTACTATTGAGAAAAATACTTTTGCTTCACATGACCGAGTTGTTAAGATTTCTCCTACGCCTACGGGTAGATCCGATATTTCTTCCGTACATTCTACTGTTCTTCCTCCTATTTCTACTTCTACTCGTCAGGTCGTATGCTTTAATTGCAACATACCTGGTCATGTTTCGCCATGTTGTACTCGTCCTAAAGTACTCTACTGTTATGGTTGCGGACATAAGGGAGTTATTCGCAACAACTGTCCCAACTGTCATCCTACTACTAATCGTTCTTCAAAAAATCCTTCAAATTCTGTCGTCCCCTCTAGTTGTCAAATTTCTTCTACTTCTCACTCTACGTTCTCTTCTGTCCCTCATCCAGGTCATCCTGCTACTGCTATCAAAACATACCTTTCTCTGGTGAATACAGCTTCGAACAAAATTTCTTCCATCTCTAGTTCTAGATACTTTTCTACTCCTCCTTCAGCTCGCCCTACTTGTTCACTCGCCCCAAACTTTTCTTTCTTTATTTCAGGTCTCCCTTAATTTTTGTTGTGGGTATAATACCCCACCCACTTGCCGATTGAGCCCCGTTCATTTCTTTTTTTTTGGTTCTTTTTCTAGGTTACGTCAATACGCGTAGGACATTGAAATTTTATTATGCGATTTAATAACATTCTTAAATTTTCTACATCTAGAAGACCATAATTGTTTTATTCCAAAGGTAAAACATTCAAAAATAATACATTAGCAACTTGGAAAATGTACAGCCAGACAGCAATATTACTGTCATATCATCGACTCATAATTGTAAAACATTCAAAAATACTCGCATCAGCAAGTTGAAAATGTACAACTGAACAATAATATTAACAACAGGATATCTCCTGTACCTGAAGCAAATCCTAAAATCTATTTAAACACTTAGAAAAAACAATTATTAACAATACATGAATACAGTATTCTAGAAATATTGTAATGTTTAGTAACGTTTTAGTATCTGAGTACTTTTAGAAGTTTCTCAGATTTATTTCATAGAGCATGACCTGCATCATCAATGGCGTCTGCCAAAAGTGTACAATAATTAGGAATATTAGTAACTTGTAATCATATAATAGAGCAATGTGTAACTGCCCTTGTATTAATTTTCTTTTTTTTAACCACACAATGCAACCAGCCACCACGTCAAGGTGTGTAGCTTCTTTTTTTAGATCGCACTTTCTTGTCTCATCTCGTCCACCTGTGCTCATCAGTTATACAGCTTAGGCTGATTCTGAAGTCCAACTATCCAATCAAGGTCCTTATTTTACACCACTACAACTTGTGAAGTGGCAAGGAAAGTCAGTCATATTCAAATTTAAATTGTAATTCCATCACATCTTATTCAACTGGAATTCAAATTCTCACTGTTAGTGATACTATAGTTCTCGCAATTTCTAAACCGACTTTTGTCACAAATGATGTCACGCCATATCAACTACAAATGATATTCTTGTCTTATTTTAACTCCAGAAAAAGGTTTCCTTCTCGGTTTGTAAATTTTGCAATGTTGCCGCCTTCATTTGAGACATTTTTTGACAACTAATATTACTTGTATTGGTTATGTTAGATTTTCGTTGGCGTTCTTATTTCATGTCATTAACCTCTTGCGTAGTTTTTGTCCCGTATTTTGTGTTATTCTTGCTTGCATTTAAAATTGTTCTTTTCAGAATAGACTAGCGTTATTTTTGTTTGGGTGAATAAACCATGCCCGGTTCACGTTTAGGAAGTAGAGGGAAGCTACTTGTAGCTAATTTGATAGCGTATTTTGAACAAGAACAAGATAACGGTGGTCCATTTATTCCTTTGACGACAGTTCGCGAGCTATTTAATTATGTACTTCAATTTGTAGTTCATTAATTCTATTTTATGGTGTAGCAGCTGCCTTAAATATCAATCTGTCCATGATAACTGCTGTGTCACAGGCAGTTAAAAAAAATGAACCCTTCACTTCCAAGAAACGAGTTCACAAAAAACCAATTACTGAAGTTGAGGAATACTAAATGTAGTATTTGTAATGTAATTTACAGAATGTCTGAAAATCATGAGTAAATTTTATTAATTTTGAAATTGTTTATATAACATTAAATAATTTTAGGCGAGCATATTTCTGTAAAAATCTTGTGGCAAAAGTAACATACGCTGGGCTCTTTAAGGGTGGCAAAGGATCGTTGAATACAATTCTACACAATACGAGTTTTAAGTGGAAACAAGATAATCCAAGACGAGGACTTATGGAGTTACCCGATGCTGTCAATAGAAGAGTGCAATTTCTGAAAACTTATATACAAATCAAACAGGAAAACTTGTATCAATTTGTTTTTTTGGATGAAACATGGATTTTTTAAAATGGTTCTATAAGTCTTCTTACCAAGATAACAATCTGAAAAGTGTAAAAAGTACACAAGAGTTGACGGAAAAAGGTTAATGAGATTTACATTTGATGATTTGAATACATGAAGTAGTTTTGCATTTTAGGTACATAGTGTTGCATGTAGGCAATGCAGATGGTTTTATTGATGGTAGTGAATTGGTCTTTAGTTCAACGGCAAAAAATCAGGGTTAAATGAATGAAGATAATTTTTTATGTTGGTTTGAAAATTAACTACTAAAAAATTTAAAACGCCATCTGTAATTGTCTTGGATAATGCTTCATATCACAGTACTACAGAACAAAAAACACCAAACACTTCATGGAAAAAAACAGAAATAGCAAAATGGCTTAGTAAAAAGTTAAGCGAGTCCAGCTCGCACTATTAGGGTTCCGTACCAATACTACAGTGAGCAATCAAAAAACGAAATTAAACTGTTTTTATTTTTTATGTATATTTAAATCTTATTCAATTGTGATTGTGATAACTGAAAAATGAATATATTGTCCTACATTGTACTGGTACATTATTAGTAAGTATGTTGTCTATTCTGTGTTTAAAAATTTTTTCCCAGCAGCTATTACATTGTCAAAAAACCCTGCAGTTTTCCGATAATCTATGACTCAATAGCTACTATCCCTATTAAAATAAAAATTTTAGCTTTGGAAATGCAGGAGAACAGGTGGAGGGGGTAACTGACATTTTTGGCACATTTTGAGCTGTATCATGAAGACTACTGGACCGAAAATTATAAAAAAAAAATTTAGAAGCCTTTTAAAATCCTCTTTCAAATGATACCTCACACAATATATTTATTAAAATTTTTCTTTTGACCGAATTAACCTCTGCCATTTTAACCTACAAATTTTTTTTTCTATTTTCTGATTGTCGATATATGTGCGCACCATAAAGACCTAGCATTGTGTCAAATTTCAAATTCTTACGTTACATAGTTTCCTCTGTGACAGACACAGACAAACACGAGAGTGATCTTATAAAGGTTCCGTTATACCTTATAAGGTATGGAAATCTAAAAATGAAATCCGTTTTGAATAAGCATTTTTAAAAAGTGAACTGCTACATATGGTTGCAATGTAAGTGAAAAGAAAATGTGGTATTCATTGTAGCTGATTAACATATTTCTCCAAATTGTAGGAACAACCCAAAATTTTTAAAATTGATCGTTTAGTTGAACAGTATGACCATAAGGTACTAAGACTGCCTCCATACCATTGTATTTTTAATCCAATTGAACTGATTTGGGTATGGTAGATTTATAGAAAACTGCAGGGCAATCTGGCATGAAGCATTAGCGACCGTAACGCTTCAAGTTTGGGCAGATTCTGTACAACACACAGAAACAATCATTAAAGAATGGTGGGACTGCAAAATTCAGTTTGATATAGGGATGTAGCACCGTTGGTCATTGATGTAAATGAAGATAGCGATGACAGCAATTAGGATTCAGACCGCAGTGGCATCTAATCAACACAAATTTATAGAACCTTAGGCAATTTAATGAAAGAAATTTTTTATACAATAGACTCATTGATGTTTGTAAATTAATTAATTATTGGCATTTAGTTTATTGTGTATTAATACATATCTTTAACCCTCTGTATGATAAATATATACAAAACGAAATAGATTTTCTATTACTAAATATCAAACTTTTAATAGGTACTTTGTTAATTTCTTTGGTTACTTTCATCTTTAAAACATTGGCTGTAAACTCACACTTTTCGTTCGTGATATAATTGATCATTTTCGGATTGCACTTTTATAATATTTGACAGTATTTTCTTGCTAAAGTTGTTTACTTACATCTTATTAATAGCCAAGTCTAATGTATTTTCAAATGTAATGTGTGCTTGAGCTATTATTGAGAAGGTTATTTATTTTATTACCTTCATATATCTCATACTGTTCAAACTTAGCAAAACCATTACATCAGGTACACCAAGCTTGTATTTTCGTATATACAACCAATGCAATAAAGCTTTCACACTACATTTGTTATATGTACTGTGATGTATTTTATTTATTTAGTAGGATAAATGAGACGGTGAATGGATAGTCGGTTTAAAAATCAAAATTTCTGTGGAATAAACATGAACATTAGGATTAAGAGTTTTTAATTGTAAATAGAGTAGGTAGGTTACATATTCTGTCAATTGAAAATAAAAAGAATAGGGAAGATCAGTATGTAACCAAGGAAACATGGTAGATAAATAGAATTGGAATGGTGAAGAAACTAAAAACGAAAAACAAGTCCTGTCAATTAATTTTATAAAAGAGAAATTTAAGTAGTGAATTATATCGTAATTTAATAGGAATATAATTATAGAAAAGTAATTCTTACCCATAATTAGAGATAAGATTTATAAACCAGGACCATTTATAAGAGAATTGTCAAGCGATATTGTGAAGTGCGAAACTAATTTATAATACCACCGAGTTGTATTACCAGTGTGCCGTTTTCTGTATTTGAGAAGAAATAGAGGATATACATAAAGAAAGCTATTGTTATTCATAAACTAAGTTTGGATTTTAAAGAATATAGGTTTGCCCAAGAAAGGAACCAAATAAATTCAAAAGAAACACTAGACGAAAATACCAAGGCGTGAAGAAACACCACTATCAAACCCATAATACAAACACGATCGAAGACTAAAGGAGATTCAAGAACAAATTACCAGATTATCATCAAGGAAAGCAAATTGTCATTTTATTAGAGCGCTTGTAAATATTAAAGTAGTATTAGATTTATCAATTTTGACACTTATGTTATAATTTACGATCGAGTATCTATTTACAGGTTTCTCAACAAAATTGAGTAAAGTAATAGTTGAAATATCAGGAAACTTAATCTTCAAAACTAGTGGTTCGCCGAGTATTTTAACACAAGACTTTACATCCCTATATTAGAACTTAATGCCTTTTGAATATTTCAGAGAGAACTGCTGACATTAGGTGTTATGACAGTATCTGAAAATTAAGACCTAAAGAAATAGGAACAAATGGATAGAAATTTTAATTAAGACTCAGAGGATACATGACCACAAGTAGTGAGTACGTTAGTAAGATAACATTAGCTGCTCTATCACTAGTGATATTTAAAGGCAAAATTATAATAAATAACCTAAATTTGACAAGTGTCATTTTGACATTTGAATTTATAGATAGAAATTTTATCCTGATCGCTTTTAGTTAGAACATTTTGCCATGATAAATTTGCATAATAAACATAAAATTGTGAACCCAACCGGAGATAAGAGTAGATGGAAAAAAAGGGAAGATAGCCAGCCGAGGTAGATTAAGGGTTTTGAAAGGAATAGAGATCGACATTATAATATTTTGGTTGACACAAGGTGTTCGGGTAGAGATACACCACAAAATAAAAATATCATCACAGTACTTAAAAATTAGATTTAACAATGTAGTGTTTCATGATGGTCCTGGGTTTGAATTACACATTATCAGTAGTTTCTAAATCTAGCAATTTCAACACTACCCAAATACCAGCTAGTTTTCACAATATTGTGCTGGGTTGTTTAACATCCGGCAAACATCAAAAACAAATTGTTATAACTGTCCGTCCTCTTACTTTAGTTTAATAAACATAACCTTTGGAAGTCTTAATTATTGGTGGCTATTATTCCATGCCCGGTATAACATGCGCATGGCTATATAATTAAGAATATACAACACATTAAAAACATTAAATTATATTTAAAATATGCTCACTAGTACAAATTCCCACATAATAATATTTATTATTAAGCTAAACTATTTAAACTGGAATTTTGTGAGTATAAAATCATTTTACAAGTTACCTTTTAAAAAGTACGAAACCACATTCTGTCACCAATTACTAAATAAATGCAAAATCTAGATTGTACCAATAGCATCATTGTAGTTACGAGGAATTGCTATTTTGATAGTGGCAACGGCAGCAATATATGACATCACAAATATTGATGACGAAAGTCGGATTAGAAATTGCAAGAACTATACCTTTAATTCAAATTTTAAATTCGTACATAATTCGAACTTGAAACATATTTTAATTACATCTTCCTCTATTGAAATTCAAATGTCGTTACCGATCATCATCATCAACCCTTTTAGTGGTAATAATTCTCAAATGAGTAGTTTGAAATCATGAATTAGTTATTCATCTACATATACAAAAAAGCCCACTATGTCTAACATACACCAATCTATCGTCAGCGCTAATGCTTCTCCTACTACATCTATCATACTTGATGCCATTGTTAATCCGATAAAGTGCGTTGTTGCACAGGCATCATCCACCATACCAGTTAAATCAAAATCTTATTTCTGAGTGATAACTAGGGCCATGTGTGGTCACTTACTGTACAATGTTTCACAAAGAAAACTTAGATATTTCAGCCATTGTTAAACTTAATACATTGTGTTATGTTTATTTTTGACGATAGATTCAAATACGTCCTTTTTTGTGGTAATTCGTTTTTCATTCACCTAGCCTCTGTTTCTATTCAACACCTCATCCTGTATTTTTACCTCGCAATCATAACATTTCTTTCAAATCTGTTCATTCTAAAACGAAAATTTATTCGATAAATTAAATAATTAATACCTTGTTTTAGGTATCCGTTAATTTGTTAAACATTCCGAGAAAGTATAATTGCTTTCTCTTGTGTTTCCCATTTAAAGACTTATCGCAATAATAGACCCTACTATTATTTGATAGCGTGTTTTCCAGTTTGCTAATCGCACTTCGATAAGACGAGGATTGCAGGTCGAACTTGTGTTATTTGAACCCATTTTTAATTTGATTCCGCAGCTTGAGTGTTGAAATATTTTCTACATTTTTCATCACAGTACTTCAAAAGCGATGCACGTTTTTTGTTCGACAAGTAGGAGGTATCTTGCGTGTATTGGTGAGTTTTCCTGCACTTACCCATTCTAATCCGATTGTCTTTTTAGCTCTTAGCTGGAGGCCAAATGGGTTCTTTTTTATGTAGGGCCAACTGTACGTTGACGTATACCAACTGCTTTTGTCTGTAGACCGCTGCTGCAGTTACGGTGGTGTTGCTGTGCTGACTCACCCTCCGACGGATTGCAAGCTAAGTATCCAGACACATACAGGTATACAACTTGTTGTTTTTGTGTATATCAAGGGGATATTCCTTAGCAGTGTTTGGTGTAGTTACGTGATAAAAAACGTGACACTGTAGGACTATTGTTTGTTGCTGCGAATCGATATTATCGCTCTACAAGTGTGATGTACCATTGTTAAAAATGTTTGACAGACACACGCTTATTCTTTTCTACTGATTGGTTTATTTTACAAACGGTATTATGTACAATTTAAAAGAATGTTGGACAAAAGCTCTCACCCGTTAATTCTTTCCTACTGATTAGTTTATTTTACAAAAAGTATTAGGTGCAATTTAACAACAAAACGCTTGACAAAAGCTCTCACATATTTATTTACTACTGATTAATTTTATTTTGTGTAAAATACGAGATGTGCACTTCGTATCTAAAGTACTAAATTGTTCGTATCACATAATTGTTTGCTGTGAAATAGTAACGCTTAATTTATTTTCTTTTTGCTTGTTTGTACAGAATACTTTATTTATTCTTATAGTTAATAGATAATCGTGGGCGATGTGTTTTTTTTTGGGGCGAATCCCTCCAATCTCCACGTTTGGTAGTTAGCCTTGTATTTACTTTTCTTCGGCTATATCTAGGTACGAAATCTCTCCATTAAAAAAGCGTATGTTGCCCATATTAATAGTGTTCAGGTTGCCTTAAAAAATAATCCCAAACAATTCTGAAGTTTCTATAAAGACAAGCCAAAATCTACTGCCGCAAATGTGTTCAAAAGAACATAGAAAATATAAGTGATTCATTTACATCCTACTGTGCTGCATGTAGTATCTCTCTACCGTGTATCCCATCAGATATAATATATCCACATAATATCAGTTCCATTATAGACGTATCGACTATTACTGAAGATGCAGTGATTCAAGCCTGTAAAAACTACCAAACTCATTCTCTTATGGTTCCGACAGCATACCTGCTGTAATCTTGAAAGATACTTCCATCTTATCAGCACTAGTCTGCCCCATATCTTCAATTTATGCTTCACACAAGCCATATTCTCTCATGAATGGAAAATATCTGGTGTTCACTCTGTTTTCAAAAAAGTTGACATCTTCAATTACAAGTTATCGTCCGATCTCCATTATATCTAATATTGTCAAAATTTTTAGTATATAATTTTGGATTCTCTGTCCTCTAATTTCACATTTCTTATCACAATTTCAACATGGTTTTGTTAAGCAGTGCTCTACTGAATTGTTTCAGTGGAGTTCATCAAATAACTTATCTCTCAATATTGATAAATGTATAGTAATGTCATACAGCAATAGTATTTGACTATTCTTTTGGCAACAGTAGAATTTCACATGCATCATCTGTTAAGGACTTGAATATATATAACGTTTTTCCCCAACCGTTCATTTGAGTATTCTGAGTCTTGGTTAGACGTTGCTAATAGGAGAAAAAGTAAATTAAAATCAACAAACAAGGTTATCATTGGTACCCAAACTGTGTTATCCAATTCAGCTCTTTTTAGTGGTAGTGTAAAGAAAACTTGGCTGCATTTGAGAAGAGTTATGGCTAATGCACAAACTCCAATTGTGGAAGCCCCACATATTTTGAGAATCAAAATGATCAACTTTTTCAATAATTTTTCTGCCGATTTGGATATTTCAGTTCCTCACTTCGTCTAACCCTTACTACGGCTGTTTTACATTAGCAATTGTACTGTGGTACTATCTTTTGTTTATTGTTAAACATTTAGTTCATAAGTTAAATGATAAGTTATCTGATTTTATTTGATTATAATGTTATTCACATTACTTTATATTGTTATTTCTACTACATTTAGTTCATATTTACATTAATGATTCATTACTATGTATTTTGACAATCCCTTCTTATCGATTTTCATTCTTTTTTATAATTTATTGTGACTCCATAATTGAATTTTAATCTGTGTGGGTCGATTAGAAATAAATTAATTAGCGTTAAATTTACATATAACACATTGACATTTCATTAATGTGAGTAGAAACATTTGATGTACACATTCTAAGTATGTTTAAATGCAACAGACTATATCTGTTTGGATTAATATTGTGTATTTTATCAAATAATAGGCGAGCTAATTACAGGGTTTGATAGGTTACATTTATATAGCATTCTGATTATTTCATTAAAGTGTACATTTTCCCCTAGAAGTTATTTTTATTATAATCAAATCAGATGTGCTGATTAACTCATTTGCTCTAATGTTCTCAGAGTCTACAAATCAATGTATATCGTAATATATTTATTCTAGGGTTCACAAAAAACAATAATTCATAGAGTAAACAACTAATTAATAATCACCAAAAACTCTGCTACACACAAATATTCCTAAAAAATAATGTTCTATTTCACAATCTTGTTAGACGATCATCTTATATTCACTTTATTTACGTATCACCTCCAAGCTTCATCAGAACCGACTAACTCTCGTTCGATCATCAGCTTCATTTGGATCCGATTCATCTACTACATGTACAATATTAGAAAAAAAGCCTTCTCATACCCCCCTCCTAACTTAAGACAAATCGGCACAAATAAACTTAAGTTACACCCACCATAAACTTACCCTAAGATTGAATAAACACAGGTTCAAAATTAATAACCCAGCGATTAATACTCAATTATCATTATCCTTGCTACAAAACTAAAAATATCAAAGAAAGATTACTTCACATAGGGCGTAAAACGTTATATGACTTTAAATTAACAATATTGTGCTTGCCTACCTCTATACCTTCTCCATCACACAATTCATACGAATTAAGACCAGCATTTCTTACAATTGCAAACAGCCCCTCATAAAGCAAAAATAGCTAAGTAGTTGTACTATCCACAGCGGAAGATTGGTGATGACTCTTCAAGAGCGCCCTATGCCCTACATTAAAAACTTGATACACATGTAGCCTTGCGATGCTTCTCTTGTTGCTTCAATGCTTTACGACATATATTCCAATAGGCATCTCCCAATGTCTTTCCAACTGCTTTCAACCGCCATCCTTTTCTTCGTCACTTGGCAACTCTCAGAATTTTTCTATTTGATCTACCGAAATTTTTCCGTTCTGCAAAAGAATGGTGTTTATACAGTAACACGATGCACTACATTATTTGTGCAATTCTCAATATTTAGTAACTTCACATGCCTATATTGTATGTTTATCGAAACCATATGATCTTAAAAGTCTTTTTACCTCATTATTGCAACGCTCTGTTATACTTCCTTGGGAAAAATATGGTGAGATAGTTTTGACTTTAATGCTCTGCTTTTCTAATGTCTGCACCCATATCTTTGCAATGAATTGAGTACCATTATCACTAAGAAAACACTTAGGCAGCTGCACCGAAGGTATATAATTGTTAAACATGCGATTCACAATTGCAGCAATGGTAGCTCTCTTAATTGTGTATAGCTTAATGAAACGGCCAAGCGCAATTACCATAACAAATAATTGTGTGGGGAACCTCTTCCCCAGACTTTGAGAAGAGCCCCAAAAAACTAGAACAAACCAAAAAACCGGGATGTTCAGCTAATACCAGATGCAATTCCCCATACACCATCTTAGAAGATTTCGCTCGTTGGCACAGGTCATACAATATGTCGAATCGCCCTTTTCATTTAAGGCCAGTAAAATAAGCGCTTCATGTGTTCAAATGTCTTTTCATTTCCAAAACGACCAATACTAGCATGTTGTTGTACCAATTCCACAATTTGATTAGCTGATACACAAATTCTACAGCCTTGTGTGTCCTCATTGTCTTTTCTAAATAAGATTCCACCGTGGAATTTATACTACCTGAACATTTTATTAAGCTTATCCTTAACCATCCCTCCTTCCGGTACGTCTTTTCACACTTTTATTCTACTTCTTATCCATTCTTTCTTGTTCTAATCTCTAATAGTCTTCAAATTATCTTTTAGCTTTTTAGCTTGCCAGTCATTTTTATATAAAAAATCGTCAGGTCTGAATCACTGTCCGGATATCTCGTTTTTCTTTGCTCTCCACGGTAAACGTGATAGTGCATCTGCAAGCATGTTGTCTTACCACTACAGTATTTGATCGTTATGTCAAACTCCTGAATCAGCAAAATCCATTGGAATAATCTTCCCGATATTAATTTACATGTTAATACAAAGCTTTAGGTCTGGTGATCAGTTATTTTTATTATTATTATTATTATTATCTCCCTCCTCAACACAATGGTACGTCACTACTGTGCATTTACAACAGCCAACGCTTCTTTCTCAGTGATCGTGTAACGTATCTCATCCGCTAATGATCTACTAGGGTAAGCTATAACTTCAGGCTCATCATTAACGTTTAACTGACCGTATGTTCCTCGACATACCACCTCCACTTTTCCTTTTTCTTCAACATCTGCAATAGTGTAATAGTATACTCAGCCTGTTTTTCACAAAATCTCTCGAAATTAAACGGGCCCAGAAACGCATGTAGCTCCTCAATATTCCTTGGGCAAGGATATTGCACCATACTCTTTTCTGGATGTTATAAAAAGAGTAAGTGCACGACGAAGTATAAGAAATACTTCGGCGCAGCTTGCATCGACCTTTATGGTTTCGGAGGCTGCATGAGACTTGAAATCACAGGGTAAGGGGAATGTTTAGAGAATATTTGAATGTTAAAATTTAAATATCAAGACACTTGTTTACACAACTGTAAAATAACTTAGAGAAACAAAAGTTAAAACACAATAAGAGAAATTCGACTAAATATGTATATTAATACTCAGTTCTTACAATTCCAAAGGCATGTATAAGATATATGCTTGTGTCATTAACATTGTAGACATAGCTATATATTTTAACACGATATAACTCACATATTTAATAAACATACACGAGAAAATTTCTATAGAGAAACCAAAATAAATAATCTCTGTTTAGAAACTCAAAATTTTACTTAATGCGGGAGTAAATCAAAAAGTGATCCTAATTGTAATAACGTCATGTAACAAATGCACATGAAATGAAAGTTCAAGTAATAAACCTTTTCACCATAAGAAGCTTCATGAAGTTCGAATGTTTACATATTTTGAGGTTATGTATTAGAGAATTATATTTGCAATCATTTAAGATAAGTAAAATGTAATTAATTATCAAAACTTTAAGGTAAGTAAAATGTAATTAATAATCAAAACAAAATATTTGTAGCGACAAAGACAAATTTAAATAGAGGTTAAGCCTCTTTATTTTAACAGAAAACGGTAAGGTAAAAGTTTTAATCTCATACTACCTGTAGTATCAGTAACTGAACTAATACTAAGTTACTTAATTTATAGGAATCCTTCAATATCCAGGAAACTGAGACATCCTGCGTTGGAGGATCTCCTAGAGTAGGTACAAAAACAACATGTGGTCAACTTCAAATGTTGTCTTTAACAGACTTCTGTTCCATAAAATTAAATTTGTAGATATTTTTCAATAAGATAATAACTGAGCATCATTATGTAAAGTAGAAGGAAACGAAATATAAAATTCTTGTGATGAGTGTTATTTTACATCATCTGGTTGTGCGACAAGCAACTTTTCCATGTGGAAAATCCGAATGAGAGAAAACACGTCGCCGTGACGCATATTTGACCGAAGCATACTTGACCGGAGAACCCTAGAAAATTCAGTTGTGTTACAAAAGCGAAAATCTAACACGAGGTGCAAAGGAAAATTAAATCCATTAATATCTTACCATCTTTATAAATATTTGATGGGCTTAACGAATAAAGAACTTCTTCATCCATTATACAATAAATCAGGTAAGCACATGAGGCAAGGTAGAAGTTCAAATCACAAAAATGCTCAACAGTGCCAGATAAGCAATCAGATATCAGAGAAATGAAAATTTGACACTTCAAATAAATTATTTTCGGCCATCTTCGGGATGGACAATCTCTAGCGATTATTCTCAATAATACAGAATTTAGAACCACACTGGATGTGCTTTTGGAATAAACACTGCAGAAATAACCAATAGGACAATTTCATATAGATATATTCATTTGTACTATGTAAACAAATTAGTAACTTGTGAATTAAAACTAATAATCCAGGATTGTGCGAGATAAATTCTTATAGAAAATATATTATTATATAATAAAGAGAGTAATTATATATTTAAATGTAGGTATAAGCATTTATATGCTAATAGTGCCAAGCACAGATGTAACATGCTAAAATATAAGCAAAAAGGCATGTTACAATATGTTGAATTGCTTCTATTCGTTTCGGGTCAATATCAACACCTTCTGCAGATATCAAATGTCCCAAAAACGGCACTTGTTCAACTGCAAATAAACATTTGTGTAATTTAATACTTATTCCCACTTCTCTTAATCGCTTGAACAATTCACTTAAATGCACCAAGTGCTTTTCCACAGAGTCTGAGTGAACTAAAATGTCATTGACATACACAAAAGTAAAACTAGAAAATTGTGTGTCTCAAATTTCTTCCAAAGCATCTAATCAAACCTGACATGGCTGTAGATAACCCAAAAGGTATTACTCGAAATCGATATGTTTTGTCTTCAAACAAAAACCCCCAAATATTTGCGATGTCTCTTCTTAACTTCTACCTGCCAAAGCGAGAAGGAGAGGTCAATAGTGTTAAAGATGTGATTTCGTTTAAACCCTAGTAATTCCATGGGATTTGGTGAAATAACATAATCCTTTGCAATACGCGAGTTAAGAGATCTACTATCTAAACAAATCCTTACACTATCATCTTTCTTTTTCACACATACTAACGGTGAAATATATTCGGTCTCCACTATATTGTATCATCTCCGCAATCTGCCCACGAACCTCCATCATGGTGTATCATTGGTATCAGATATATTTTCTTATTAAAGGCGCTATCATCTTTCATATTTATTTCGTGCGTGTAACCTTTAACGCAGCTCAGATTCTCTTCACAATTTTTTTTTATTACTGATATCAATTTTTCCTTTTCACTTTCAATCAATATTACTGACATTGTCAATGTTTATCAAGAACCTCAAGTATTTTGCTAATCTGATGCAGCTGAAGTTTACCCCTTTTAAGAAAGTTAATATGCAGCAGATTGTCTTTCCCAATATCATATTTCAATTGGCTCGCCTGATATTCGCCCTTATTAACATTCTTAACTGAGATTCTTTAAAATCTACACTAACTTTTATTTAAATTAGGCACCACCATTTCAGCTTCTGTTACTCCTATACATAACAGTAGTAACACTTGTCTGATTTTCTGCGTTTTTGCCCCTACTGCCACCGGCATGCCAATCTTAGTACCTGGTAACACAGGAAACTCCCTTATATTTTTTAAAGCTTCATAATAAGTCACCCGAAATAGCAGAGACTTCACTTCCACTATCAACTAATATTAACCTGTAACCCTGCCACCTTAGCCTTAACACACGAGATTAATACTTTGTCCAAACTTTCATCTTCTTCATTTTCACTCAATAATATTCGACTAATTGTAAAATTTAGTAATAAAAACCTACATTACTCCTCCTCGTCCTGTTATCATTTGAATTATGCTGATGCCCCGCTTCATCTGTGATGGCTAGCATCTTTGCCATTATCCCTGGAGGTACTAAACTTGCTATTTTGCACATTATTACGATTTTGTATTGTATTGTTAGGTCGAAAAGCTCTGTCTCTTTCAGTACAACAATTACTTACTCTGCTTGCGTCCTTTTTATATGTATTCTCTATCTTGCAAAACCTTGTGTAATAATCCCCCTTTAAATTTCAGCTGTAAAAAGTGGTTTGAAAGCATTTCGATCAAGGATGGTTCTGGTATCTTATCAACAAGAAAACTGGCTTTTTTTTACTAATTTTAGAAAATAGTCCGCTCTGTTATTACCCTCGAAGTTTCCATGTTTTACTTTTAAATACAAATCTCTTAGTTTTCCATGCTCCAATATTGCTGTTTAAAAGCCTCAGAAAATTCTGTAAAAATATTCCAAGTCGCTTCTTTTACTGCGGCCTACGCTACTCTTCAAACAATTTAAAACAAGATTAACTTTGTGTCCTTCCGGCACACCTGCATCTTTAAAACATTTTTCAATTTTATTTAGAAATACAATGGGGAGTATGATTCCAACTATGGGATTAAAGCTCAATTGTGACCTTCCAACTCTCTAAAATGCATTAGGTAATTCTCATTATCTGTATTTGTAATGTTTGCTTTGGTAGCTGTCCGATTTTCAGCAGCACCAATGACATCTGTAATATATTTTTTGTCCACTAGAACACCTACACTAGCTCTTTTAAGCATAACAAGGTTATTTGTAGGCAATTCAAGTTCATGACATTCAACGCAGAAGCTGCTCCATCGCCTTCATTATAGTTTCTATTCGACATTGTTCAATTTACTTTTACTAACACATGAGTTTAATGAACTGACACGCGTCGAGACACCACAGCACACCAAACACCAGCGTATGTAATTTACATACAAAGTACGGCTTTCACTTTTCAGAGAGTGAGAACTACGTAATTTTTAGTTTATTTCGTTTACATTTATGTATTTCAATTCTTACAATTGTAGGCGCTTTGCGTTTATTCCTTATAAAACAATGTAACATCAGCTAACTCTTGCATTACTGCCATCACTGACCATCATAGTTTATTGCATTTTATATGCAATTGCAACACACACAACAAATATAAACACTGTCTTTCTATATATCAAATTTGGAATTTTTAATACATTTACGTGTACGAATATATAAATTTTCGCCCCTGTTGGCACCACGTGCTAATTAACTCTTTTGCATTTGACAAGAATAAACATCTTGTTACGCTTTATTTTTAAAGCTATTAGGAATTAGATTCATTAATTTAAAAATTAGAAACTTTTTTTAAAATTTGTAAAAAATCCCCGTTAAATAATGCATTTTTTGTCGACGTTGTAAAACTGTGGGATTAGTAACGTTCACACGGATCTCGACGTCAGTTGCTTATCTTTGCAATTGTAAGCGTTGACGTAGGGTTCTGTCGTGAAAAGAAGTTCATTTTCCCACGAACACAGACGGAAGTATGTCAATCTCAGTTAGAAGGGAAACACATTTGAGACGAGGACGGCCGCTTATCTCGTTAGATTTTATCGTACCGTCAGATCCTATTGTAATGATAGACATCGTACCGTTACTGGGCAGTGCTGGCACGAGTGCGTTCGGTTCCCGACCCTTTTTAACCCATCCTTGCCGTTACATCAGTGAAGCCATATACCAGCAGAAGCTAACACAGTGAGTGCAACAACTCACAACAAGACAAAGTGGAAAGGACGACACCACTGAGATCATCATTGCCCACGTGAATTTCAGGGTAAGTGTTTATAATAACTTTATTTCATTTGCCCTTGAATTTATTGGAACAGTTGAGGAGCATAATAATTTGAGACAAATATAATGTGCTTTGATGAGTGTGCCAGAAAGAAATTGTTTTAAATTTTGTATATGATGTTCATTGTGTTTACAAAAATTATTTGATTTACAATCAAAAAGTTTGTCGTCTTTAACATGCTACTAACACTTGTGTATCGATTGTATCTGAGAATGTACCTCAGCGCTTGATTTTGTTTCTTTTGTAGAACTCTTATTTTGAATTTGTTTAATAAGAATAGTATTGATGTTCTATGAACTTGTTATATTCGTGTTTTGGAACGGGCCCATGTTTACAGCTGTTCAACTCCCACCAATTTATTTTAAATTCGGAGTTGATCAGACGAGTTTTTGATCCGTTCATGTTTAGACGTTGTCTAAAATTACTTTTAATAAAATCAAAAAGGCTTGCACGTGTCGTGAACGATAAGGGCAGTTTGTCGGTACTGGCGTTTGCAGTGCTGAATTACTTCATAATATAATTTTTCTTAAATGCAACCGTTGCTTTCATAGTGAGCAAGTCGTATGAGATGCTGCATATATCCCGGATCAACATCAGCGCGTGCTGAAGAAGAAGATCAGTGGAGTTTGGTGAGTCCTTAGTTTTAGTATTGTTAACCTCGTTATCAATATTGCTCAATAGAGAGCCGGTTGCACTTTTTAAATAATACAAACAGATTTTGTAGACATATTGTTTCCAAGCCAGTCCACTTAAATTATCAAAAACAATTGAGGTACTGCAATTAAGATGAGGCAAAATAGTGGCTTTATAAATTGTTAATTTGGACCAAACACTAAGATAATTATTCATTCTTCCTAAAAGATTTACTCTCCTAGCTATTTTTTTGGTTATGTATTCTGCGTGTTGAGAGAATGTTAAATGGTTATCCATTATGACTCCCAAATACTTGCACTCCTCCACTTGTTTTATTTGTTGGTTGTTTATAAATGCTCCACCGTGATTTTTTGTAGATAAGCTATTAAATCGATTTTTAATTATCATAAACTTAGTTTTTTCTATATTTAAGCTCAAGTCATTTTGTTTTATCTATTTATATATGTCAATCATTTTTAAATTATACAACATTTTAATTACCAATAATAGTTTACGAGATAAAGAAATATATAACAGTTCGATATTTAAGCAATAATAAATTTGAAATATGAACTTGCACCATAAACTCTATTTAGGATAAAATATTCTATATTAAAAATACTAACTGAACTTCACAACAAGTCAAAAACCACCTTTTTGTACTACTGATATTGAAAACACAGAATTGGCATACTCAAAATTTGCTACGATCACAAGACTTTTCCGACACATATTTTGTGTGCATAAACAAATAGAAAGAGTAAAAAATCACTATAAAAAGTCATAATATATACATACCTGTCCATCTTTAGCATAACACACTGAATTACTTTGAGTGTATTTCAAAGCAACTGATGCTATTATTAAATCACGAATTGCTGAATCGGGCAAGTTTTTATTTGCTGTCACTATATTGGTGAATAGCTGCTTATCCAATATGGCATTATTTCTCTGTTGTTCCATTGTTAACCCAAACAAAACTTTTCTCTCGATAGGATCAGGTTCATAATTTGCATCAATCTAAAGATCAAAATTAAAAATGACCACATAGTAAGATGTTTACTGTACCTGCAGCACACAATAGCCGCCATTTTTCTTCTTTTTCAATAACTCCAATGCTTCAGGAGTATATCCAGGAGCTATTACACCATCTGAAACTTCTCTTGAAATTATACGTGCTGTTGCATGGTCACATGGATCAGATAAAGCAACAAAGTCGCCAAAGGAAGACATACGATCCGCACCACGAGCTCTTGCATATGCTACAGCTAAGGGTGTTAAATGGTCAAGTAGATCGTCAACCATACATAGTTTTGCCTAAAAGTTACAAAATAAATAATAGTACAGGATAGCAATATAAATGTCATAATCAAAATATGCTAACTACGGTGCATTTTGAGTAACATTTTCTTAATTTATGCTCATGTTTAAAATGTCCGCAATAAACATTTGCTACGTGCTATCTTAATATTTTGATTTAGACTGGTATAAAATTCTATAAATTACTAAAATTATAAAAAGGTTGCTAATTGAATGTCTGAATGTCAGTAGTTGTTGTACATGTAATAAAAACGTGTAAACTGTTGATTGTATATATTTCTAGAATTTTACAGCTCTATTGGAACATTAAAATTTTAAAGAAAAAATATAACATTATAACCCAAAAGTCTAAATTGTTATGGAGTTGTTTCTTCCTTGTATACAAATATTCCTCCAGAGCAACCAACTACATTCTACAAGTATTGTATTTATTGAAAATATGTGAATCTAGTAGTAGATAAAAAAATAGTTTATCTGTTGTTCCTGGTGAACTTACAATAGTGATAGTCACGTTTGAAAGTTGTACAGCTACAAAATTAACCAGATATCGACTATGGTTTCAAAAGAAATAGCAAAGAAAGTAGAAATTGTTTTCGATAAAATGCATTATGAGAGTAGTAGTTATATATAGTGAAGATAAACAATGCACTAAAAGCACTAACGAAGTAAACAAATGAAACAAATAATGTATAAAATGTGCAATGAAATTTTTTTTTATTATTATATACCAAAGTGCTTTTTAGGCTCTCCAGAATTTCATACCCAGTGAAGCAATGAGAAAATTACAACTCTGTAGATTTAAACACAGCCACAGCAAATGGACTCCTTTAAAAACTTTGAAGGTGCTTTGGTATGTGTTTTAGGTTCAACATCAAATCCTTAACACTAAATTATTTTCATTTATCAATTAATTTCTTAAATAAGTAAAATCGTTCGTCAAATCACAAAGATTTGGCTATACAAGTTAAATTTCAAAGCACGTCCAAGAAATTATGTAAATGTTATCAACCAATTAGCAGTGTCCTTCAGAAACCCTATAAAGAAAACAATTCCTTAAGAGATAAAAATTGTCTAACTGGCTGTTGACACAACACTTGGTTTTTACATAGTCAGATGTCATCTTACCATAACCCTTCAAAGTATGGTCTCTATTTAATTTAACCCTGACTGACATGTTTTCCAACAGCTAAGGATACCATTCGTTAACTATAAAGGATGTTATCTGTCATAAAGACAGGTCTGGTAAAAAAAATTAACTTTTTCTCTTTTCCAAAGATAACAAATAACAAAGAGCCACTTCTTGTGGTTTAGTTGGCAAATTGACTGCCCGTTCTATCAGGCAATAAGGCTGTCATGCGTAGTAGTACATTAAAAAAATTAACATACTTACACTTAAAAGATGGAAAGGCTAAAAACTGTTTTGCCGGCAGCTAATTTGACTATTACCCCAAGGCAGAGCTCGAGATAGGCCTGGGCTGAAATTTTCTTAGTTAAACAGAAAGCAATTTAATCTAAAGTTGGATGCCACTGTATCTAGCCAGAATCAATAAAAAAAAATAGGGTAGATTCAGAAACCTTTCGTAGTTGGTGATTCTAAGTTTATCTATTTAAATTCTTGGAGTAACGTGCATCATAATTGATTGGACATCTATTCCATAACAAATAATTTTTATCAAATAACAGCAATATTTAATAAATAATAGTATATTATTCAACATACGGTAATGTAGGCAATAACTCACGCAGATGAAGTTTGCGGCACGAGCCGAAGGCGAGTGCCGTAATTCATCAAGTGAGTTATTGCCATTACCGTATGTTGAATACTATACTTTATCTACGACTATAAGCACAGTAACAAGTTTTAATAAACACATGTAATCAAGATTATTTTAAAAAAATTATAGTACAAATTTGTTTGACATTACGTTGTAGCAATTTTATTTTCTATCTAGATATGTTCAAATAATTAATCCCTTTATTTAATAAGAAACGATATAATGCATAATAATATTATTCAGTCCACTAATTAAATATTACCTATTGCCCAATAAAGTATTAACATTCAATTAAAATTTAATTTCCACGGTGACAAAATAAAAGTTTCCATTTAGTATCTTTCCTATAGCTCCATATATTTAAGAAATCGTGAAGTGATTGTGTTGCCGGGCAGCAACTCGCTTGACGACACTTCTAACACAGCTGTGGTGAAAGCAGGTCGAATTGTTCTTAGAAACAATGGTTTTTTGCTGTTTTTCGTGTTGGAAGCACGTACGGATTAAGTTCTGTTACGAGAATGTCATCTCCGAGAGGTATTTTTGATAGTCCATTTTGTTGGAACAGCTCGTAGATGACGTGAAATTTTTTGGTCAAAGGGCCGTTGGTAACAGTAAGTAAAATTTGATTCTGTAACCATATTAAATAAAAATTTTCAGTGCAACTTCATTTATGTATAATACGAAATTTTACATAAAGTATTCAATCTAAATTACATGCAACTTTATTTATATATAACATGAAATTTTACATATAGTATTCAAGTTAAATTATTATGCATCATTTGATGGTTTTCGTGGTTTAATGTACATATAAAGCAACTTTAAATTAACAAGCAGATTGGTTTTTACGCTTTGTTCTTGGTGTGGTCCTGGCGGAATTTAATTACTCAAAATGGATGCCGAGTAATGTGGATTTTCAGTATACAGTACAATTATTTGTTCGAAATTGGAGGTTTCCGTATTTCAATGCTGACGTAAGATTTCTTTATGGTATTTTTCAGACAGACGGAGTTCTGGTATGTAGAAAATTTGTTTTCGTATGTTAGCTGAACTATGGACATTGTAATTAGATAATTTTTTGTTTAATCAAGTTATTTAAACGTCAATATAGGTCAAGGACAGACTGTGAATATGTTTTGCAATATTAAGCAATAGGAATCTGTAACTATTACTTATCCAAATCTTTTATTAATTCACTAAAACTACGGAAGATGTCAATACGTGTTAAGAAAAGTAAATTCTTCTATTTATAAGAACTTAGAAATCAAACTTCTATGTTTGCTATTTAATTAATACTTATTTGGAATTATCCATTGTAAGGTTAAGGTAGATCTACCAAAACTAACATTTTTGTCATCAATAAGCAACAGTTTAGAAAGCAACTTTATGCTTTATCTATTTGTTATTAAAACCAGATTTAATTTGATTGGTACTGATTGTATCCAGTGCCCTTGTAAATGATTTTCATAAATTAAATTAATCACAATATAAGGAAAGAAAGATATTTTGTAAAGAAGCACATAATTGAATACTAGAGGAATAGATTTTTATTTTTGAACAAGACTATTCTTTTTATTAGGATGAATGAAAGTGATTCCATTTGAATTTAAAAATTTTTTTTTGAGTATATATGCACAAACAGTGCTATTCTTTGTTTAATTTGTTCACAGGTGTAGCAGTGAATTACTAAGATCAAGGTCGAGCCATAAGGTAAGAAAGTTCACGGATTATGTTGTCTATAATAAACAGTATAGCGGTTATAGAATAAAGGTTTCCGCATTCGCCTTGTACAAGGGACTTGAGTAAGGTCTTCTCTGTATAGAAAAATACGGTGGCGCCTTATTCTTCATGTTTTTGGTCACAATCTAACCCCGACCCACAGCTCATGTTCCACCCAGAGCATATAGTTCGACTAGCCGCTTTGCCTTTGAGATTTCCACAACTTTGAGCCATTTTCCATCAGAACTTGCCGTGGGCTCTATTCGATTATAGGAAATTCTCGTTAAACAAAATCCCAAAATAACTTAAAAGGCTATAACGTAAATGTCAATGAGCATGGCTACTTTGATATTTTTGGTAGGTAATTAAATAGAAATATAAGCTGGAAGCGTGAGTTATTATAACTCACGCTCATAATTCACGGTGTTTAATTATGAACACTATTACTTGTTCAAAAGTATATGAATAATGGTATTATAACTAAATAGGAGTAGATAAATTATATTACACTCTTCAGTTTTAAAACATTTGAACAAAATTCCTTACATAATATTACGTTTATGAACGATTGTCAGATCTGGACAGTCACATACACATTCAATAAATAATCGGATTAAACAATCTTAATATAAATATTAATGTGTTACTAGTAAAGCATATTCTTGTCTAAGCTTCTTGTAAGTGAGAGCTTCAAATATAACAATACTTAACAAAAGATTTTTCATTCACAAAAAAGTATATAGTTATGAAAAATTAATAATACTATGTAAGAATATTTATGGTTCCGGGTTGGGACTGTGTCATTTTATAAACCAAGGTCGACGTTTCGCCCACTTTCATAAGGGGGTTTGTCAGGACAATAAAAGAAAATAAGTAATATAAAAATAATAATAGTAATAAGAATGATAATGTTAAGTAGACAAGTTAAATTGTAAAGAGAATGTAGTTACTTCTGAACTAGCAGACTCACTACCCTATTTAAGCCAAAAGGTGTCTTGTGGCAAAGTAACTGGTGAAAGTAGCAAAAGTGGTAGTTTGTATAGGGCGAGAACTTGATGCATGAGTGATCATGAAACAGAGAGGAGTGTCGTAGCGGATCAGTGAACGTCACGGTTCCGTTGTTGTAAACATAGGCTTGTTTTCCAAATGGGGGAAAGGTAGTAGTCATTGTCTTTGTTTAAATTATTAGATTTTTTGGTGATTTCTGAGGATTCTTTGATTTTTCTATTGTAGAAAAAAGGAATTCTGGCAATTAGTTTCGTCTTGTCAAAGTTAATGGTATGGCCTGTTTCATGTTGGTGTTTGGCCACTGCTGAGCGATTGTACCGGCTTGTGCTTAAGCATCGCTTATGTTTGTTTAGTCTAGTCTGTAGTGACCATCCTGTTTCTCCTATGTATACTAAACCGCAGCTGCAAGGTATACTATATACATACGCCTGGGGCTTTAAGACATTTTTGGAATCTTTTGGAGTTGGTAATATTTGTGAAATTTTATTAGTGGGTTTATAGATAGTTTTGATGTTGTGTTTACGTAGAATTTTGCCAATTCGGTCTGTTACTCTGTGTATATATGGAAGGATTTCTAAAAATCGTGTCGGGATTACAGTGTGGTTTGGGGGTTCGTGTTAGATGCAGATGCCGTTTTATTACTCTGCCCATATCTGAGTTGCAATAGCCGTTTTTATAAGATTAGTTTTTAGATGGGTCAGTTCATTAGATAAGTGTTCTGGTTGTGAAATCTTAATTACACGGTGGACCATAGAGTAGATTACCGATGATTTTTGTGACGGATGATGATGTGACGAAGCATGTAGGTTGTCTGTGTGTGTGGGTTTTTGATATACAGAATGACCTAGTCGTCTGTTAGGCTGGTGCTCCACCAGAACATTAAGAAATGGTAGAGTTCAGTTCTTTTCAATTTCTATAGCGAACTTAATATCTTTATGTTGATTGTTTATGTGATCTAGAAAATTATTGAGCGTTTGGTGTCCATGGGGCCAGATTACAAAAGTGTCATCTACATAACAGAGGCAAGTTTTTGGTTTAAGGTCTGTGGATTCTAGAGCCATGGATGCCAAAGACTCCATGAATGTATTGGCCACAATAAGGGTTAGAGGTGAGCCCATTGGTGTGCCCGAAGTTTGTTTGTAAAATTGTCCGTCGAAGACAAAATAGGTAGAAGTTAAGCATCCTTCAATGAGCGGGGTCAGGTACTTAAATTCGTTTTCTCGAGGTAGGAGTTGTTTAATAATGAAGACAGTGTCCATGACAGGTACATTTATAAATAGGGATGTTACGTCAAAACAGACTAGTATATCATTAGGGTCTAGCTCAATATTTGCAATTAGTTCTATGAAATGGGTGGAGTTTAAAACATTAGTAGGGGTGTTACCGGAATAGGGTTTTAAGAAATTTGCTAGGTATTTTGGTAGATAGTAGGTTGGTGAGGCAATTGTGCTCACTATCGGACGGAGAGGAACATCAGGTTTATGGATTTTAGGAAGGCCATACAAGCGAGGTGGTTTAGATTCACAAGATATTATGCGTTTTTGGATAGTTTTGGGAATATTGGACGATTTGATAAGTGCTGAAATTTCCCGTTCAAGCTTTGAAGTGGGGTCTTTTGTTATATAAGTGTAGGAACCGTCTTGCAATAATTGTTTAATCTTTTCTTTGTATTCTGTACAGTTTAGAATTACAGCAGCATTATCTTTGTCTGCAGGGAGTATAAAAATTTTCTTGTTTGTTCGTAGGTGTTTTAAAGCCGCCATTTCTTGCTTTGTCACATTTTTGTTAGGAGTTTTGGCATGTCGGAGACATTTAGTTGTTTCAAAGCGAATTAAGTTGATATCGTCTTGGGGTAGAGATCGGATTGCTGATTCTACAGAGCTAATGATTGCCTCTGGAATTTTTCTGAGTGCAATTCAGAAATTTTTTCTTTTGGACAGGATATATAGTTCGTTTTCGGATAGGATATGTTCTGATCGGTTTATGACAGTGTTTGAGGACAGGGTTTTCGGGTAAGATGTTTTTTCAGGGTGTGAAAAGTTTTTGGAAAGTTGCAAGAATTTGCATAAGTGGGTTTTTGGGGTGAGTTCGGTGGTTTTTTGGGCTCGCAAGTATGAAATTCGGTCAAACAGAGTCCAGTCATTGTAGTTAAGCGTGGCAGATAATATTAGATGAAGCTGTAGGAGTTGTTTAGAAAAATTGTGTATTTCTTTTCGAGTGTTGGAAATTCATTCACAAAGAAGTGAGAGTTCTGCTCCGTAAAGAATTTTTCGGCTGAAATATGGTTTAATGTGGTATTTTATTTTAAGGAAAGTTGGAACTATGTCAGAATCACAACACCGTAACAAAAAGGTGAATGTACAAAGTAATTTTGGCAGTTAGTGTTTTAAAATTACTGAAAGTTTTTGTTTTGTTTACAATATCCTCCCCTTAAAGGTTTTTGTGATATTGTCGGAGGCTTTCACGGCCGGAGTCATTATAAATATTTATGATTCCGGGTTGAGACCGTGTCATTTTATAAACTAAGGTCAACGTTTCGCACACTTTTGTAAGGGGCTTCATCGGGACAAGAAAAATAATAATAATATATTGACGGTTATAAAAAGACCGTTTACAAAATACGACTAACAATAAAACAATTAATAATGTCAATAACAATCGTTACTAAGTAACTAATGTACAATCTTGATATCTATACATAGTTAAACACTATTACAGCTGACTAATCGCTTTATTTTGAAAAACTGCCATACTATTATGGAAAAAATTACAATCTTTAAATGAATTATCTTCTTTACAGCATCTTTGTATTGGCTTATTCGTGGCATAATTTTTATTATGAAAGTCAATATGGAACAATTCCTTTGACCTGATGTTTTTGTGAGGAACATGAAGAGAAATTAGTTCCAATAATTCAGGACTATCAATTATACTATTTGCTAGTTTAAAAATTAACGTAACATCATGCAATAATCTTCTTGTTTCTAATGTATGTAACTGAAGCTTACTCACAAGCACCTGTTTATTAATACTATCTACAGGTATTTTCAGTATATGTACTATTAAACGTAAAAATTTATTTTGACACCTTTCAATGTGCTTAATATGTACCTTGTAGTATGGTGACCACACAGGGCTGCAATATTCCAAATAGAATCTTACCAAAGAGCAATAAATATTTCTTAAACAATATATATTAGTAAAACTAGCTAAGCTTCTATACATAAAACCAATTAGTTTCATAGCTTTATTAGTGATAAGTTCACAATGATATCTGAAATTTAAACTATGATCAAAGTAAATACCCAGATCTTTAATATTCGGTTTGTCGAGAATAAATCCATTAATATTGTAGTCAAATTGAATAGGGTTCTTTTTTTTTATAGAATTGCATAACACTGCATTTTTTAGATTAAAAAGAAGTCCATTTTGATTACACCATTTAGATAAAGGATCAAGATCATCTTGAATTTGTTTACAATCATTCTTATTTTTTATAATGCTATAGATTTTCAGAACGTCAGCAAAGAGAAAAATCTTACAATATTTGAAGCAACTAATAATATCATTTATGAAGCAATTAAAGAAAATAGTTGATAAGTGGCTACTTTGAGGAACCCCAGACGAAACATCAATGATTTTAGATAAAGTATTATTAATTTTAACAATTTGTGTTCTGCATGTTAGAAAACTTTCAATCCAATGGATTAAATCACCATGTGCACCTAGATTCATTATCTTAGAGATCAAGGTCTTTATTATAATACAGTATTGCCCGAAATAAACAGTACTGAAACTAAGTTGGCGGTGTTTTTATGCGTGCGCTGTCACACTCAAGTTAGCTAGTATAGACCTGTCAAGCAAACCTCAAACAAGTAATTAGTAGGGCCTAATTGTTAAAAATGGTGTTAAGTACAGAGGAGAAAGTGTTTCTGGTAGAGCATTATTTTCGTTCATACGGAATCGGCCGACGTAATGGTGCAAGTTTGCTATACGTGTCTGATCAATTCACACAAAGGTTTAATAAACGTTCTCCAAGTAATGCTGTAATTTTGAAGGTTATTGAAAAGTTTAGAAATACAGGTAGTGTATTGTGCCAACGAAAAGGAAACTCGGGCGTCCCAGGACAGTTAACAACAACAATAACCATGAACGTGTTTTTGAGCAAATCTTAGAAAATCCGAAAGTCAGCCAGGCAAGGACAGCGTTACAACTTGATTTAAAAGAACTTCCTTTCAAAGAATCCTGAAGGAGCTGGGTACATTTTCGTATGTGATTCAGGTACATCAACAACTACATCCTCGGGATTATCGCACTAGAGTGGAATATTGCACCAGAATTCTCGCGTTTCAGTATGAAAATCCTGAATTTTTGAAAAATGTTTGGTTTTCAGGACGAAGCACATTTTCACTTGTCAGGCTATGTGAATCGTCGCACAAATCGATTTCTGGGCTTTGCCAGACCCGATGAGGTTCAAGAGGTTCCTTTACATAGTGAAAAAGTGAGTGTCTGGTGTGCTGTTTCCGGACACGGAATCATTGGTCCGTACTTTATCGAAGAGAATGGTAGGCAAGTCACACTTAATCAACAGAGGTACAGACAAATTTTAACACGATTTATCCCTGATCTACGTCAATTCTGTCGTGCACGTAACTTGGCATTTCAAACCAATTTTTTCAGCAGGACGGGCAACTTGCCATACTGCTGCCGCAATTCGTCAATTTCTTCAAGAACATTTTCCAAGCAAATTCATATCACGATTTACTGACTTCCCTTATCCTTCACATTCTCCAGACCTCACACCTCCAGACGCATACATTTGGGGCATGGCTAAAAATGCCGTTTTCAAACGGGCACCACAAACCATCGATGAATTAAAGGATGCCGTTAGAGTCTTCTTCGCAGCCCTGAGACAACCCTTATTCAATAACATGACCAGAAACTTAGAACATCGTTATGAAGTCTGTCTCGAACGAGGAGGTGCACATTTAGAACATATAATAAAGTGTCAATAATATGTATTTTTTAAATATACAAAACAATTACAATTTCAGTACTGTTTATTTCGGGCAATACTGTACTATGAAATGCTTTCGAGAAATTGGTGTAGATAACATCAACTTGATAACTATTTTCAAAAGCATCTACTAAATATTCTTCTAATATAAGTAAATTGGTCAAAGTGGAGCGACTTTTGCGAAATTCATGTTGCTCATTGATAAGAAGCTTTGAAAGAATAGGAGTAATTTTGGTTGAAACTATAGCTTCGAAAACTTTAGCAAAAACACAATTTTTAGAAATAGGCCGATAATTTTCCACATTAGCCTTATCACCACTTTTATAAATTGGGAAGACATAACTAGACTTCCATGTATTAGGGAATATACCAGAATTTAAAGATTTAGAGAAGAGTAATTGAAGTATTGGCGTTTTAACAAATTTACAATTATAGACAAAAATAGTAGGAACATCATCAGGCCCACTGGTATTATTTACCACAAGCTTACTTAGCTGTTCAAAAATGTCAGTTTCAGTTATTATCCAGTGACTTAATGATGTAGTTACAGATTTTTGGGGGACATATACCACTTTATCGGCTTTAGAGTAAACAGAACCAAAGGTTTCAGCAAAAAAATCGGCTATTTGTTTTGTATTATGGGATTGGACATTGTTATAAATCATAGTAGCTGGGAGATAACTACCCTTTCTTTTACTGTTAATGTAAGTCCAGAATTGTTTCTTATTATTAATTACTTTTTCTAAATTTTCAATATGTTTAGCATACGTTAATTTATAGATCACTTTACATTGTTTCCGAAGGTTATAAAACTTTATGTATTTTTGTGAAGTATTACACATTTTTAATTTTTTGTGTGCAGCCTTCTGCTGAAGGATTATATTCTTTAATTCATGTGAGTACCATTTAGAAAATTTGGGAGTAATTACTCTATTTTTCGTTATAAAAGTTTCAAAAACATATAATATCTGATGATACAATTCATCAACAGTGTGATTTATATCATTTTTGTCCAGTAGAGTTTTCCACCTTACAGTACTTAAATAGTCATTGACAGCTACATAATTAACACTGAAGAAATTGCGCTTGAGTTCATCGACTTGGTGCTGGGTATTGTCAATACATGCAAGTAATAAAATAAAGTAATAAACGTAATAAAATAAAAAATAATAATAAAGATAAAAATGATAATATTAAGTAGACAAGCTAAAGTGTAATGGAAGAGTTACTCCTGAACTAGCAGACACACTAGCCCATTCAAAGCCAAAAGGTGTCTTGTGGCGAAGTAACTAGTAAAAGTAGCGAAAGTGGTAGTTTATATAGGGCGAGAACTTGATGCAAGAGCGATCATGAGTAGAGAGGAGTGTCGTAGCAGATCAGTGAACGACACAGTTCCGCTGTTGTCAACACAGGCTTGTTTTTCACATAGGGGCAAGGTAGTAGCCATCGTCTTTGTTTAGATTATTAAAACTTCTAAACAACTCCTACAGCTCCATCTAACATTATGCGCCACGCTAAACTACATTGACTGGACTCTGTTTGATCGAATTTCATACTTGCAAGCCCAAAAAACCACCGAACTCACCCCAAAAACCCGCTTACGCAAACTCTTGCAAATTTCCAAGAACCTTTCACACCTTGAAAAAACATCTTACCCGAAAACCCTGTTCTCAAATACCGTCATAAACCGATCAGAACATATCCTATCCGAAAACGAACTACATATCCTGCCAAGGACTAAATTTCTCAATTGTGCCCAGAAAAATTCCCACAGAGGAAATCATTAGCTCTGTAGAATCAGCAATCCGATCTCTACCCCAAGACGATGCCAACTTAATTCGCTTTGAAACAACTAAATGTCTCCGATATGCCAAAACTCCTAACAAAAATGTGACAACGCAAGAAATGCCGGCCTTAAAACACTACGAACAAACAAGAAAATTGTTATACACCCTGCAGACAAAGGTGATGCAACTGTAATTCTAAACCGTACAGAATACAAAGAAAAGAATAAACAATTATTGCAAGACGGTTCCTACACTCCTATAACAAAAGACCCCACTTCAAAGCTTGAACGGGAAGTTTCAGCACTTATCAAATCTTCTAATACTCCCAAAACTATCCAAAAACGCATAAGATCTCGCGAATCTAAACCACCTCGCTTGTACGACCATCCTGAAGTCCCTCTCCGTCCGATAGTTAGCACAATTGACTCACCAACCTACCTTCTGGCAAAATACCTAGCAAATTTCTTAAAACCTTATTCCGGTAATACACCTACTAATGTTTAAACTCCACTCATTTCATAAAACTAATTGCAAATATTGAGCTAAACCCTAATGATATACTAGTCAGCTTTAACGTAACATCCCTATTTACAAACGTACTTGTCATAGACACTCTCTCCATTATTAAACAACTCCTACCTCACTAAAACAAATTTGAGTACCTGGCCACATTCATTGAAAAATGCTTAACTTCTACCTATTTTGTCTTCGATGGACAATTTTACAAACAAACTTCGGACACACCTATGGGCTCACCTCTATCCCCTATTGTGGCCAATACATTCATGGAGTCTTTGGAATCCATGGCTCTAGAATCCACAGACTTTAAACCAAAAGCTTGGATCCGTTATGTAGATGACACTTTTGTAATCTGGCCCCATGGACATCAAACGCTCAATAATTGCCTAGATCACATAAACAATCAACATAAAGATATTAAGTTCACTATAGAAATTGAAAACAACGGAACTCTGCCATTCCTTGACGTTCTGGTGGACGACCAACCTAACGGACGACTAGGTAATTCCGTATATCGAAAACTCACACACACAGACAGATACCTACATACGTCGTCACATCATCATCTCTCACAAAAATCATCGATTATCAACTCTATGGTCCGCCGTGCAATTAAGATTTCACAACCAGAACACTTATCTAATGAACTGACCCATCTTAAAACTAGTCTATTGTAACTCAGATATTGGCAGAGTAATAAACCGCCATCTGCATCCAACACGAACCCCCAAACTACGCTGTAATTCTGATACACGGTCTTTATCAATCCTTCCATATATACACAGAATAACAGACCGAATTGGCAAAATTCTACGTAAACACAACATCAAAACAATCTATAAACCCACCAATAAAATTTCACAAATATTACCAACCCCAAAAGATTCCCAAAATAGTCTTAAAGCCCCAGGCGTATATGGTATACCTTGCAGCTGCGGTTTAGTATACATAGGAGAAACAGGACGGTCAGTACAGACTAGACTAAACGAGCATAAGCGATGCTTAAGAACAAGCCAGTACAATCGCTCATCGGTGGCCGAACATCAACATGAAACAGGCGATAACCATTAACTTTGATAAGACAAAACTAATTGCCAGAATTCCATTTTTCTACAATAGAAAAATTAGATAATCCATAGAAATCAATAAAAATTCTAATAATCTAAACAAAGACGATAGCTACTACCTTTCCCCCATTTGGAAAACAAGCCTATGTTCACAACAGCGGAACCGTGACGTTCAATGATCCACTATGACACTCCTCTCTACCCATGATCACTCATGCATCAAGTATTCGCCCTATATAAACTACCACTTTCGCTATTTTCACCAGTTACTTCGCCACAAAACACCTTTTGGCTTTGAATGGGCTAGTGAGTCTGCTAGTTCAGGAGTAACTCTACTCTTTACACTTTAACATGTCTACTTAATATTATCATTCTTATCTTTATTTTTTTATTTTATTACTTATTTTCTTTTCTTGTCCTGATGAAGCCCCTTACAAAAGCGAGCAAAACGTCGACCTTAGTTTATAAAATGACAGGTCCGAACCTGAAACCATAAATATTTATAATGACTCCAGCCGTGAAAGCCTCCGACAACCTTGAGATATGTTAACAATAAGCTATGTACACGGACTTTTAATGATTATAATGCTATTTAGAATGTTCTACGCAAGGTTTCACGACACTTGAATTATTTTCTACATTATCATTGGCACAAAATGTGAAGTTCAACCTTGCTATTTAATTAAACTAGGAATTAATAGATCGTTTGTTGCTCCGTATGGAACCAAAGATTTATTAAGAATTCAATAATTTATATAGGTTGTAAATCGTTTTTAACAAATTATTTCTTTTTTCTTTGGGCCGTAATACAGCTTTGTTATACTGTAAAGAAATATTGTTACACAAAAGATATTACAAAATTATGTCACCCTTAAGCCGAAGGCGCCGTTAGCTTCTGTTGACCAAGTCTCACATTAACATTAGATATAGTACTTCCTTAGAAGGGCCGCTAATGTTATAGTAGATAATAGGTTATTTGTTATTTCCATCGAATGGGAACAACTGAACTTAGAACTGGGGCACTTTATATATAAAGCTGTGGTTCAAAAAATCGTTCAAGTAGTTCGTCTATTACTCTTCTTTGTTCTCAGAAAGTGTAACTTTTCTTTGCATCAATTCAGTATGCGTTGTATATAAACTGAGTCATCTTATACTCATCAGCCTAATCTTGAAGAAGAAAGTTCTTTTGATCTGCATTCTTCATAAAAAGATACAATTGTTCTTATGTATTCATGTTCAATTCTCAAAGCTTTTCGTATTAGTCAGCAAATAGCAAGTTTTTTTGTCTATTTGTGTATTTTTATGCATAACTGACTGTAGCTAGCAGATGTACACGCAATAAAAAAACTGACTTTTAAAGATTGGTTTACTCAACATATACTACAGACCTGGTTCCTTATACCTTTCATCATTTCTCCAAATTGAAAAAATTGTTAGAAATATTAGATATGGATTGAACGAGAAGTAACTAGTAGTACTACACTATTAAACAGAGCAAAATGAAAATTGCTTATCAACACATCCACACAAAAATAATTAAATTACAAACCTGTTCGGGATTTAATGGAACATTAACAGCAGCACCAGCCGGCGAAACATGCTTAAAACTAGTGGCAGCAGGAAGATGTAATATAGTTCTAAGTTCTCGAACAAGTTGCCAACCGTTCAAAGCATCACACAAATTAATATAGCCTGGCGATCCATTTACAACGGTTAGAGGTAAATGTGCCAGTGTTGTAAACAATTGAGCAGGCTTTTGGTGGGGATTCATACCATATCGCAATGTTAGTTGTGAGATACCACTTGAATATTGTTTACGAAAGAAGTCAGAAATTGCTAAATCATATTCAGAAGTATGAGTAAAAGCTTTAAGAGCTAAAGTTTGTCTAAAACAATTTCGGCAATTACAGAAAGTAGAGATTGCTATAAATACCTTGTTGTCAAACTTGTATCTTTATCGGTACTACTTTCAATTTCTGAAATAACTTGTTTGTAATCACTCGGATCACAAATAACAGTAACACGTTCATGATTCTTAGCAGCTGCTCTTAATAAAGTTACACCGCCTATATCAATATTTTCAATGGCATCGGCCGTTGTAGCATCTGATTTGGAAATTGTATGAACAAATGGATATAAATTACATACAACTATTCTAATCAAATCGATATTTTGATTTTTCAAATCTGCCAAATCAGATGGTATTAATCTATAAAAAGAAAATTTTACAAAAGTTAAAACAAGTCGTACATTTACCGTGCTAAGATACCACCATGAACAGCAGGATGAAGTGTTTTTACTCGGCCTCCAAGTATTTCAGGTGCTCCAGATATTTCCGCAACATCTTTTACAGGTAATCCAACTTCTCTGAGTGCTTTAGCGGTACCTCCACTAGCGACTAAAGTGAAGCCTAGGTCACTAAGGCTTTTGCTTAATGGAATAAGTCCAACTTTGTTGGAGACAGACAGGAATGCTATAAAATACTTTAACGAAAATTGTATTAAAAATAAGTTCTTACCAATATTTCCACTTAAAGCCATGATTAATCTAGGAATGAGTTCAGCAACCTATCTGTAGGATTGCTTCTTGGTAGCAGTACAATTCCTGCACACTGGGTGAAAGGTCAAATCAGTGTTGTTTTTCTGATAAGAAATCATTTTTATAAGAAACGTTAATAATGTAAACAGATAACTCAATCAATTTAATCTATTAGTTAATTTGCTTTTAACCTTTATTGCTACATAATAATCTTTAACTACAAGCAACAATTTCAAAATAACTATAATGGTATTAAAAAATAGTATGAAATAATTACAAAACATTTAATAGCAAGAAAAATGCTTTAACCATGTTTTGATGTAAAAGTTTATGCACAACAAAAACATTTGTATATTATATTGACTAGAAATAGCATTAAAGCAGCCTGAGAATATTGGCATTGAGAGGATTGTTTATCTAAACGAGGTCTCATATGACAATAAAAAAAAATATTAAAAGATAGTAAAAATTGTATCATAGACAAGTTATAGAAAACCACATTGTTCACAATCTAAATATTTTTTCATGTGAATAAACCCATCATCAAACTATTTTTTCTATTTGGAAGACTGTATACTATAACTTTGCTATGTACCTAGATATAGCCGGAAGAAAAGTAAATACCAGGCTAACGATCTAATGCGGGGAGTGGGGGGGGATTCGCGTACATAAGAAAAAGAAAACAAAAAACACATCGCCAACAATTATCTATTTACACATAAAAATAAATAAAAGGTTTCTGTACAAACAAGCAAAAAGAAAATAAATTCAACACAGCAACAATTATATTGTACGAACAATTTAGGAATTTAGATACGAAGTGCGCATCTTGTATTTCACACAAAATAAAATTAATCAGTAGTAAATAACCTGTGGGAGCTTTTGTCAAGCGTTTTTAATATTTCACCTAATACTTTTTTGTAAAATAACTCATTAGTAGGAAAGAATTAATGCGTGGGAGCTTTTGTCAGACATCTTTTAAATCGTACATAGTACTGTTTGTAAAATAAACCACTCAGTAAAAAAAAGAATAAGCGTATGTCTGTCCCACATTTTTAACAAAGGTACCTCCCACTTGTAGAGCGATAATATCGATTAGCAATGTTACGTTTCTACACCAAACGTTGATACGGAACATGCCACTGACACACACAAAAGAAAATGAGTTGCATACCTGTAGGTGTCCGAACATTTAGCTCGCAAGCCGTTGGGGGTGAGTCAGCACAGCAACGCTATGGTCGTCAGAATCTATTTACCCTGCTACGATAACTGCAGCAGTGGTCTACGGACAAAAGCAGTTCATCTACAGAAAGAAAGAACCCATTTAGCCTCCAGCTAAAGAGAGGAGACTCACCAATACACGCAAGACACCTCCTAGTTGTCAAACAGAAAAAAACAAATGTGCATTGCTTTTGAAATACGGCGACGAATAATATAGAAAACACTTGGACGCACAATAGTATCAAATTCAAGAATGGTTCAAATAACACGAATTCAAACTGCAAATGCTCGCTTATCGAAGTGCGATTGAAACTGAAAAACCTGAGTTTTATCGGATAGTGTGCGACCTTATTTCAACAAGTCTTTGTATTGGAACAATAGAGAAACCCATTATATGCAGTCGTAATGTATACCAAGATAACGGGTACCTAAACATGATATAAACTATTTAATTGTAGCATAAACTTGTCGTTTCGAAATAAATAAGTTCAAAATGAAAATTTGTAGAACGCATATTTATTATTAATTATGTTGAAGGATTTAACAGAATACCGGATACCTAAAACAAGGCATAGACTATTTAATTTATCGAATAAATTTTCGTTTTAAAAGCAAAAGGGATTTGAGTTAACCATGGAAATTTTAAAGCAAAATTGGAACGTAAGAACTTCCATTTCTAAATGTTTCTATAGCATCTGTTGGTGTAAAAATTGTTGACGATGAAGTTGATTTTTGTAATGTAAAAATTTATTAAGACTTAGAACTGTAAAAGTATGACACGTTAATTTAGCCATTTGACTGGTTAAATAAGTTGTTGTTTGCTGTGCCATACGAGATCTTGTATTGTCCTAATGCAGATGATGGCAAGTTTCTTATTATTTTTTCATATTTCAGAGAACACTTTTAGTAAATAGATAGACGTATACCATTATGCACTCACAGTTCCACAATCTTCCAAAGATTTAGTAGCCACATATCTGGTTTTGGAAACAAATTTTTGTTGGTTTTGTTTCACCTTGTGATACCGAAACACCTGATTATTGTTTTGTTTCATGTTGATATGTATATATTCAGCTTTCATTATCTGTAATGGTGTCATATCAAATTGGATATTGCTAAGTTAAATCGGGTAAGTATTTTTGATACCATCTGACAAATTTTTGACCTTGAAATTCGAATAACATGCACGTTGTTACGGGTTCGATGCTGTGGGCAACCTTGTTCTTAAACGTTTTACAGGGTAAGTATGTTTCACCACTGAAAGTGGTGAGATGTTTTCATTCTAATATTTGTATCGTACAATGTACTTTTTAGTCTGGTTCCCAAAGTTTCATGTAGTTTACTGAAATTTAACATAAAACATACTAGTTGTTAATCTTTGTATAAATTACTTTTCTTGTCAATAATATTATTTATTATAAATCACAGTGGATAAGTTTAATTTTGTATTTGGAACTGGATCATTAAGGATCGAGCAGACCATACAACTTATATACAATCAAATTAATAAGGGAAAAATTATTTAAAGTATGTCCATTTATATTCCCTACATTAAAACTTTTTTTTTATAATTATATTGCTTACCTCCAAACAGGTTATCAAATTTTAACTTTGGTTACTGTAAAAAACATTAAGGCAGAAATGTATGCAACCTTATACCACTGCATGAAAAAACTGTAATGGTGCGCTAGACAAATGTCATTTTAATACCCTGTCCATTAAATAATTCAAGCATTACATCGGGATAGATTTAAAATAGATAGAATTAATGTATGCATTCTGAATAACATATCTGATAAATAAATTAAGGTAAAACAGGGCATACTAAAATCGCCAAATATTAATAGCTTTTGTTGCATAATACTTATATTGTTTTCTAAGGTGTTATATTCAATAGATAAGCACATACACGAAAATGAATGGCGTATATAAATTGTAGTTAAAAATTTGCATTGTTAAATATATATCTAAGATCTTATATGCAAAACAATGGTGTATTTCTGTACTATCACATCATCGTTCACCATATGGTTACAGGCACCTGAACCTAAATAATATATAATCTTAAACAAGTTTCATTAATGAAATACTACTATTTTTATTTATTTGACTATAAGCAGATGTTTAATTGCATCATACTATATAGCGAATTTTTTAAAACATCACAGAAATTTGTATTGCAAAAATTTAGTCTTGTGTTAATGGCTTTTCGATTACGTATTTCAATATAATCTTTCAGTGTATAATTTGTCAGTTTTGCAAATATGAATATATAAATATTTACAAAAATGTAATAATGAAACTTAACATTTACAAACATGTATTTATTTTGAAAATAATTTACTGAGCAATTATCATATTTTGTCAATAGTCAAACTATCGAATTCTCAGAATTAATAAATTTTAAACTGATTTTTGACTAAATGAAAAATAAAATATTTGAATTTTCCATAAAAACTAATTCTACTCAAAAAATTACCTAAAACTACATACGTTTTAATTGTAGATGAAAATGTTTATACTGAAACTAAAAACATGAAACGAAGATTAAATTATTTCTGTACTCATCATTACTTTAGGCTACAAAATAGTAACCAAGTCTATCTTAAAAATATCTTCTTACCATGGCTGTTTCAACCTAGGGGTGTTAAGGATGAGAGGTACATATCCAGTAAGTCAATGGGATGACGATAGCCGCCCGGTTAAAAAAATAAAAATTTTCAGTCAGAATTCAAAGTTAAAACTAATTTATTAGTAAAGTAATAAATATAAAAACATTATTTTATGCTAGGTACTTATGCTAGACATAAAATCTATTTTACAAATGTAACTAGATATAGATAAATCAACATTGGCTTTAACAACATATTTTCACGTCGCAACCAGTTGGGAAATATTGTATTAGTTTTTGTTTTAATACGTTTTAAGCCATCAAATCGTGTCGCATCAGTGCTAGATTTCCGTATAGCTGCCAACCATTTTGCAAGAAATTACTCGTTTAATGACCAGAGCCCAGATACTTTGTACTACTTTAATTTAAAAAGTGTCAATCTCAGCAACTTAAAAACATAGTTTTTGATCCCTTATTTTGTGATTGTTGGCCAATAAAAACTGCGTTGTGGAAAGATATGGGAGCCTACCACAATATTTCCCAGGGGCGCGTGGCCTAAAACACGAAATACATATGATGGAGAGCTCACAAGTAAAATTCTTGTCCGGAGGTAAAATACTCCCTCATTCGGATCTCCGGGAGGGGGTACTTGGGGCTCGTCATCGTAAGAATATAAAACAACAGTTCGATTTAGTGATAGGGACTTGGAATGTGAGGTCATTACTTAGAGTAGATAAGTTAACGAATTTATTAGTCGAAATGAGAAAGGAAAAGCTGGTCATTTAAGGTATTAGTGAGATGAGAAATTTAGGTTGTGAAGGGTATGTAGAGCTTTTTAGATTAGCACAGAATAGAAAAGAAGTTAGAGCTGCGTCAAACCGACCTTAAGTAAGGTCGAAAACAAAATGATGATGATGAAGTTCACTTGATGATATTTTTTCTTTCGGACGGTTAAAAATTTAAATAATACTTTCATAGTGTTTCGATATTTGTTTTACGAAAAAAAACCTTTGATTCATCAATTTTATTTTAAATGCTTTTATTTTACAGATGTTGCAAAGCATGTAGACAACAGAAACAAGTGTAACTTTGATTTTTCAAATGGATATCACTCTTTCAATAGATGCATGAAATTACATTTTTTTGAAGAAATAGAGAAAATGTTTTTATTAAAGTAAACAAACGTTTGACAATTCCTCCTAAAAGGGAGAACTGTTTGCAAAATAGGATCAGAATTAAAATAAAATTGACTTGGAACGTTTCTTTGCAAAAGTCAATCTCTATAAAGGAACAGCTTAACTTACATTGATTACATAGGCCTTCTTTACAAAAAGTATATTGAATTTTAACACATTATATTATACTTTAATTCTTTTACAGCTGTCTGATAATAAAAAAAAAGCTTTCTGGGGTACAATACAGAAAAAACTTGAAAAAGACAAATTAGTTAAAACAGCATGTGTTATACTCCACCCTGTTCTAGTCTAAGGTATAACCATTAAAGTCCCGCGCGTAATTGATAAGAGCCACTACGACAGTTGGCAACACAAAATAAACACGTACATAATATTGCACAAGATATTACGTCATTATTGCATCTCAGATGGTATTACATACCAAAAATATTTATTGTAATACCCAAGACGCCTAAAGGAAATAGATAAACTGTACTCACGTAAAATGTGGAGCTTTTCACAACATGGCAGCTATAGGATCTTGGCGTTAGTTGGGCGTGGGTCGGCCTCCGCCCCCGTTGAAGTCAGATTGGTTTGTCTTCCCTCTTCTTTGTGTAGCGATACGATAAAGGATCAACCAGGTAGGAGGAACGATAATATGGTACGATAAAGGAAACCTACATTCTGGAAAGGAAAAGACAACAACACGACACAGATCAACCTCACTGTTCGACGTTTCGTTGACTAGTCCCTGACGTGACGGAAAATGCGCACTTCCTTGCCCACTCCACGTCTGCGCATTCTGTGACGCTGACGCGACTGTTTAAAGTGACGGAAATGCACGCACAAGTCTTTTAAAATATTGGCGCGAATTCACTCGCAAATTAGAAACTTACAATGCCAATTTTTGGCATGTAACACATGTGGTTCACTTAAGACATCTTGAATCGCAGCAAGATCACATGAGGTGTTATCAAATTTCGAAAATGCAAATACGACAGAGATCGAAATCATAAACCTAACAGACAGGGCACAAGAGGAAGAACCATATTTGTCAAACATAACTCTAATAAAAAATGTTTTAATTAGAGAGTCCTGAAACCACTGACAACATGACCAAGGATAACCCAGAAAATCGGGGTTAGCTGGCAGAAGTAAGATTTGAAAATATTCGTGTTTCTTATAAAGATGATGTTTATAGGGGTCCTAACTATTGGCCTTCCATACTACGCAACAAAATTAAATTATTTTTAATAGAGTTAGCCCCTACCCAACTTAAAGAAGTGAATTTAAACTTGCTTTTAAATAACGATAATAATAAAAGAAATAATATTAACTGTAAATTGAAAACAAAAGAAAATGGTTCGTTTATAATTTAGCCATTAGATTCATCTAAAAAACGATGACCCATGAATACAAAAACAATTTTATTATCTTCAATAATAACAAAGTTACCCATAAACCGTGCCCAATTTGGGACACTGTACATATTCGAAATTTTCAGTTTATAATCTTTCAGGTAATTGTGATAGTAAAACATTGGATAAACATTAAAGTAATAAAAATTTACACAGGTTTCAACAATATTCTTTCTAATAAATAAATGTTAGTATGAAATACTTGATTTTATCACCGATGCCTAAAACTAAACCATTAGCATTTAAGTGTAGTACGGAGAAATTAATACTGTTTACTTGAGAATCATTTATCATGGTTAATTGCAACAAAGAGAATTCTGTTTACGATACACTAATCTACTTCAAAATACAGTAAAATACAATCACTACTTTATAAATGAGGGTAAGCTTGTAACATGTTTAATTTGAGCAATAATTATTCGCATTGAATTACGGGGATAATGCGCTAAGCGTGCCTTATTCTTTATTAATCTTCTTATATTAAAATATCTGTGTGACATAAAGTTACTTCGCCAAGCTTCTCTAGCTGTTTCGTTCGTATTTCCCCACCTCTAACGTCGCTATCATTCGGTTCTCGCTTTGTCGGGTTAGTCGCCCGCTAGCAACCGCCTTATCAAGATGTATTCCCGGCTAGAGGCATGCGACCTTCGGCTAAATTACTTATGTAAACGGATCAGGTCGTGCTAGACCTGAAACCACTTTGATAACTTCTACTAACGGTTGGTAAATTATACATTTTACAAACTAATTTAATTTGGTTTTCATTTATTTAGTGCGTCAACGAAGAATTCGTCAACAAAGAATTCGTCAATGAGGAATTCGCCATCGAAGAATGATAGATAAAGAACGAGTGAAGATGTTGGTTTTGATTGCAGTCGTCCCAAGTTAGAAATGGCTTGTAACATTGTTTGGAGCTTTTGAATTTCTGTCCAGATTTGTCTTGGAGAACAGAGGCAGTTCGGTTCGTTATTAGATATAAGAAATTTTTGCATGTGTTTTGAATGTCGTAAAAATTTGATAAACAGACTATCATATAAAAAGCACGAAAAGTTGCTATTATGTTTACGAACATATAATCTGTTAATTCTCAATTATTGTTGAACTGGTTTTACAAGCCGTAGAACGAAATTTTGTCAAGTTAGGTTTATATAATTACAAGGTTTGTTCTATTTGAACCTCAGATAGATTTGAAGGTATATTTTCAAAGTTATACTTTTTTGTGTTGTAGCACAGTTGACAGATGTTGTCGTGAAAGCAGATGCTTCGTGCAGCTGTCATAAAATTTTAATTAAACATTCCTCAATCTTGTAATTAGCTCTTATTAACAGATAAATTATAAAATTTAAATACACGCTGCACAATAATTTATAAATTGTAATCTACCTGAAAAGATCTGCCCAGGTTAGAAGCGTTAATTCAGTATATTGTGATTACAAATTATTTTAATCAACTGTTTAAAGCAAGTTTATGTTTGAAGAGCATTCTTTCGCTTTAAAAAGTCAATTTCTTGACTTTGTTATAGATGTTATTGATGAATTTTTTTACCTGTTAAAAAGATTTGAAATTTTAAAAGAGAGTTTTTTTTTAGTAAACAATTAGATAAACTTTGAGACTTTTATTTTGGTCAAATGCGATCAAATCTGATAATATAAAGGTAGAATATTTGAGTAATAATTTTGTGCCAATATCATATTGGATATACATTTTTTTATTTTTGATACTTTTATAGGACACAAATGGTGTTCTACATTTTTATTTATTTAATCTTTGTAATTTCTTACATGAGCGGTGTCTTATTTTTATAAGACAGGTTTTTGTTAACGAAGGCAATCGTTTTATCTTTGGGTCTCCACGTCCGCCCTTCGAATTGTGCTTTGCTATTATCGTGATTATCTCAGGACTTGGTGGCGCCTATTTAACTTAGTTTAGCTTTGGTTTGCAAACAAAATTCGACTTACCCCCCCCCACTTCTTATTGCTCTACCCAGGAATAGACCCCTAGCTATGTCGGAAGTTTTTGGTTTACTGGCGCCCATTAAGAAAAATAAGTTTCACTAGCGCCCATCATAATAAAAACTACAAAATTCGTATCACTGACATCCACGTGGGGCTAGCAAGAAAAAAAAATACGTATCAAGCTACACACGCATCTGTTTGCCACAATACCCGATTAGACTTTCACTTTAGATTATAAGCTGGAGTTTAGACTTGTCTCTTTATTTGCGGTAGAAGATTTACATTGATTGCAGAGAACAAATACGAGAATTATTTGAAACCATTTAAATGTTAGAGATAACCAGCATCAGTTGATAGAATCGTTGTTTATATATTTTAAGTCATATATAATATACCAAAAAGATACTTTTTAAAAATTACCGTATTTATGCATGTACAGCACACATCTTTTTTCCAAAAAATAACCTGAGATTTTAAGGGTGCGCGTCATATGTGGAGATTTCCAAATTAATGTCCAATAAACCTGCTGTGATAATAAAGGGGCGGCTCCGTGGCGTAGTGGTATGTGTGTGACTACTACGCCCAAGGTCCCGGTTCGAATCCCGCACGGTCCGCTTGAAAATGTTAGGCGAGCATTTTCACAAAAATACACGCTCGTTCGGATGAGAGGTAAAATGGAGGTCCCGTGTGTGAGTGTTGTCACGACGTTAAAGATCCCTACCTTGCTTGGAACAGCAAGGGTTCGCAAAATTCAAAATTTTCAGGTAACAAAACTCGCTTCCTGGCCAGTGTAGTACCTTCGGGTGGAGCATTGGAAAAAAAAAAAAAAAAATCACATGTGATAATAAAGGAAAGTCATTGTTATTATGGTAGGTACGCGGGAATTTCAAATCACCTGTCACATTTCGACGTTGTCTATTTCTAAGTATTTGCTGACAAGTTTTGTTTAACTATACATTTCCGGTCATTTATTCCTGTCTAGTACAGTAGTAGGGGTTACATGTTGTTCTTTACAATCTGTATTGAAACACAACAGTCAGTATTCGTTTTATTTTTGTCGAGCAAAGTTGATTGCGTTGTTTTCTTACCCGTAGAAATTAGTTGTGCAAAACGTTTACATTCGTTTATGGTCAGGAGAAGTTAAAAGTTATTCGTCTAGCTGAGGAAATTGGTAATCGTGCATCAGGCCGTAAATATGATATTCCTTAATCGTGTATAAGAGATTGAAGAAAGAAAAAAGATAAGTTTATGGATGTTAATACCGTTAAAAGTAAATGAGCATTTCGTGGTGAAATCACTAAGTTTCCTCAAGTAGAAGAGCAGTTGTTTTCTTACATTCAAGGTACACGCCAGCAAGCATTTGCTATTTCAATAGAAATGGTGTAGTTAAAAACCGTACAAATAGCAAGTTAACTTCAAATCCCTAATTTTAAAGCAAGTCAGGGATGGGCTAGTCATTTCATGGATAGAGATAAACTTTCAATAAGAAGACGTACATCTATTTGTCAACGTTTACCAGATACCTACGACGAAAAATTATTGGCTTTCCAACAATACGTTATTCAATTACGTCACGAAAAAATTTGTTTAATGGGGCAGATAAGAAAAGGCAATTAGACGCCAGTTTACTTTGACATGCCACGAGAATCAACAATTGATTCTGTGGGAAATAAAACCGTTCGCATGCATACTTGTGGTTACCAAAAACAGAGGTTTCATGTTGACAATACTTGCAGATGACAAGAAACTTCCACCTTTGTTGTTTTTAAAAGAAAAACCCTTCCAAAATGTGGAAAATGGCCTGCTGGTGTTATTTTATGTGCCAGGAAAAGAGATAGATGGAGAACGAACTAGTTTTAGAGCGGATAAAATGTGCATGGAAGTGGAGACCAGGTGCTCTTTTAAAACCGAAAAATATGTTAGTGATGGACAGTTTCCGCCAAGACGGTGAAACACTGCAAGTTTGTATTCCTGGTGGAATGACTTCATTCCAGTCATTCGACATTTGCATCAATCGACCTTTTAAAACTCATTTAAAATATTTTTATTTCGAATAGATGTCAACTGCAGTCCATGGAACAACTTCAACAGGAAAACTCAAAAAGACGAGTTTGACATTAATCTGCAAGTGGATCTTAGCGGCATGGACTCTAATTTCAAATGATTTGGTTGTGAAGAGTTTCAAAAAATGTTGAATTTCTAATAGCCTAGATGGAAGTGAAGATACTGCTACATGGGACGACGAAGACGATCACGCTCCTTCGGAAATTTGTGAGTCAAGCAGCGATGAAGATTGAAATATAGGTAAGAATTCCTTTTCAGATTTATCGTATCTATGCTTTAAATAAACTTTAAAACTTACTTAGTTTCTTACAATACACTCTGTTTCTTTTTCTGTTACAGACATGCTGCTATCTGACCCGACCGTATAGTGTCATCAATCTACCTGCCGTCATTTTTGTGTTTAGTTTAGTAGTAGATAGCGACAATTTCATTTTAAAGTACCTAATAAAAATATCAATCGAAAACTTTAAATTTAGTTTTTTTCCCAAAACTGCACTTGATTTTTAAGGTGTGTGTCATACGCGGGGGCGTGATGTGCACGAGTAAATACGGTAGTATCATTTCCGTCTTTTTACTTTTAAGTTTGCATATGAACATGACAACGTGTATTAATAGATAGTTATCTTTAATCCTTAGTTTGACTGTGATGTAGAAAAGCAACACGAACACATCAGAATAAGCTATAGAAAACCTAAACTATGGCATAGTTTCTTACAATTTAAAAGTTAAAGTTACAATCCCGCAAGCGCGAGATTACGTAACGCACCGGCAGATGGTAACCCTTATCTTGGTTACAGATTTTAGCACGCCCATCTGTCAATGACGTCACCATTATACAAATTTAAATGCGCTATTGACGGAATATATAATAAACATTACAAATGCAGTATTGACAATAAGGTACTCACATAAATAGGTCCAGCTTCCCACGAAGTATGCCAAGGATGGCGTCCCACAGGATAGCGTCCTTCACGACGGCTGGAGCCCCCTTTAAGATAATTAACGGAGGGTACGCCTAGCGTCCTTCCAAAGCGCTCCAACCAGCTACGGCAGTCATGGGCTCCGATTCGTTCCCGGGGTCGTGGGCTGCTCCAAGGTCGTATCCAAATTCCTATATGTAGCGGAACGATAAGGAACAGGTTTATCAGGTAAAGACAAACAAAGATAAGCAAGGGAAATCTACATCATAAAAATAAAGATACGATACCAAGTACGACAACTGCACTCCTCGAAGTTCCAGGCAAAACAGCCACGTTCAAGCGTCTCCCGGAAACTACTCCCACTTTTCCCTTCCGCCACTCGCGTCGCGCAAAATTCGTCCAACCCACTTCTGACGTGACGGAAATACACGCCAAGTCTTTTGAATTTATGGCACGAACTCACGCACAGCAAAACTAAACTAAAAAATGTTTAGTGCCAATTTGGCACGTAACAAGTTATTTACCTAAACTAACTTGAATGAAAAATGACAACTGCAAGAGTACAATAATCATTATTTTAACATTCAAACTCAAGATAAATTTCATTTAGTGCATCTATAGAATATTGTGGTGCTGCATGACAGCATGAATAGAGGCCGAAATCTAAACATTCTACTTTGTAGTGTTAGAATATTATTATTACATCATCATTAAGAAGCTTTTGAAACTGAAATCTCGAATTAAATATTATGTTGAAAGCAAATAATTATTTTTATTTTATTTATTTATTTACGGGAAATCCCCATTATAAAAACAACATTTTCTTCCAAAACGTATAACAAATACTGAAAACTAAAGTAGCTCTAAATCAATGGTATAACTAGTGACTAAGGTTCAATTATACATGTCCTACAGCATAACAAATACATTTATATTTCTACCGTGCAAATGCATTTTTTAAATTTAATTAATGAAAGACAGAAAGGGTCTACTTTTAACTTATTAAATAAATTTAAAGATCTGTTTAAAGGTATGTGCCGTCCATAATTTGTATGAAAAGGAAATAAATTATGGTTACGCAAGAGTGTATTAGGAACATTTAAATGAATTCTCTCGATAAGTTGTAAACAGTTAATTTTCCCATTTAGAAGTTTATTCACAAAAACCAAATCGCTACACTTTTGACGAGTTTCAAGCGTTTGTAAATTAAAAAAATATTAAGAATACTTGAATAATCGTGATTATCAATAAATATTCTTAGTTTATAAGCACAGTATCATAAAAATTTATGATGAATTCTTTCCAATGTATATATGTGTATCTTATACATAGGAGACCAGATCAACAATGCATACTCTAAAGTTGGAACAACCAATGACATATACACTCGTTTTAAAACTTGTATAGAAAGCTCGGCACCATATCTGAGAACAAAACCTAATATTTTAGAGACTTTAAGGGAGATATAGTTTATATGATCATTATAATCAAGTTTGTTATCTGGTATTATGCCCAAATCTTTTACAGAGTTTACAGAGCAGAGCAAATTTTGTTACGTGCCAAGGGTCACTTAAACATGTATCAGTTTAGTTTTGATGTACGGGAATTTCGCGCCATATTTTCAAAAGACTAGGCGTGTACTTCCGTACGTCATAGTAGTGCATTTGCGCAGATCGCACGATGCTAGAGGGGTAGACGAATAACTTCGTGCGGATGTGTAAAAGACAAAAGAGTGGGGACGAGTTTTGGTGACTCTCGGTAACGTGGCTTTTTTGCCTTGTGCTTCGAGTGAAGTGGACGTTTCTTTTGGTAACGTATCGTTAGGTTTACCTATGTAGTTCCTTGCTTGATTATCTTGTGTTGTCTACCCTTACCTGGTTTTTCCTGCCCATTCCCTACATAGGTAAGAAATCTGCAGCCACCTAGGCGTACCGATCTCCACGACTCTGGATGAAGACCTCATGACTGCCGTAGCTGGCCGGAGCTGATCCGAACGCTTTTGTAGAGCGTCAGCGTATCATCTCTAATCCCTCCGGGAAGAGCCCTGATGGACTTGGTTAGAGGCCTACCCTAGCGCAACTTCGCGGGAATCTGGACCTATTATGTGAGTACTTCATAGTTTATATTGTTCGCTTCTATCTTTGTTTTAAAATTAATATGTTAAATTTCGAAGTATTGCGCAATATTGGGGACGTCATTGGTAGATGACCGCGCCCAAATCTGTATAAGATTAGCGCTGCCAACCACCGATGGTGTCTAGTAAACCTCGCTTCCGGTGTTGTATTTATCGAACTTTTTAAATCTAACTACCGTTTAAATGTAAGAATTGGCTGTCCAACGTGTTGTTTTTTAGGTGGTATGATTCCTGTATGCCTATGGAATGTATTAATTAATGTTTAAACAGCTTTTTCATCTAAATTAAATCAATAAATGTCATTATCTATGTTTACTAAGATATCTGTGGATTTTAAATTTCAGGTTGGTATCTTGTGAAATTCCCCAGAGATTTCCCTGAATTGACATGTCAGCGATTGTAATGAATACCGTCACTTTGAGCTTATTCTGATTTATATCCTTTGTCTTAAAAATGCTACATTGATTAATTTACTGTAACTAAATGAAGTCTATATCTGAAATATGTGTTAGTTGTCTAAATAAAATTCCAAGCTTTTACAAGGATTTATACGTAACCCCACTTTTACGCAAGTAAGTACATAAAAATAAATAAGCATTTTAAGTAATTACACCACTTAAACCCCGTTTATTATAACAATTATCTACCTTATATCAGTTTAAAATATAACCCTTGCTGTTAAATAAAAAAAACTGTACCTAAAATTATCTCATGTGTTTATAAAAAAGTGTTTTAGTCATTTACCTGTTAATTAATATTTAAACTCGCTTTTTAAAGAAACCTTATGTTTAAAAAACGTTTAACGTAACGATTTGACCTTTAGAATATCTTATGAAAATGCTACATTAATAGTCTCGTTTTATCTGTTAAAATAATACATTACCTGCGTATATTTTCTATTTTGGAGGGCTTTTTTGTAGTTCATCAACGATACATCCCTTTGTTAAGCACTAACCTGGTTCGCATATAACTTTAAACGTGTATCTTATCCCTTTCAATTAATATCGCTTGACTTATTAGGACCTCTCCCTCGATCGAAAAGAGGTAATCAATATCTTTTAGTTGTTACCGATTGGTTTTCTAAATTTGTTATGGTGCAACCCTTACGTAAAGCTACTTCTGCAGCTATAATTAAATTCCTAGAACAAAATGTCTTCCTTATCTTTGGTGTCCCACAGATTATCCTTTGCGACAATGGAGCACAATTTATCTCTAAAGATTTTCAGAATTTCGTTAAAAGTTACAAAGTACAAAAAATTTGGTTTAACGCAAAATACCATCCTCAAGTAAACCCTACCGAAAGAGTAAATCGAGTTTTAATTACCGCTATCTCTTCCTATATTGATTCAGACCATACTACATGGGATAAACATATCTTTAAAATTGCTCAAGCTTTGCGTACATCTAAACACGAAGCAACTCAATTCACTCCGTTATTTCTTGTTTTTGGAAGATATACCCCAATCGATGGGAGTTACTATGGTTTAGTGCCTGACGATACTAACGTAATTGAATTTGACGATAAAGTACGTTGGGACAAAGACCAACAGTCATTACCTTCTATCTTTAACGACGTTAGAAAAAATTTGTTAAAAGCTTACGAAAAGAGTAAAGACCATTATAATCTACGTAAACGAAATATTTCCTTCGCCTTGGGCGAACAAGTTTGGAAAAAGAATTATGTCTTATCGGATGCATCTAAGAAATTTTCTTCAAAATTAGCCCCTAAATTCATTCTTTGTAAGGTCACTCGTGTTATTAGTCCCCTTATCTACGAACTTCAGGATGCTGAAGGAAAACGCCAAGGCAGGTGGCATATTAAAGACCTTAAGCCATTCTCTGCTGATCCAAATGCTACTTAAGTTTTTCACGTTCTATTTTCCTTACAATTTACCTAATATTTTTTGTTCTCACCATTAATTAGTTAACTTTAATTACTTATTCCCTCTCTCATACAGTATATAATTTCCTACACGTTTAACTTTACTTCCCTTAAATTAGATACCTTTTTCTTTTGGTTGACTTTTCCTTGACCATACCGTTAGATATATATCACTCCATTCTCTACACCCCCCAATATAACTTTGTTGTTTCATTTAATCAACCCTCGAACTTTTCCTACTGCATATTATTCGGTTTTTAGTATTTTTTTCTTACGTCATTCGATTTTGTGTGGTAATTGTCGTAACTTTGGTTGAAATAACTCATTGAATTTTTATGATTGGTTTTAGCTGATGTTGAGTGGATGATTTTTTTCTTTGGGCCAACATAGGAGTCATGACCTATGCCATTGTAAGAAATAGTTCATATTCACAGTTGCAAAAAACTAGGATTGCCTATTCCATGTGTTTTTCTTCTGAATTATTGCAGTCGCCCACATTATACTACATCATTATTTCCTTCTTTTTCTATTAAATCAACATAACTTATAAACATTTTTTTCATTGTTTTTTATTGAACTTTGTGGTGAGGTGCTATTGTTTCTTATCGATATCGTATTAAATTCTCGGTTGTTTTAGCATATTGGGACAGTGTACCTGTATTTAACTGCTTATAATTGGGCATTTTTGTGTGTTTAGGGTGCTACCGTTTTGAAAAACTACCTTAAAACAGTTTGTTTTTGTGTGTTTGTATCTGTAATGATACTTTTAAGTTGTTGTGTCAACTTTTGTCTGATTTTCTTATCGTAGTCAATGTACTCGTTAGGAAAATGATCGTACTAGTTCTCTTAGGAGCCTAGTGAATTTCAACATATGTGATACCTTATCTTGTCGGATTAATATCGCAGGTGGTCCTTCAGACTGCGCTGTGCTTAACAGGGACAACTCTCTACCTTCTCTCGGACGCTTGTCCAAAAACTATACTTTTTTCTTATCCCGCTATCTCCGCTATGCCTTATTCTTCTTTCGGTGGACCTGTTCTTGTCCCGGAACACCCGTCTGCCACATAAGAGTGATGTTCCCTCATTCCGAGCTACTGGCCACATTGGCTGGTTGAGTAGCGCTTTGCTATCCACCTTTTTCTCTATCTCTTTTGCTCAATGCGAGCCCTTCCTCTACTTTCTTCTACCTGGAAGTGCCCTTATGCATTCCAAAAAACCAACCTCCTTCTTTCTACCGTTCCTATTTCTCTACTGCCTTTTCATTTCCGTTAGTCACCGTGTGGTTGCGCGGGAGGTTTTCACAGACACCTGGACCATGTCTCTGCGAATCTTTCATGGGGTCATGCGGTGCCGCTGTCAGCGCATGTGCACTGGCAGTGAAGGGATGTATGAGTGTGTGAATGTGTGAGTGAATGTGTATATATCTGTATATCGTTATATACCGTGTGATATAGGGTGATTGTATCACCGATATCAATTACCGCCGGGTGCAGGGATGCACCCAAATGTCTTTGGCGGTCCCTCGTGCTGTTTCTTGTGAACGGACCTGCTTCACAGGTTTCTCTTTTTAGAGGGCACGAGTCAACCCCATTTAAACGGCTCTACTGGAGCCACTATAACTGTTATTTAATTATTGTCTTGGGTAATAACTAGGCCAATATCTTTGTCTTCTTTATTATCTTTGATAATACCCTTAGTTTTAATATCGTTATCTTACTGATTACCTATAATAATAACCTTAGTTAATATCGTTATCTTACCGACTACCGTTAGTAATAATTTTGGTTTAATTTTTCGTTATCTTACCGACTACCGTTAGGAATAACTTCGAGTTATTTCGCGTTATCTTACCGGTTATCTTTAGTAATAACTTTTTTTAAATTCATGTTACCTTACCTACTATCTCTAATAATCACTTTAGCTTAATATCGCGTTATCTTATCTAGTATCTCACATAATAACTAAAGCTTAATGCCGTTATCTTATTCATTACCTTTGAGGATAACAACTTAAGCTTAATATCATTATCTTATCTATTATCTTTAACATCAATTTGAGATCTTGTCTTATCTTTTTATCGTCCTAACGTGTGGTATCTATGACCAGACGTGGGAATTATTTTTTTCGATATTTAAGTGAAAAAGCTAACCCGATATAGAAATGTAATTTGTCAGGTTAGCATATAAGGATTTAGTAGGGTGGTACTTTTGGTAAATTTGTTGATTCACAACTATGTCATGGACAAGTTTTAAATGTGCATCGTTAGAAAGCCAAAGTACCAGTAACAAAATTTGCTAGAGTGCAGAGTGACGCACTCCATGAACATTTTTAAATTTGGGCACTTCTTGCCAAAAGAAGAATAGTTTGATGCAACACTCATGTGTGTTTGCACATAAGAACTTTTATGTTAGCTTTAGTTAGATAGGTTTAGATAGGTTAGGCGACTAGTCGCATTAGCTTTAATTTAAGTAGTGTTTCATGCTCCCCGACAAATTTGTGCTGTCGATAATTAGTGTAGTCAAAGACTATGGGGCTACCTATTCCGTTTCCTGGTACTTCGGTAGACGTGTTATCGGTCAAAAAACCAGGTGGCGCCTTATATAAACATTTTGTAGGTTTTAAGTTAGGGTTTATGAAGGGTAGTTAGGACTTAGATTTTAAGCTGTTACTGTGCTAACAGACTTTTTGTTTTTTTTTAAGTTTTTTCTTTTGTGGCTTTGTCGCGATTGTTACGTGCCAAGGGTCACTTAAACATGTATTAGTTTAGTTTTGATGTACGGGAATTTCGCGCCATATTTTCAAAAGACTAGGCGTGTACTTCCGTACGTCATAGTAGTGCATTTGCGCAGATCGCACAATGCTAGAGGGGTAGACGAATAACTTCGTGCGGATGTGTAAAAGACAAAAGAGTGGGAACGAGTTTTGGTGACTCTCGGTAACGTGGCTTTTTTGTCTTGTGCTTCGAGTGAAGTGGACGTTTCTTTTGGTAACGTATCGTTAGGTTTACCTATGTAGTTCCTTGCTTGATTATCTTGTGTTGTCTACCCTTACCTGGTTTTTTCCTGCCCATTCCCTACATAGGTAAGAAATCTGCAGCCACCTAGGCGTACCGATCTCCACGACTCTGGATGAAGACCTTATGACTGCCGTAGCTGGCCGGAGCTGATCCGAACGCTTTTGTAGAGCGTCGGCGTATCATCTCTAATCTCTCCGGGAGGAGCCCTGATGGACTTGGTTAGAGGCCTACCCTAGCGCAACTTCGCGGGAATCTGGACCTATTATGTGAGTACTTCATAGTTTATATTGTTCGCTTTTATCTTTGTTTTAAAATTAATATGTTAAATTTCGAAGTATTGCGCAATATTGGGGACGTCATTGGTAGATGACCGCGCCCAAATCTGTATAAGATTAGCGCTGCCAACCACCGATGGTGTCTAGTAAACCTCGCTTCCGGTGTTGTATTTATCGAACTTTTTAAATCTAACTACCGTTTAAATGTAAGAATTTTCCATTTATAAAGGGCTATCAAATTTTTTGGATCTGTAAAAACTCATTATGGTAGCATTTATTGATGTTGAGTGACATATTGTTAATATTACACCAGTTTAACGGGCAATTTATATCTTCCTGTAAAAAATCAGCACCCTGTTATGAGTTTACAACTTTATAAAATTTAAGTCATCAGCAAGTAATAAATACTTGCTATTTGCAAAGCATTTTCCTATATCGTTGATGAACAGGTTATATAATAGAGGCGAAATATGTGCTCCTTGAGAAACTCCAGATGGAATGGGAATACTACTGGAGTTTTATACTTTAAAAGTCATCAGTATTCAAAATACTTTACTCAATCAGGAACTTAACCGAATTTCAAATGTGTTATCCCAAGAATAATGATACATTGAAACTACAGGCTTCAGAGCGGATACCAGCAGGTCACAACAATAACAGTCCACAGCTGGAATTTTTATATTTTACGCAGGTACTTTCACTCTTTGGTGCTCCCAGAAATCCTTTAACCCTGGGAATTTCTCGAAAATTCTTGAAATCCTTATACTGTACACCATAAATCCTCTGCAACTTACTCCCCGGTTATGACATAATAAATATTATACAAATTATATTTAGAGACTGAAGGGTCATGTGCGAAGCATATTCACTAATTAATAATTTGTTTACAGATGTTTTTATTAATTATTTGTTGAAAAATATTATGTTGCAAGGGCTCTAATTTAAAAATATATTTCAACAAAGAGTAAGATACTCATAATTGCATATTTCTACAAATATATTCAATAATTTTTGTATGAACTACTGTTGAGAACTTTTAAATTTGAAACATGTTTTTATATTTACAAAAAAAAAATGATGAACAACATGTTCCTAAATCGGCATTCTATATGTCACGTACATGTAACAAAAAATTTTTTAGGCTTAACAAATTAGTGCAGAATATATGTGTACCTCAGAACCATAATATGGTAAGTATAAAATTGACGATTTTCTGCTTACACCTGATTTTATGTCAGAATGATGTCCTCTATCCCGCCACACTGTCTTAAGTCCGCCAGAAATTACTATAACAGATTTAGTTCAAGTTATTTAATCACAAGTCCAATGCTATATTTGAGTCGGACAAATGCAAGTCCAGTTACGATATTATGTTTCTCAACATTTATGTTAAATGCACGTAACGTAAGTCCAGAGTTGGAGTTATGTTGATCTGGCTCTGTTAAGTTGTTTACTTGTTAGTCTGAAGTTCTTTTTTTATTCATTCAAATCAGCTTTTTCATAGCCTGTCGGTTTGTTTTGATCACCTTAAATCTGACTTCATTGATAATGTTGCCGCACAATTAAACATTATTAATATCTTTGTATGACTTTTTGACATAGCGGCCCTGCTTCTCTCGGCGGTCTCTCAAAAACAACTAGCCCAGCGTCAACATACCCGACTACACCTATAATTCCAGTCAAACGGAAATAAGTAGTAATTGAATACAGACAACAAGATGACAGTATTTAAGGTTCTTTAGATACTGTGGTTGGTGTTATGTTATATTGAGGTTATAAACAACTAATCAATGGTTGAGGTCTCATGTGTTCGAATGTGTTTATTGCTATTAAAAATAAAGAATGGACCAAATAAAAATGTTGTGTGTAGTAGAGAAAAACTTATAGTTTTGTTGGCAGAACATATAATTAAAACCAATCATGGCCACGTTTATTCTTCAGAACAAACAACTGCAGGTTAAGCAGAATCACCATCAATGGTATTTGTTAATAATGAAGTAACATTCAGAAGCTCTAGTCCTGCACCTTCATTAATAGAATTACAGGTAGTTTATTATTATTAAGAAGCCAAAGAACTAGCAACTTTACCTTTCGCTTACAAACATTAATACAGTACTTTATATCCATGAAAGTTTTGTCATTTAGACTAACGGTTTAGTAAATATTTCTGAGATATACTTGTACTTACTAATTTTTTAGAAGGCAGTTTTGCAAGCCATAATAAATACTTGTTTTGCACTGTAATTAGTTACAGACCATTAAAACCTGTTTGTATTTCCAAACAGTGCATCCTGATTTGTTAAATGAATATAACTTGGACCTGATTTATAATCATACTGAAGAAGACATTATAAATATAAGTATATACACCCAACATGAAAATCTTAATGCAGATGTTGTTGAAGTTGTCGCCGCTCCATCAATGGTAAGTATCTGTAAGTATTATCAATGTTTATGTCTTACTGACAAAGGTGATAAACCCAATCAACTTCATGTCAACAAGCCTTCATTTTTGTTGTTCACAACGTTTATCACATACCTACTGCTGATTTAATTGCTATTGACAATAGTTTTTTTTTCAGAACAAGAAGTTCAAGATCATTCACCTGCTACAATTGTACAAGAGGTACTGCATACAGAGGATTTGCAAGATCAAAAATTTTCAGATGCAAATGATTATTTAGATGGATATTCATCACGAAGCATTTTATTCTCTGACAATAACCTGGATGATACAACTTTTATATCGTAGGAGAGTTCTGAAAGTGAACTGTCGACTTTTGACGAGTCTTTAGTGTCACAGGCACCTGTGATACTAAATACTACAACTATATTGAATCAGCATTCTCTTGTTCTATATAATGACTCTGATTCAAATGATGATGTTGTAAATAGTAATAAAAACGGTAAAAAAGTTAGCCAAGAAGCGAGTCGAGCTTGCACTATTAGGGTTCCGTACCAATACTACAGTGAGCAATCAATAAACCAAATTAAGCTGTTTTTATTTTTTATGTATATTTAAATCTTATCCAAATTTGATTATGTTAACTGAAAAATAATATATTGTCCCACATTGTACTGGTACATTAGTAAATACGTTGTCTATTACCATGTTTAAAAAATTATTTTCCCAGCAACTATTACACTGTCAAAAAAACCTGTAGTTTTCCGATAATCTATGACTCAATAGCTACTATCCTTATTAAAATCAAAATTTTAGCTTTGGAAATGTAGGAGAACAGGGGGGGATGGTCATTTCTGGCACATTTTGAGCTATACCATGAAGACTACTAAACCGAAAATTACAAAAAAATATTTTTAGAAGCCTTTTAGAATCCTCTTTCAAATGATACCTGACACGATATATTTATTAAAACTTTTTTTCTTTTGACCGAATTAACCCCCGCCATTTTAATCTAAAAATATTTTTTTCTGTTTTCTGACAGTCGATATATGTACGCACCATAAAGACCTAGCATTGTGCCAAAATTCAAATTTCTATGTTACATAGTTTTCGAAAAAAACGTCTGTGACAGATGGACGAACAGACACAAGAGTCATCTTATAAAGGTTCCGTTATAAAGCACGGAGTCCTAAAAAATGTCAATAATAGTATATTGTGTAGCAAATGTGTGAAATCATATTTTATACATGAGTGAAGAGTTTGCAACACGAGCTGCAAGCGAGTGTTGCAATCTGAACGAGTGTATAAAATTACTTCACACACGTGTTGTACACTATTCTTTTTCTAAGACATTTTTGTTTTTGACATTTGCTGTGACATTTCTAAATACTATCAAAATATAACACGCACAGCAACCTATTTACTTGTGACTGGTTGTGTAAAAGTACATGGGCTCTTATGGCAAGTATGCGTGAAGTAAATCCCATAAGGATTACATTGTATTTCACGCACCGGTGTGTGAAATAATACTTCAAGTATAAATATTGACGTGTGAAGTGGAACTTTATACATGGGAGTAGAAAAAATAATAAATATTAATCAAATATAGGTGTTAATTAGATTCTAAACATGCTTCAACCATAAGTTATTATAGGTATCATGAAAAATATGAAAGAAATAAAAACTTTTGTAATAATTATTAATTCGTGGATATATACATGTAGCATTGAAAATGACCCTTTTTATATGTAAAATCATTGAATGGTAATCCCTACAAAACTATAAACCGGCTCCAGCATTAATGTAAAAGAATTATTCTTACAAGTACACTATAAAATTTGATCAGTTTTAATGAAATTTGTTCAATAACTAACCTTAAGTTTTACTACTTCAACTTAATCACATACCACCTCAAACTTAAAAAAATTATTTCAATTAAAAGATTAACAAAATCCCAAAACAAACAAAAACTTTAAGGTTAATGTATATACAATACCTAACTTTCAAAAAAAAAATGTTCGTGCTGACATGCAATGGGTGCGATGCAAACTATAGTAGGCGGGAAGTTTAAATAATACCTTTACCTTATTTAATAATAATTATTAAATTAAATTCAACAATTATTGCTTTTTATTTGCCCAAAAACTAAGATAATATAACGTAAGTTAAAATAATCTTAGTTGAGGGCACGTTCTTTTTACTGCTAAGGAACTTAAATAAAGTTAGATTTTTTGCAATCCCCTTACCCCAGATAAGGTGCCAATAGAACCTAACTTCTTTCACTAAGTTTATATTGAGGTTATATTTTTCGTGTTGTGTATGATATAAACTTTCATTGCACATTTATAAAAGCAACTATAACATAACAGTTAATACCAAGTTGATTCTTAACAAGAATCAGTTGATTTTAATATAGTTAACTAAAATGCTAAGTTGTACCTTCTAATAATCAAATGCAAATAAAGACTAGCGTCTCGCGGCAGTAATGCCGTGGCTGCAATGATAGGTTAGGTTACTGTTAGAAATAGATTTTATTATTAAAAAACACAACCCATAGAGTAACCTTCAGAGAGTTTTTATCCGCTGCAAGAGAGAGATATCAATTTTTACGAGCGTCTCGCGGTAGTAATAACGCGGCTGCAATGACAGTTGTAAACAGATTGACGTTACGTATTTTGTTTGTTTACATATAGAGAATGAGATCTATGGAAATTACCTATTAATTTTGTTTATCGTATTATTTGTAAACGAGGAGTAAAAATGAATACTTGCGAAGATTGTAGTTTTGAGTTGACACAAAAGAAGAATTTGTATGCCCATTTAAGAAAGATTCATAATTTTGAATATAGGAAACCCGTTACTTTAACTAGTAAATTTGTGTGTGATACATGTGGCAAATCCTTGACCAGTAAAGCAACTTTACGTCGTCATTGCAGAACTGTTTATAAAAGTATTCCAATAATTCCCAACTCGTCAAGAATCGAGTGTTTTTATGAAAATTTATTACACTACTCTTGGTGATAGTTTATATGGTCGATAAAACAGTTTGCAAAGTATTACACTTTAGATGGTGATACATTTATATGGTGATAGTTCCTAAAAGTCGGTAATACAGTTACCAAAGTTCATAATATACATCGCGCAAGCGCAATGAATAGGAAAGCAATGCAACGCCCTGGCGGCCGGAAGCGCGAACCTTATTACAGATTCCGCGTTGCAAACTACCATGACGTCACCAATAATTTATATTGCGCCATAATCGAAAATTTACATAAATAAACAACGATACAAGCAAACAAATTAGCTAATAATCTACTTACATCAAAAATCCGGCATTCGCACAAGTTGCGCTAGGGTAGGCCTTTATTGGAGTCCATCCGGCTACATCCCGGAGGGATTAAAGATGGTGTTTCCTCCGGAGCTGCTAGCGGGGCATGGACCTCAGGGTCGTGGAGTCCCGTTTCGCCGAAGGTTGCTGATTACCTACCTATGCAGGGAATGACGGGAAAAAAACAGGTAAGGGTCGACAAACAAAAGATAAGCAAGCAGGATATCTACATAGGTAAAGCTACGATACGATACCTCAAGGTGACCACTTCACTGCAAGAACCAAGGCAAAAAGCCACGTTCTCCGAGAAAAAAGGAAAACTCTCACCACTTTTCCCCACTCTTTGTCTTATATTGGTCCAACCCTCTAGGGACACGCACACTACGCAAATGCACTACTATGACGTACGGAAGTACCGCCTAGTCTATTTAAAATTCCCGCGCACTGCGTCTTTTGAAATTATGGCGCGAAACTTCCATACATCAAAACTTAACCTAGAAACAATGTTTAAGTGCAAATTGCACGTAACAAATTGTACATCACATCTAAAGGGATATAAAAAACTTCGACAACATTTGGCAAATGAACATCAAATTGAAACTAAACTTGATTAACTACATTTTAATTCACAATTAGGTTTGAAGATTATTATGCAAAGTGTTAATTATATACTAATTTTATTCTGTTCAACAGAGTTCAAAAACTGAAAAAACCAAGAACATGAAAAATCTTTGGCAATGTATATACTTCACACTTCAGCTAAATTATTGTCTGATGGCACCAAAAAGGAGTACTATAATTGCCATCGATCGTACAACTACATTCCACAAGGCAAGGGTTTTAGAAGCTTAAAAAGCACAGACACTAATAAAATTGGAAGTGTTTGTCCCTCAAGAATGGAAGCGACGATAAAGAACGATGGGTCTGTTGCAGTAGACTTCTAGACAACTCATATTGGACACACCAACAATATTGGTCGAGTTTTTTTAAGTAAAGAGAGTAAAGCAGAAATTGTAGGTATTTTCGAACAGAAAGTTCTAGTTTGAAATTTTACAATTGATATTGATATTGGATGATGTTCGTGATTCTGCTTTAAAATAAGAAAATTCACAGAGAATTTTGTTGTTAGAAACAAAAGATATGCACAATATTGTTAGGGACTTCAATATTGAGTATGGTGTGAAACGTCACCTAAATGATGCAATTAGCGTACGGCTCTGGGTAGAGAAAATGGTGAACTTAGGAAGCGACTGCCCAGTGTTATATTATAAAAGCCAAGGTGTAGAAGGAAACCCAAATGACTCAGAAATAATTTTAGATGTTCAAGATTTTGCATTAGTCATAATGATTTCTTTTCAACGTGAACAGTTGCTTAAATTTGGGAACGACAAAGTGTGCGTTGATGGTACACACGGTACAAATAGTTACGATTTTCAGCTTTACACACTAATGACAGTGGATGAATTTGGTTGAGGGTGTCCAGTGGCATTTTGTTTTTCAAATCGTGCTGACGAAATGATTTTCAAGTTGTTTTTTGGAAAAATTAAATCAAGAGTGGGTATTATATCAACTACTGTTTTTATGTCTGATGATGCTCCAGCATTTTATAATACATGGTCTTATGTTATGGCCAAGGTACCTCACCAGTTGCTATGTACTTGGCATGTGGATCGTAATTGGCGCAAGAATTTGTCAAAAATCAATGGAGGGATTGAAAAGAAAGTAGTAGTATATAAATCCTTTCGTGTTTTATTACAGTGTGTATCTATTGATGAATTTAATGACATTTTAAATCAGGTAGTAAAAGATCTTTATGCCGATGTTGATACACAATCATTTGCTGAATATTTTCATAATAATTATGCAAATCGTCCAACATCTTGAGCATATTGCTATCGATTGTGTTTAGGAAAGTAAGTTCGAAAACAAAACAAAAAAAAATAAAAATCAGTTAACTAAATGTCACCAGGACATAACTCACAATTAGTTAGCGGTCTGGCATGTTGGTAGCGTTTCGTTGCTTAAGCCTTACCATAACATATAATTTAATACTTTTCCTTTTTGAAGCGGATAACCAGGTTATATTTCATTTCCTTATAAATGGTAATCATGTAAACATGTTAGAGTTCTTTAACAACCATCAGGTTGCTAATATCTATGTAGAGCCAGCTGGATAGGAAAAAGATAGAAGGATATAGGAAGACCTAGACCAAACTATATTAGTCAAATTATTAGAAATTTAGGTTGTGAAGAGTATGTAGAGCTTTTTTGATTAGCACAGAATAGAAAAGAAGTTAGAGCTACGTCAAACCGACCTTAAGTAAGGTCGAAAACAAAATGATAAATATTTGGAAGGTCGGAAAGTAAAACGTTTGGACAAAAGCTTTAATGCGGTAATGAAAATTGCTCGAGATAGCTTGTTTAAACGTATAATTAAACTTGCAAAGAATACTTCCAATGACAAAATTAATAGAATTAAACAAAGTCATAAAGCAAGTCTAACAGTTACATCAGATTTTATTAGACGTCTTGAAAATGATAAGGAATTTTTAGTTTCGTCGTCCACTTGTGCTTTTTAACAGTATCAAGTTACCAGAGTAGATGAGGCCTGTGAAGGTTCATGCCTAAGTTGTACAAAGTGCAGCATATGTGTTCATACATTTCAATGCACCTGTATTGACAACATGAAAAAGCTTAACATTTGCAAACACATACATGCTTGTGCGATACAGTTTTACAAATAGAATCTTGACATTGCCACACCTTTGCATATTATTAACATTAATGAACTTTGCAGCAGTAATATTTTACACGAAGCAAAATCTTCAAAAAATGATATTATTAAAAAAAAGCCGAGCTAATAATAGGCCTATGTGAGAATGCTTCGTTAACTGACGACGAACATCTGGTTATAATGAAGCAATTTGATAAAATCATTGACACATTAAATAAAGCAAAATCTATTGATCTAAAAACTACAGAGGAGATTAATATTAAGAAAAATGTTGAACATCAGGTGCGGCTCTTTTCAACAAAGAAGAAATTAACAAGGAATAATGATCTTAAAAAGCCTACCCTAACAGAAGAAATTTTTATTAGGGATGGTTTGGTTAATAACTCAAACCTTAATGTTAATGTTCATACAAGATCTGATCATGCATCACCTTATTTTATGTTAAGATAAAACAGTGTATTATCTCAGTAGAAAGTAGGTTTAATTAACACTAAAGCTTATAGGGTTAGATTTTGTTCTGCTTTCTTTTGTTTGGGAATAAAATCCGATGGGAAAACCACTCGCAGAAATACATGTACAAATTACTGGAAATTTTTACAATCCCAGCGATTTTGATGGGAAACCTACAAGTACGCGACTAATCTAATTTAATCCTCAGTTCTCACTTTGTTTTATCAGTGTTACAAGCGCTGGTAAGTTATTGTAATTTCGTCAAGTCTGTCGGATTGAGTGTTCTTATATTAACAGTGCAGTATTTTAGTTTTACTTTTAGTTGGAGTACCAAAATAATCTTAATTTTCTACCTTGTTTTTTTACATATTTTAGTCGACTGACAGTGCAAACAAAATTCTCGACAAAGAAAATTAGTTTCTTTCTTAATTAATTTAGGTATTTATTGAGAATGTATATGGGTACATAAGGTGTTTACTTTTTAAAAAATAAAAATACAATTATTGAAACCTCAAGCTTCTATTACTATTATTAAACACATTTCACTCAAGTAATTAAAAATTTACAAATCAAATTAAAGAAATCCCCGCAAAGTACCTTTAAACTTCATATTGACACAAGTACGGAAGATACCTAGAATAGCAACAAGTTAGTACAAAATACCAAGTTGTTTACATACAAGAGCTAACATATATAGATAACATTCGTGTAAAGTTAATTTCCTTCATTGCACTAAATTTAACTTCTTTTTTATCCAAAGTTGGTTGTTTATAGAAACTGGTCTCTTATATTCAAATCATGAAATTGTCTTAAGTGGCCATACAAAGTTTTATTTTACGTAAATTCAGAACCACAATCTAGGCAAATATTCATTTTTTACTTCTCCTATATAAATAAGGAGATAAACAACCAATTTAACATTAACACAGACCTCATCCAATTTATGTAAACAAAAAAAAATTACGTAACTTCAATCTGTTTACAACTGTCATTGCAGCCGCGCTATTACTACCGCGAGACGCTCGTCAATTTTTATATACTTTCATCTTTCTTGCACAGTTTCAAAGTGTACTGAGAGGGCGCTACAAATGTCGGTGGGAGGAAATGGCGGGAAACGCTTTAATTCAAATTATTAGGTGCAGAATTTGGCGGGAATTTCAAATAAACTGTAAGAAAAGATTTATTTGAAACTTCAAATACAACTCAAGATCAAATCACCATGCAATGTAAAATTTCAATTTCCTTTTTATATTAATTATTAAAATTTTACATATGGCGATTTGGTCTCGAGTTGTATCTAATGTTTCAACAATTTGTTGTTTTCAACTTTACTCAGGTAATTTTAACACTACAAATGATAAACTCTTAGCGCTGAACAAACTTAATAAAAAATAATTCTACGTGGTCTTCCTTGTATATTTAATGCAAAACTATTTTTTAAAAGACACAAGTTGCAAAACATAACGAATGATATAATTCTACATTTTCTAATATAGATTACATGCTTATGAACAGTTGGTCACTCCCTTACGTTTCTTAATGTATTTTAGCTTTAGCGTAATAGATAACTAATAAAAGAGCACAGTTTCTACACAGAAATGAATCAATGTTTAAATCACAAATTCTGGAATTTTTTTAATTTACGTGCTAGCGCTGTGGAATTTTTCTTTGCATGTTGATGTGAACGATTGCGTGGGTACAGAACCAAGGGATACCAATACGACAGACAGATTTTGTTATTGCATATATAATAAAGGATTTATGAAGTATTGGCTACAAATAAAAGAGGTGTGTAATGAGTCCCCAATATAGTGTATACCTACTGGTTCCAGCCACAATATCGATCTTCAAAAGAATTCAACTATTTATATATAGCGATTTAAATACAAAAACACTCACTTTTCGAGATTTTGAGGGAAATTATGCATGCGCTCGACTTCTGTGCCAGCATTTCCACACACCAAACAGAAAACCATTATATAAAATTAATCTGTAAAGACGTACATATTTTAAAAATTTTAGCATATGTGACAAATTTATATTTAAAAACAAGCAATAGTTAAAATGAATAACATTATATGGTTTAGGTGTCTAACCGTTCACCAAAAATTCCAAATTTAGTAAAGGGTTACAAACTTTTTAATAGTGATGTAAAATCATTGATAATATATACTTACCAATTCAACTATAATGATAATACGTTGTTGGTTTATATAAAATTCTTAATGGTCAAAAATATAACAACTTGCAGTTAAATTTAAACGCACTTTTCTAGCGAAAATATTAAGGCGCTGTTATTTAGTTCAATACAACATACTACACTAAAGAATAACATATACATAAACGAAAAAATTAACATAAACATTAAATATAAACACAAAAACGTAATGAACAGCAGGAACCACTTTGTTTATAAGCTGGTTTAACTTTCTAAACACCGATAGCTGTCAACCTGACAGTTGCGTGCCGGAAATTATCTAGAAATCTGTAAAATTTAAAATTGCATTTTGCGCCCCCTCAGTACACTTTACATATTGATGGATAAAGATAGTATCATCTTTCAATCTATATAATGAAGTGAAATAGATTTTTATAGCGGCCGGACAAATTTTCCTATTAAGTTAACACTCTGAAGGTTACTCTATGCACAAACCACTTAACGCTCATAAATAAAGTTAGGTAAGGTTGGACTTTCACCTAATCTAATTTTAAGCCATTCTTGGCTAAGGTGTAAATAGAAAGCAACAAATATCATTGATTTGTTAATTGAATTTTACTTAAAATTTCTTTGTGATGATAAAATCAGCAAATACTAATTTAAGTAAAATTGTTATAAAGCATACTAATGTAGGCTGAATTTAATTTGTGCATAAACACCTATATTTATAATTTCAATGCATTTTCCTTAATATTCCTGGTACAGCAGCAAAATAAATTTGAGTACTTTGACGAATAGAAGTCACATTGCTGATTGAATTATGCTTTTAAACATAGATCCCAATTGTAGAAGATGCTAAATGAACTCTTGGAGGAGAGTATTCATGTCTTTAATATTGGGAATGACAATCGCAAGAAGTAGAACTCGTTAATAATAATCAGTTGCGTTTATTTAGCAATCTGCTGCACATAATTCTTATCCAAACATTTATTACGAATTTTGCCTTGTACCGGGCGGTGAAGTGCTTTGGTGTACATAAGAATTTAACATGTAAAATCATAGTTATGTATTTTACAGCTTCCCTATTTATTTTACAGCAGAAGTGCAAGAGATATAAATTGTTTAAAATCTAAAACTCTCCACAGTGGCTTAGTTGCGTACCACCGAAATGGTTCTTCAGGCGGACAGAATTCAAATAAGTGTTGCAACAGCTTAAGAAATCGTAATACCTATGACTTGATTTGTAAATAAATTTGACATTTATAATTATAACGTTTGCTTAATTTTATTACCCAACATTCAAAACGTAGCTTCCACTTATATGTGAGTCATCTATAACTTAATAGTATGCACATCACCTAAAATAGTTGTGTTCAACATAAACATTTAAATAATTATCTTAAAACTTTTATCCTGTAGTATTTCAATAGAACTTCCACCCATTTGTTGATTTTCTACAATACGATGCGCATCATCTACAAAACGAGGATACACTTCAGCAAATATTGCAATTATTTTAAAACTTACAATTTAGGTGTAATATCGGTACAGTAGCTTGATACGCTCACGTTTCATATTATTGCGTAATCGTTTAATATAACATGATTACGCGGCAAATTGTATCAAATACCAAACACGTTTAAAATGATACAATTCTTAATTTATAATATAAATAAAGCAATGTACTCATTTGTACTTCTTTTACATCTCAGGGCCCTCGTTGTTTCAGGGTGTGGTCGGCTAAGCCATTGTTGATTCCAGATTTATTCGTCCATCCTCTTTGTTTGTAGGAGGAAGGGGGCGGCAAGGATAACCAGGTAGAGGTACGATAGAAGGTAAGAGATAAGATAAAGGAACTTACATTCTAAAAAAGACAAAAGTCAGATACACGACACAGGTAGCTGTTCTCGACTTTGAAGTCTCGTGGCTAATGCCGTCGTGTCACACCGCGCGCACTTGCGCCATTCACTCCCCGCCTGCGAATTTTTTTGCGCAAACGCAACTGTCCGGGATGGCGGAAAAAAACAAGTATATTTTAAAATATTGGCGGGAACTTACTCACATATTTAAAAATGTACATTTCCAAATTTGAAATGTAACAAACTTTTTGCAACCCTCTTCTGGTTCCAGCAACTTTGAATTCAATAATAAAATGTCTATCACACACATAATAGGAATTGTACACCTTGTTCGGGGTTAAATTGAGTAATTTCGGGTTATCTACACTTGTAATCCACTTGCTATAAATTTGGGGATCTTTACAAAGAAAACGATGTTTTATACTCCTTTTTTTGCTACAACACGTTTTGACGTGGGACATTAGTGTTGCGTAACTTACAATTAACAGATAAATAATCAATAAATTTGCCAGTCAAACGTAAACAAGAAATCGAATTCTGAAGCATATGCCAAACATTAAACACCTTCAAACCAAAACAAACCATGCAAAAATTACATTAAAAATACGAGAGAAACTTATGTTAGCAGTGCCATCACACGGATACAATCCGTACTAAACCTTTGACAGTTTCTAAGCTCGTCCAATTGCATCATTTTTCATTCCTATGTTTTCTGAATAACAAATAACCCCCTAGACAGCTAAATAATACATTAGTAGAGTAAACCGCTTACTTGTACAATTTCAAATTTATTTAACTATTTGTATTAATGAATGGATTATATTGTTGCGATCCACAATTAGGCAACCCGTCAAACATATAAACGTCCGAGGCACAGCGTATTCTCCAGGATTCGTGAGTTCTTCTAGAAAATACTAGATAATGAGTCATATCTTTAGTTCAGGTTATATATAAGGCCGCTTATGAATGTAAGAGTTAGTCTATACTTGAATGTCTAATATAAATTATATCGTGTACAGTAAACGTAGTTGAGCTTATAGGAGTTCAAGAATATACATAAATGTTATATACTGTGTCTAATGTACATGCAGCTTGTACTATACGTAAATAAATAGAAGTGTATAAATAAATAGTTGTGTTAGTGTTGTAAATGGACCTATGGTAAAGAAGTTAGTTTAAGAAGATATTAGTGCTTGTAAATTCATTAGTGTAATAGTGCTTCATTGTTAAATGGACTGAAAACATCTATAAATAAGGCATATACTGTTAATTAGACTTGGGAACAGTGAGTCATAAAGACTATTGTTATTACTTGTTTTTAAATTAAAGAAACGCGGTAGCAGTAGCCCGCTTCAATATAATACACCAAAGCATGTTGTGCTTCACGCGTTGCTATACTATTGCGCAATTGTTTAATATAACGTAAAATTACGCGGCAAATTACGAGTCATTTTGTATCAAATACCAAACGCGTATAAAGATGATGCAATGGTCAAATTTTTATGCACAATGTAAATAAAAACAATTTACTCACTTAAATTGCAATTTTCAGTCAAATCCCAGGGTCCAACACGTTTTGTGGGTTACATCACGCCATGTTGACTCTAAATTTCATCCGTCCAAACTCTATTCATTCTTAGGGGAACGATAAAGAACAACCAAGTATGAGGAACAATTAAGGCAAGGTAGAAAGAAACCTACACACCTGAAAAGAAAAGGCATACCACACAGATAGATGTTCAATGCTTCAGGTCTCGTAGCTTAATGCCCGCTTCCGACACTACTCGCACCTGCGCATTTTTTTGCGCAAACGCGACTGTCCGGAATGACAAGTTTATTTAAAAATATTCGCGGGAATTTATTTACAAATTAAAAAATGTGCATTGCCAAATTTTGGCATGTAACAATCGCGACAAAGCCATAAATGAAAAAACCTTAAAAAAGAAAAAGACTTTTAGCACGATAGAAACTTAAATCTAAAGCCTTGCTTACTTACATATAAACTAACTTACATTCTAAAAAATGTTTATTTCAGACGCCACTTGGTTTTTTCAACCGATAACGTGTCTTGCGAGTAATCAGGAAACGGAATGTGTGGTCCCAAGTTTATCTAACTACATCTATAAGTGCACACACGAGTCTTTGATGTGGCGCAGTTATAATCGACAGCACAAATTTGTCGGAGAAAACGAAACACTACTACAACTAAAACAAGTGCGACAAGTGGCCTAACGTATATACAAAAACTAAAAGCTAACTTTACAGTTTTTTAAGCGCACACGCACATAAGCATTGCATTTAAACTACTTTTACTTTGACAAGAAAATGCCCAAATTTCAAAATGGCCAAAAGAGCAAGTTACTATACATTTTAGTAAATTTTTATGTATTGGTACGTTGGCTTAATAAACAATCCACATCAAACCTTTTAATGACATGGTTGTGAATTAACAAATTTACCAACAGTACCATCCTACTAATTTCTTACATTTCTAACCTAACAAATTACATTGCTACCATTAGGATAGCTTCTTCACTCAATACTCAAAAAAATTCCTGCGTCTGATCATAAATACCAAACGTTAGGAAAACAAAAGAAAGTAAGGCAAAGTCTCAAGCTATTATCAAAGATAATAGATAAGATAAAGATATTAAGATAAAACTAGATAACAACAGATGGATCCGAAACGGCCTAGCACGCTAAGACATGCTACAACTACATACTTTAAAATATTGCATAGAATTCCCCAGTTCACCAAGCCGTTTTGTCATCCATCACAAAGATACAACATAGAGTGGCTCCTTGAAGCCGTTATACAGGTAAATTTAAGACATATAATAAGTTAAAAAATGTACTAGACTCCTGTTGAGAACTGGTACAATCATCTTCCTAACGAATGCATATACTAGGATAAGAAGGTCCGACAAAAAGTTGCAACGACAACTTAAAGGTATTACTGCAGATACCTTCACACAAAAACCAACTGTTCCAAGATAATTATTAAACGGTAACGCCATAAACACACAAGAATGTCTAACTATAAGCAGTTAAATACAAACATACTGTCCCGATACGCTAAAACAACCAAGAATTCGATAAGATATCAATAAAAAGCGACAACACCTCACCACGAAGTTCAATAAAAACAACAAAAAAATGTTTATATGTTCTGATGATTTAACAGAAGAAAAAACAAGTAATGATATAGGATAAAGTGAGCGACTGCAATAGTTACGAAGAAGAATGCATGGAATAGGAACTCCTAGTTTTGCAACTGCGAATATGGACTGTTTCTTACAAAGGCCTAGGCCGCGTTACCTATGTGAGTCTAAAGAAAAAAGCATCCACTCGGCATCAGCTAAAACCAATCATAAGAATTCAATGAGTTACTCCAACCAAAGCTACGACAATCACCACGAAATTAAACAATGTAAGATACATGCTAAAAACAAAATAATATGGTGGAGAATGGGTGCCAGGATTAATTAAATGAAGCAACAGAGTGATACTGGGGAACCTAGATAATAAACAAATATGTGACTAGCAATAAATTCAAGGGAAAATTAACGGCCAGCAAAAAGATAACTACATTAAGGTAAATAAGCCAAAAGTGTAGAAGATAAATGTTGTATGAGAAAAGAAATGGATAAATAATGTTAGCAAATTCATAATAGGGACAAAAAACATTAGGTAGACCGTTAATGAAATGAAACGTAAAAAAATTTATTAGCATTCGCGTCAGAAGAGAATGGTTTAAGGTCCTTGATATGCCACCTTCCTTGACGTTTTCTTTCAGTGTCTTGGAGTTCATAAATAAGTGGACTAATAACACGAGTGACCTTATATAAAATGAATTCTGGAGCTAATTTCGAAGAGAATTTTTTCGTAGCATCAGATAAGATATAATTCCTTTTCCAAACGTGTTCACCTAAAGCAAAAGAAATATCTCGTTTTCGCAGATTGTAGTGGTCCTTACTCTTTTCGTAAGCTTTTAACAGATTTTTTCTAACGTCGTTAAAGATAGAAGGTAATGATTGTTGGGGTTCGTCCCAGAGTACTTTCAATTACGCTAGTATCATCTGGAGCTGAACCGTAATAACTACCGTCAATTGGCGTGTATCTTCCAAAAACAAGAAATGAGGGAGTAAATTGGGTTGCTTCGTGTTTAGATGTATGCAAAGCTTGAGCGATTTTAAAGATATTTTTATCCTACTTAGTGTGATCTAAGTCGATATATGAAGAGAGAGCAGGTAGGGTTTACCTGTGGATAGTATTTTGCGTTAAACCAAATTTTTTGTACTTTATAGCTTTTAACGAAAATTTGAAAATCTTTGGAGATAAATTGCGTCCCATTACCACAGAGAATAATTTGAAAAACACCAAAGATAAGAAATACATTTTGTTCCAGAAATTGGATTATAGCGGTAGATGTGGCTTTACTTAACGGTTGTACAGTAACAAATTTAGATAACCCGTCAGTGAGGACTAAAAGATATTGGTTACCTTTATTCGATCGAGGGATAGGTCCTAATAAGTCAAACGATATTAATCTCAGGGTCGTGGCTTCGAGCCCACGTTGGGCGCCATTATTGTTCTTCACGCGTTGCTATACTATTGCGCAATTGTTTAATATAACGTATAATTACGCGGCAAATTACACGCCATTTTGTATCAAATACCGAACGCGTTTAAAAGTGATGCAATGGTCAAATTTTCATGCACAATGTAAATAAAAGCAATTTACTCACTTAAGTCGCACCTTGCAGCCAAATCCCAGGGTCCATCACGTTTGTGGGTCACATCACGCCATGTTGACTACAAATTTCCAATCCATCCATCCTCTATTCATTCGTACGGAAACGATTAGGAACAACCAGGTATGAAGAACACGAAGGTAAGGTAGAAAGGAACCTACACATCTGAAAAGAAAAGGCACACCACACAGATAGATGTTCTTGGCTTCAGGTCTCGTAGCTTAATACCCGCTTCCAACACTACTCGCACCTGCGCATTCTTTTGCGCAAACTCGACTGTCCGGAATGACGGAAGTTGACAAGTTTATTTAAAAATATTCGCGGGAGTTTATTTACAAATTAAAAAATGTGCATTGCCAAATTTTGGTATGTAACAAGCAATGTAATTTTTATAAAGTTCTTAGGTACATACGTCGGTGATTTGAAAAGTTTGCAAAGTGGAGCACAGATGACAGTATCAGTTTGAATAAAATATATGCAATTGATGGATCCAACTATCTAGTGCGCAGATGTTAAATTTGACATTATTCTGTCAAGTAGTATTAATTTGGTGCTATATGAAGGGTCGTTAGTTTTGTGAGTTTTTCAAAATGGATAAAACTGATTCGCGCGGTGTTATCAAATATTTTGTAAAAAAGGGTTAGAAAGCAACATAAATACACAAAGATGTGCAGGATACATTAGGAGACTCCGCTCCATCATTTACAACTGTGCACAAGTGGGTGATGAAATTTAAACGTTGTGGTAAGAGCCTAGATGACCCACGCAGCAGACGATCAAAAACTGCCACCACGCCTGAAATCGTTTAAAAAGTTAATGATATGGTTAAAGGTCTCCGAAATTGCCAAAGATGCAGGTATCTCAGATAAAAAAGCATTTCATATTTTAACTGCGGAATTGGTATGAAAAAGCTTTTGGCAAAATGGGTGCCGCGTATATTGACAATTGATCAAAACCTTCAGAGGAAAAGAATTTTCTAACATAGTTTAGATCGCCTTAACTCCAATAAAACCGATTTTGTCTGACAATTTGTTACGACAGATAAAACTTGGGTTCACTATTATACCCCTGAAACCAAGCAACAATCTAAACAATGGAGACAAGGGTTCTCCACCAACAAAGAAAGCAATGTCCGTGAAGCCGGCTGGAAAGTTACGGCATCAGTTTTTTCGAATGCTAAGGGTGGCCTACTAATTGACTACCTTCCTAAGAGCCAAACAATAAACGGTGAATATTACGCTAAACTTCTAAGCCAACTGGATAAAAATATTCGTGAAAAATGACCTGCAATGCGTAAGAAGAAGATCGTTTTCCATCAGAATAATGCACCTCCACACACAAGTGCAGTAGCAATGCAAAAATTGAATGATCTGAAGTACGATCTGCTGCAACATCCACCTTATTCGTCTGATTTTGCTCCTTCTGACTTCTACCTATTTCTATGACTATAAGTTTTCCTTGAGAGACAACGATTTTCTACAGACGAAGAAGCAAAAGCAGCTGTCGACGACTATTTTCGAGGCCTTAAAGAATCGCATTTTCGTGATGGCATAATGGATTTGGAACATCGCTGGATGAAGTGTATTCAACTTAACGGAGATTATGTTGAAAAATAAACTGAATTTTAAAATCAAATTTTTTCATTTTCCCCTTCGTTTTGCAAACTTTTCAAATTACCCTCGTATATAGGATTGAAACATCTTGCACAGCTGTTTTATATTAAATTATTATTAATGATTAGTTAATAACGAATGAATTATTAATATCCCCCTAAGAGAGAAAGTAATAATTGAAGTTAAATTAAACTAATTTTATGATTTGCTCTACTAAAATCTCTTTCAAGTAAGGTGCTGGCTTAAAGGGTTGTTTTTTATAAATTAAGTAAAAAAAAATATTTGAAATTCCTTCATAATGTAATCTATTGATTAAAATTTAACGTTGATTCTATTATTTTTTAGAGAACGTTACAAAGTGTTTGACTGTATGTTTAATATTTTATCTATTAAATCAATGAAACTTATTTTGCAAGCTTTTATATAACTTGGTGTTGTGTTACTAAGTTTTAACCTATAAACGAAACTACTTCTAACCAGTAAGCTCAAAGGAGATACGAACTGGATTTCAAGCATTCCTATTAGTTTCACCAATATACGAATCTCTAGAATTTTTATGCTATGATACCTTTTGACTTTGCTATTAATTTCATTACGCTACACGAGAAACGCCATTTACAATCAAGTATTCCTGTTTATATACTAATTGTATGACGTCATACTTCGTCGCCTTCTTTTCTTTTATGCTAAAGCATTAAAATTTTCGTAATTCTAAATAATTGTACGTGTATAACTCAAAGATGAATCGATTGTTCGGTAAAGCTAAGCCTAAGGAACCAGGTCCAAGTTTATCAGACGCTATAACTGGTGTAAGTAACTGATTTCATGTTTTATTCTGAAAACTATTGGATGAATAGGTAGATCAACAAGCAGAATCTGTTGAGAAGAAAATAACTGCTTTGGAAGCTGAGTTACGTAAATTTAGGGATCAAATGGCAAAGATGCGTGAAGGTCCAAGCAAGAATGCTGTTAAGGCCAAAGCTATGAGAGTACTCAAACAAAAAAAAATGTATGAACAGCGGTTGGAAAATTTACGTGGACAATCGTTTAATATGGATCAAGCTAATTATGCACACCAAACTCTAAAAGACACTCAGATCACTGTTCAAGCAATGAAGGACGGTGTTAAGCAAATGAAAAAGGAGTTTAAAAATGTTAACATAGATGATATCGAGGTTGGTTTCTTGAACAATAGTTGTACTCGTTACAGAAAATAGTCAATTTTTAGGATGTTCAAGATGATATGTCCGATTTATTAGAAAGGTCTGACGAGATTGGCGAAGTTCTCGGACGAAATTATAGTACGCCTGAAGTAGATGATGATGATCTTGCTGCTGAATTAGATGCATTAGGTGATGAAATTGCATTAGACAATGATACCAGTTATTTGGATGATGTATTGAAGGCACCCGATGCCCCTACTGCCAAACCTGAAGCTCCAGAGACCGTGAAGAAAAATGTGGTATGTGCTTGAATTACATTGGATAGCCAAATTTACTATGAATTTATTTCAGAATGGCATACCTGTTGATGAATTTGGTTTACCCCAGCTTCGCAATTAGTTACTCTTAATGATGTGCAATATGAGCTTTAATATTTTAAAAGCAACCAAACCGCAGTACTATGAATTTTAATAGAGCTTTTAAGCAATTTGAAATAAATATTTCATAATTATAAAATTATAATCTGATATAGTCTTGTTACTTGTATTATTATTTAAAATATATTTTTTGCAAAAATTCGTTTGCCAATCCTTTATTTTCATAAGCGAAAACAATCAAAATATGTTAAATGTGAATGAGGAAAAGTAGATATCGATGTAATACTATTTTACGAATTTAATGGTGAATTGATTAAATATTGTAGGTAATAAATTTTAACCTTTTAACAATATAAAACTTTTTTTTGTGTAAGCAGTTATTTATTCCTATGAAAGAAAGGGTAAAACTCTAATTACATATTTCACTATAAACTAAATTTAAATAAAATAATAATATAGACCATTCTGAATGGACCTGCACTTTGAAGAAGTTCTACATTACTAGAACGGATTGAATGGCTTCTGCGTTCCAGCGACTTAAAAAGCCTAACTACAGGTTCAACCAAAATAGTAGAGTCTTTAGTGAGAAACCAGACTAGGACAAGTCCCCGAAAGAGGACAACTACTCTTTCCGTACTTAGAGTGGAAGCGACCATAGGGGTCGGTATGGCATTCTGAGATACACTACTGCGATATGGAAGGCAACGGGAAACCACCACATTACCCCCCAAGTACACTGCGTAGAGAAATTAAATTTAAGATAATGGCATCCCCTGGGGTTAAAGATTCTGGAGGTAAAATAGTTCCCCGTACAGATCTCTGGGAGAGGACTACTTCGGAGGACGAGAACGAAAAATTTAGAAAGAATCGGAGACATTCTGCGAGTCTGAGTGTGAAATGTCAGAAGTATGAAGCAAATAGGTAAGCTAGAGAACTTAAAAATTGAAATGGATAAGTTCGCACTAGACATAATAAGGATCAACAAAGTTTGGTGACTAGAGAAGGGGGATTTTTGGAGTAGACACTTTAGGGTAATTCATACAGGATCAGAGGAAGGAAATTCTGGTGTGGAGATAGTAATGGAAAAAAATATAGAGCACTGCGAAGAAAATTAATAAAGAACGAAAGACTACTCATGATTAGATTAAAATCTAAACCAATAAATGCAGTAATAATACAAGTACACATGCCCAGCTCTGGCCACAGAGAGAAGAGGTAGAAGCAATCTACAAAGATATCGAAAACATACTAAGATACGTAAAAGATCTTGCAAATTTTATAATTACGGGGGGATTTTAATGCAGTGGGCAGTGGTAGGTGAGAGTAGGCAAGGAGCGGTGGTTTAGGCATAAGAAATGACAGGGAAATAAGCTGGTAGAATTTTGCGACAAGAATAATTTAATCATCACAAACACATTATTTCAATATCATGCTAGAAGACGATACACATGGAAGATACCAGAGGATATAGAAAAATATCAAATAGATTACATTCTTGTTAGACAATGGTTTAGGAATTAAGTAAAAGACTGTAAAAGCTACCCAGAAGCAGATGTAGACTGTTATGTTTGTGTTCATGAAATAGTTACACAAGATTTTAATGTTGGGAGGTATCCTGAAAACAAGCTTGTCATATTATGTAAATTCATATCATATACAACTTTTAAAGAGTTCTCAAATTAAATACTTCTACTACTTCCAGAATTGTTTAATATATTATTACGTTACATAGACACTGGCCACAACATCGTAATTATAAAAGCTGCTCTTAAATTTAAAAATTTGAAAAAAAGGAATGGAAAAAGGCACTCTGACTTTGAGAAACTAAAATGATAAAGATATCCACGAAAGATTTAAAAAAAAGGCAAATCCATTGCTGAAAGATATCGGGAAAATTTATGATACTAAGGTAATAGAAACAGAACAGAACATTAAATCCAGCTTAGACATTGCGGCCAGATATATTCTGAGGTATACACAAAAAGAAAATAAGCAACCATGGATAACAAAGGATATCCTAAATTTAATAAAAGAAAGACGAAAATATAAAAACAAATCAAACGAAACAGGAAAACAGATAGAAAGCCCTAGAATTGGAAATTATTCGCAAATGCAGGAGAGTTAAAGAACAACGGATTGATGAAAAACGCAAAGAGGTACAAACTAAGATGGACAGATGAAGTATGCAAACTAATTAGAATGAATATTACGGATATAAAACCACATAGCAAAAAAGGGACGCAAAAGGAAATGTCATTATAGAAAATGTAGGGAAAGTAGATAGATAGTAAGATTATATAGGGAATTTATATGCAGGAGAGGAACCAATAGCATTACAATAAGAATCAGACATTGAAAATGATGATTTGGAATATCCTATACTTAGAAATGAATTTGAATTAGCATTAAAGGGTTTGAAAAATGGTAAGGCGCCATGTATAGATAAGGTACAAGCAGAAACTCTAAAAGACGCTGGACAAGCAGTAACAGAATGTCTCTTCCAACTTGTAAGCTATATGTATGAAACGGGAGAGATACCGAAAGATTTCAAACGTAACATAATCACTATAACAAAAAAGAGAGATGCAGATAAACGTGAAAATTTTAGAACAATAAGTTGTCAAATATACTAACTTGAATTGTACAAAGAGGAATGCAAAAACAAGCTGTATTAGGAGAAAATTCATTTGGGTTTATGCGAAACAGGGGGAACACGGAAGGCTATTTTAGATCTGAGGGTGATAATGGAGAAAACAACAGAAAAAGGGGAAAGCACGTATAAAGGTTTGTAGATCTGAAAAAAGCATTTGATAATGTAAAATGGAAAAAATGTTCAAAATAATCAAAAAGCTTGGAATGTGTTTTAGGGATAGACGAATAGTACATAGCTTATACAAAGAGCAAACAGTAGTAATAGAATTTGAACAGGACTGTAGAGAAGTAAATATTAGGAAAGGTGTGAGACACAGATGTGCCCTATCGCCATTAATTTTTAACTTGTACATCGAAGAGGCAATGAATACTGTCAAACGCAGAAAGATATTTGGAATTACTATGCAGAGACGAAAGATTGATATACTAAGATTTGCAGATGATATAGCGGTATTAGCATCTAGCAAGGACAAGTTAAAAGCTGCTCTTAATGAAATGGAAACGGTTCTAACAGAGAGAAACGGTATGAAAATTAACAAAAATAAACCAAAATACTAGTATGCAAAAGAGGGAAAAATAAATCAAAAACAAGAATACAAATAGGTAACGAGAGAACTTACAAGAGGTTAAAGATTTCTGCTACCTAGGAAGCCAAATAACACGAGATGAGAGTGCTAAAGATATAAAACAAAGATTAGCACAAGGTCGTGCTACATTTTACAAGAAAAAGCAAATACCATGTTCAAAGACAACAAACATAGAAACAAGAAAGAGATTGCTTAAAACATATGTGTGGAGCACAACACTGTAGGGCTGTGAAACTTGGACAGTAGGAGAAGTGGACAGGAAAAAGATAGAAATGGTGCTACAGACATATGATGAAGATATCATGGACAGACAAAATTAAGAACAAAGAGGTACTAGAAATGGTAGGGAAGAAAGAAATATGTAGAAAATAGTAAAAAATAGGAGAGACAGGATGATAGGCCACATACTAAGGCATAAGGTAATAGTGCATAATATATTAGAAGCAGAGATAGGAAAAAAGAGAGGTAGAGGTAGACCTAGGTTAGACTATTGCACACAGATAGTGAAAGATGTAGGAATTTCAGGGAAATGTATAGGCTAGCTCAAAATAGAAATCAATGGAGGTACGCATCCAAGCAGTTCGAAGATGGAGAAACTAATGATGAAAAAATAACTATACAAACAGGATGATTATTAAAACGACTACAGGTATGGTTCTTGCAATATTCTCAACTAATGTTGATTCTGTGAAATAATTTACTGGAAAACTATTAATTCAGCAAATGTCTAAGTGTTGGGGGATTTTTCCCCTTCACATATCTTACATGTGATTTTTCCAATGCTCCACCCAAAGGTAGCCAGGAAGCGAGTTTTTTTTACCTGGAAAATTTAGAATTTTGCCAAACCCTTGCCGTTCCAAGCAAGGTAGGGATCTTTAACGTGAGTGACAACACACACACACGGGACCTCCATTTTACCTCTCATCTGAACGAGGGTCTATTTTTATGAACAATGCCTACCTAACATTTTTCAAGCGGACCGTGTCGGGATTCGAACCCGGGACTTTGGGCGTAGTAGTCACACGCATACCAACTACGCCACGGAGCTGCTGCCTCCTTCACATACCGTTCATTTACATTTCCAGTGCTCCACCCGAAGGTACTACATTGGTCAGGAGGCGAGTTTTTTGTTGCCTGGAAATTTAGAATTTTGCCGAACCCTTGCCGTTCCAGGCAAGGTAGGGATCTTTAACGTGCGGGACAACACTCACACACGGGACCTCCATTTAACCTCTCATCCGAACGAGGGCGTAATTTTTGTGAAAAATGCTCACCTACCATTTTTCAAGCAGTCGGCCGTGTCGGGATTTGAACCCAGGACCTCGGGATCCGTAGTCTTACGCTTACTACATTGATCCACGGCGACGCTTCCCCTTCACATACCACTGAATCTCAGTGAAATAGGGTATATAATTGTAAAACAATAGAAGGGGAACCGAGTTGTATGTAGGCTGTTATGGGAAATTCAGGGAACTGTGTAGGCTACCTCAGAACACAAATAAGTGGAGGTACGTGTCCAACCAGTTTCAAGACGAAAAACCTATTGACGAGAAAATAAGTGCACTTAAATCTGATGCTTGCTATAAACAACTACTACATCACTCAATAAGTACGTAGGATGATACATAGATGGCGTTGCTATGTAATAATCCATATGATTTGTAGGAAGTACTAACCTTAAAAAGATATCTGTCAAAATTTCATGACAATCCCACGATTAGTTTACAAGTTACAGAGGTTCAAGTGACGATACTTTTGAGTTTTTCAAAAAAATGAATTCCAAGCAATTTCGCGTGTTGATTTATCATTGCTTTTTGATGGGTAAAAATACCATCGCAGCCAAAGCATGGCTTGATAAGTGTTATCCGGGCTCTGCTCCATCGAGGCAAACGGTGGAGAAGTGGTTTGCTGATTTTAAACGTGGCCGTACAGACACTGACGATGCTGAACGCTCTGGAAGGCCAAATGAGGTGGTTACACCGGAAAACATCAAAAAAGTCCACCTAATCGTTTTGGAAAACAGAAAAGTGAAATTGCGTGAGATAGCTGACACCTTGAAGATATCAGAAGGCAGTGTGCACACTATTTTGCATGAACATTTGTCCATGAGAAAGCTGTTCTCAAAGTGGGTGCCGCGTTTGCTCACAGTGGACCAAAACAACAACGTCTCGATGATTCTGAGAGCTGTTTGGAGCTGTTCAACCGGAATAAAAGAACTTTTGCGTCGGTATGTGACAATGGATGAAACATGGATCCACCACCACACTCCAGAGTCTAATCGGCAGTCAGCTGAGTGGACTGCAGCCGGAGAACCACGTCCAAAGCGGCCAAAACCGCAAAAGTCGGCTGGTAAGGTTTTGGCGTCTGTATTTTGGGATGCGCACGGAATTTTGTACATCGACGATCTTGAGAAAGGAAGCAGAATCAACAGCGAATACTACATGGCATTATTAGTGCGTTTGAAGGAAGAAATTGCCAAAAACGGCCACACATGAAGTAGAAAAAAATTCTCTTTCACCAAGACAATGCACCGTGTCACAAGTCGATCGCAACGATGGCCAAATTGCACCAATTGGGCTTCGAATTGCTTCCGCACCCACCGTATTCTCCAGATTTGGCCCCCAGCGACTACTACCTGTTCGCAGACCTGAAAAAAATGCTCGCCGGAAAAAAATTTGGCTCGGATGAAGAGGTGATCGCTGAAACTGAAGCTTATTTTGAGGCCAAAGACGAATTGTTTTACAAAAAAGGTATCGAAATGCTAGAACGGCGTTGGACTGATTGTATCACTCTTGAAGGAATGTATGTTGATGAATAAAATCCAATTTCGCCAAAAAAATGTGTTTTTCTTAGTTATCCTACGGACTTATTGAGTGATGTGTTACAGGTGTTAGTTGTGAAATATTTTCAACTAATGTTGATTGTGCGAAAGGATATCTTGGAAAAACTATTAATTCGACAAATGTTTAAGTGCTGGGGGAACCTGACAGCTGCAGGCTGCTTACCCCCCCTTCACATACATACATGTGATTCTCCAATGCTCCACCCGAAGATACTACATTGGCTAGGAAGCGAATTTTTTTACCTCAAAAATTTTGAATTTTGACAAACCCTTGCTGTTCCAAGCAAGATAAGGATCTTTAACGTGCGTGACAACACACACACTGGACTTTCATTTTACCTCCCATCCGAACGAGGGCGTATTTTTGTGAAAAATGCTCACCTAACATTTTTCAAACGGACCGTTTCGAGATTCGAACCAGGGACCTTGGACGTAATTGTCATACGTATACCAACTGCGCCACTAAACCGCCTTCCCTTCACATACCCTACATCTGATTTTTCAATGCTCCACCCGAAGGTATTACATTGGCCAGGAAGCGAGTTTTTTTACCTGTAAATTTTTGAATTTTGCCAAACCCTTGCTGTTTCAAGCAAGGTGGAGATCTTTAATGTGCGTGACAACACTCACACACGAGACCTCCATTTTATCTCTGATCCGGACAAGGGCGTATTTTTGTGAAAAAGCTCATCTAACATTTTCAAGCGGACCGTGTTGGGATTCGAACCCGGGACTTTGAGCGTAGTAGTCACGCGCATACCAACTACGCCACGAAGCCGCCCTCCCTTCACATACCTTACATATAATTTTCCAATGCTTCACTCAAAGGTACTACATTGACCAGGAAGCGAGTTTTTTTTACCTGGAAAGTTTTGAATTTTGCCGAACCCTTGCTGTTCCAAGCAAGGTAGGGATCTTTAACATGCGTGACAATACTCACACATGGGACCTCCATTTTACCTCTCATCCGAACGAGAGCGTATTTTTGTGAAAAATGCTCGCCTGATATTTTTCAAGCGGACCGTGTGGGGATTCAAACCCGGTGTCGATTCAAGTTTGAAGTTATGGGTGTTAAACGTGTCATCAATGAACGAACATACAAGGTGTAATGAAAACAACTATAGCAAATCAGCCGATTTGGGTAAGCATTCTTAACGCCACTGTGCACGTGAACTACGACAAATTGAAGAACAGCATTTAATGAAAGAAATTACTGATTCAGAATATTTAGAAAAGTGTAACTTGCTCATTGGTTGGTAAGTGCAACCTCAACCAACAATGATACTTATTCTCAGGGTCTGAAATTTACGGGTGGGTTCTTTAATTGTAGAACCTGCATGAACAATGTGAATAAAGTGTTTTCAAATAATAAAACTTCAATATAAACAGTGCTTCTATTTCAGTATTTGAACTATGAGTCAACAGAATTTTGCATACATATAAATATATATATACATCCTACCATTTTTATAATCAAACCAATAATTTATTAGCAAATTGCGATAATAATCATATGAACAACTTTCAGCTTTTACATTTCCAAGAATCAAACACTAATTCCAAAATAATGAAAATAAAACAAATTAAATTACTATACAGTGGCTGAAAATCATTAAGTTCGAAATCTACATCAGTTTATAAATTAACTACTCTATCAAATTTCATAAAGTCTACATGGTTAGTATAGTACAGGCAAATAAGAACACAGAAATTTTTACTAATAATTAATTAATTTTTACTCATAAACCACCCCTTCCAAAATTAATTTAGTATTACACCAAATCAAAGTTTATTTAAACATTACAATTATCTTTATAAATACCTGGTTATCTAGAATTCTATGAGTAGAAGGATGGTCAACCTCAATCAGCTGGATGACATGTCACGGTAACCCTGAATGATAACAACGTGATGTTGAACTTGAATTTTTTAACTGATGTGCTTATGGTGATAAGAAAATACATTTAAAACAAATACTAATTTAAGTACAATAAACTTCATTAAATTTTATATACAGAAATAACTTTTGGATTATTTCTTAGCGCTAGCTACTGACTTTTTGCCGAACTATTTAAATTATGCATTACCCTCCGTGAATTTCAACAGTGGTGACTTCGGACATCCAAAATGCAGTGTAACACCATTAAATTCTTAAGAACAACTACCATTCGGAAGCGGATAAAATGAAACGATACCAAGGTCATGCAAACGATCTCTAAGGGCGTAATAAATTTCATCCGTACTTAATTTATCCGTTCATAGCTTCTACATAAAATGGATTAAAATTAAAAAACGCCTTTTATTAGTTCCCCAAAATCTTACCCCATACAGGAATATGAACGAAGCACTTAAAATCACTAAGATTTTTAGTTGAGCTCGCCTTACTGCAAGTTTAGTTGCACAAGAATAACTTGGGCACAGAGTTGGGACGGATACAATGAAAATGTACTTGGACACCAAGTACCGGATACTTAAAATGTATTCGAATACTTCTTAAAAAAGTCCGAATACTTTACCCTAAAAATGTACTCGAATACAAGTATTCGAGTACTTTTTTGGAATACTGAGTACGGATACTTTGAAAATTTAATAGGGAAAATAATTGTTCCCGCAACCCTCTAGAAACGTGCATATAACACTTTACGTAAGTAGGGACAAAGCCAAATGCTAACACAGTAATACGCACATAATATATGTGTGTATCATTAGCTTTATAAACTTACATTAGCAAAACTAGTCATAAGCATAATATTTGGTGCCTATATCGGTTTTAGTTTGATATATTTATAGTTTATACCCGTATTAGGTATTTATTTCCCTAAATATATATATTTCTGGATAAATAACCCAATAAAAGTAGTAAATCCAGGCATATTGTACACACATTACTGCTAACTTGTAACTGCTACCAATAAAATAACTAACATTTTTTGTTTTTGTTATTTGAAATTGTACTTCGTTATTTACAGTAATTTTTAAATAGTGTAGGAAATTTAAGTTTGTAAAAATAAAAAGAAACTTACTTTTTGGTTTCCAATACTTACTGCATATCCATTTCACACACAACAAAGCACGACACAATTGCACCCTTGGCATTTAGATGTTCTCTGTACCTGTAGTCTTTACTTCAGGTAATAAACGAATGAGAGAAACATAAATGAGAGTTGTAGACAATATATTGGAAGTTTATATTTTGCGGATTAGTTTGTTGTGCTGACGTGTCGTCGCCGCTAACTATTCAAGAATTCAAGTAAATAACTTTTATTAAAGTATCCGAAGTTCTGAAAAAGTACTCGAGTACTGGATACTTTCATGTTTAGTCTCGGATACGGATACCGGATACAAAATTTTGAATGTATTCGAATACAGAGAACACAAAAAGTACTCTAGTACAGTACTCGAATACAAAAGTACTCGGATACTTCCCAACTCTGCTTGGGCAGCACGACATTTTGATTGTTCGATTTCTTAAATTAAAAAGGAAAGAGGGAAAGTGTGTCCGGCCCGACCACTATACTTAAACCCCTACTACATGACCTGACGTGATGGTGGAAACGCCTACCATTCTCGCGTTCAAATCATGTGTTTAAAGTTGTCTAAATCTGAATTAATTCGTAACGGATATTGATTATGTTACAAAAGTATGCTGAATTCATGCATTGAAAACAAAATGTGATGAAAATATTTGAAACAAACGTTCGATTTTTGCTAGAAACAGCCACAACAGATGATGAAACAACGATGACCAAGATTTACATGCAGATGTTATCAATGTACAAACGGAATTGATCAAAAATTGGATGGATACAATCAATTCTTATCCTACTCCTTGCAATCGTTATGGACACACAGCTTCAAGTGCGATTCTACCTACTGCTAGAAGCAATACTGGTTGAAGAATATCCAGCGTGAATATGTATTTCACACACACTCGCTTATGCAGACTGGAAATTTCAGGGAAATGTATAGGTTAGCTCAGAATAAGAAACAATGAGGGTACACGTCTAACCAGTTCCAGGACTGACGATCTAATGATGATGATGAACACAATCGCCGCAGTTTAAGCATCCATTGCGATCAAATCCGCTCTGACGGAACCAGTCATTACTACAGAATTGAGCCACAATCAAATTGTTAAGAGGCATGTGCTACCTAAAGACCTCCCTGGATTTGTGGGAAAACCAGAGGAATGACTATTGTTCATCAACTTTGATGGTTCAACCAAGACGTGTGGGTTTTACTAACGACAAAAACCTTATTTGTTTACAAAGAAGTCTCGCAGGCAAAGCTTTAGACGCTGTCAGATGTCACCTAATGTTACCATCCCAAGTTTCAAGTGTCCTATATTTATTAAGAATGTTGTATGGACGACTTGAACTAATAATAAATTGCTTTCTTCAAAATATCCATAACGAACCCAATCCAAAAACTGATGAATTTGAAACACTCATTGAATTTGCATTAGCAGTAGGAAATCGTGTACATGTAATGGAGGCAGCGAACACCAAAGCACGTTTATCATACCTAAATAAGGAAATCCTCTCTGAAGAAGCATTAAACCACACAGTCCTTATCTTACATAATCACATACAGATACAAATATGTATACACTCCCCACATATGCATATATATGAACTTGAAAATCACAAAAGCATCGTTTTATTTTTGTGCAATACATATTAAAATGAAACTCCAATTCATTAATTATTTTAAAAGCCACTAATGAAGAAAACATTTCAATACATTTCTTTATGTAATGTAATGACTTCTTTATTGAGAACTTGTACATTTCTACATGTGTGCATAAAATAGAAAAAAAATACTAATCTAGTTACAAAGTTCACAAATGGTGAATTTATCGCCAGCTGGCGATTTCTTCCAATTTACCATTGGCAAAACCTCAAGTTAATAAACAATAGAAAAATTAACTTAGTAATCGGATTTGTATACCTATTATTAAATAAAAATGCAAAGTTATTTGTACGTTAAACGAAAAACATAGAGGGATGGGGAAGGACGGAAACGGATGGGAATGAGGAACAATAGGAAGCATATCACATGAAAGTTAGGTCTTGTTGAAGAAATACAGTTTAATGTTATTTTTGAAAATACTAATTGAATTAGATATTTTAATATCTATTGGAAGCAAATTCCATTGTCGAATAGCTTTAACAGTAAATGAGTCATTGTAGAAAGTAGTTCTATGAATTGAAATTGTAAAACGAACATTATCAGTCGATCTTGTTGAGTACTGTCCTGACAAAAGGTGAAAATTAGTTTGTAGGTACTGAGGAGTGTGTTTTTACCACTTTGTAAAGTAATACAGCGCAATGCATACTACGTCTGTCGTCCATGGTTAACCAACCTAGTTCATTCCTGTATGGAGTAATGTGTTCAAATTTAGATAAGTTATAAACAAATCTTATTCCAACATTCTGTAACCGTTGGAGTTTGTTACGCAGATACCCAGCCATATCTGTAAATACTACATCAGCGTATTCTATTTTTGGAACTAAAGTGCATTGACTAAGCGTGGCGAGCTTGGAACGGAAGAAAATTTTTAATAATGCTAGCTTATGGAAGGTAAAAAGAAATTTTGACTAATTTTATTTACATGTGGAATCCAGGATAAAGTATCATCGATATGGATACCTAGGTTTCTAACTACACTACTAAAAGGTATTACGGTGTCGATAAATTTTATATCGGTAAGGGTGTTCTTCTGTATAAGTACTTTATTATAAGATGAGCTAATAATAATACATTGGGTTTTCTTAAGATTAATTACTAGACCATGCCTATTAATCCAATCAGCTATTTTGCTCAAATCTTCATTTATTAGACCAATTGTAGTATTAATATGCTGTACCTCTGAATGCCAGTATATTTGAAAATCATCAGCAAATAAATGATAACGACAGGTTAAACCTTTACTAATAGAGGCAATGAACAAACTAAAAAGCAACGGCCCAAGTACACTACCTTGGGGAACACCCTTGGTGACTACTACCCAATTAGAAGATCCACTTCTGGCTTGTATACGTTGTTCACGTTCGGTTAGGTAGGATTCAAACCATGTAATGACAGCCACAGATAAATTATACATTTTTAAATAAGCTAGTAGGATGTCATGATCAACTAAATTAAAGGCATTAGTGAAATCAAGTAGGGTCAAGATTGTAACCTCTTTATTGTCTAGTGCATAACGAATGTCATCAATAACCTTAATAAGCGCCGTTGATGTACTATGGTTTTTATGAAAACCTGACTGCAAAGGATTATATAAGTTATTGACTTCAAGATAATCAGACAACTGCTTGTGGACTATTTTTTCGCAACAATGTGAGAGAAAAGACAACACTGATATTGGTTTAAAGTCAGACATTAAGCCCGGATTTGAAATTTTGGAATTGGAATGACATGCGCTTTCTTCCATATTTTTGGAAAACAGCTAGTGGACAAAGAGAAATTAACAATTTCTCATAAAATATTAAGAAAGCTTTTGTATATCTTTCATAAAAAATATTCCAGTTAATAATACACCAACATCCGACTCGACAAGGATCAAAATTTGAATGTAGAGTACATAAAAAGATACTCAGGAGAGAAAAGTGGGACTATAACCAAACTGATATTAAACAAATGCAGCCTTCAATATTCTTACTTGATGTCGTTATAGCGGTGAAGATTCTTGGATCCAGAGCATTTATTACTATACTCGAAAAATAATATAAAACGGTGAGATAGTCCTATACGGGGACTGACCTCCGAAACAGAAACTTATTATCCAAGTGGTGACAATCGACTATGTTGGGCCGTGCAGTCACCAAACATATCGCAAACAAAATAGAACATTGAAGGTGATAACGTGACTGGGTTTATCAAATTTAAATAAATTAGCAGATATTATGATTAACAAATAAACTAATATTTTATAGTAATAATATAAACTAAATTAATGTATAGAGGGTAGGACGGAACAACAGGTCTGTAACAAAGTATTTATTTAAAATGTCATACACTTCATTATTATTATTAAGGAAAACGCAGATCACTAAAAGTAATTAGATTAGTTAGTGCACGTTAATTCTAAATTTATAAAATCTTCTTTTAGAAATTGTGTACTATAAAAAGATACCATAAATAAATAATGTAAGTCTAGTACAAAAAAGAGTTTGTGTTGTGGCCCAATATTGTAAACTCTGAAGCACCTTGCTGCAAATGATAGTTCCAATAAGTAAATTTTTGAAAATTTGGCGTTTCTTTAAATATATTTTTCAAATTATTAGAAAATACTTCTGCAAATAGATGATTAAATTTTATTATAAAATTCAACATAATTTTACTTCTGGGCAATAGAAACTACCATTTCTTTTTGCGTGTATTGTATAACAAAATTTTCATCACCTTCGGTAAGTTAAAAATATAATGATGTAACGTATTTTTTTATTCAGTTACACTTTCCTTATTAATCTAATATAATGTCTCAATAAAATAAAAATATAATTTATAAATATCTGATCACTTAAAATAAATCATAAAATATATCATGGGATATGCGCTCCTTCGCTTTAGAGGTCTAAGTTCCTATAATAAGAATCGTCAGTCTGTCATTTCGTGTCACTTCTCTATCAGCGCTTGAACAGGTAAGCTGCTCTCAGCAGCGTAGAAAGGTCAAAATGGTATCCAGGCACATGGCCTGCAATATGGTCCGTAAGAAAGTTTTAATTAATTTAACCTTCGTGTCTGAATGTGGTTCCTGGCAGCTGTTGGGTGATGGTTTTATTTTGTTTTCCACCTGTAGCGAGTTAGTTGATTCCTGCAGGCCGAAAAAGATAGAAGTCCCCCATCATTAAAACAGTTGGTATAATTAATTAGATAAATTTTATTAATGCTTTCCTCGTAGTGCAATATCATCAATACCATAAATACTACTGAAATGAAAATTTAGTTTGAGATTTAAAATATAAGAAAATAATAGGACATACTTAATGGAGATTTGGTTTGGTTAGATAATATTTTGTTCAGAAGATCTTTTATAATTCCAGCATTAAATTCAGTCGTAATGGTATGTTTCCTGTTGCGTGCATCGCAGATGTATATGGAATAGTCCACATCTGGTATTATATGGTTACAGTCTAAAAGTTCAAATTTTTTTAATTGAACTGTACCTCAGCACGTGAGTGACATTTAATCTTTAATTCCAGTTATATCTATTTAAATGTTTTACGAATGATCGAAGGTTGAAATTTTACCTTGATTTAGTTATCTTAAAATTCATTTAGAAAAAGAAAAATCCTGTACTAAACTTGTTATTTCACAAAATTTTAAAGATGGCTATGTAGTTTGCCTATCGTATTTGTTTCACAAGAAGACAGTAGCGACTACACTGAAAAAGTTGTTATTGACATAGGATGTCAAAAATATCTAGCTATCCAATATAAATAACATGTAATTTTGCGTTACTTTAAAAATATCTTTAGTTATTTTGAGATCATATAGTTTGATTTTTAAAGAACATGATGAATTTTTATAAGATATGAAGTAAAGCTAATTCTTTGTTGAATGATGCAATTTTATAAGACGTTAAATAATCAATTTTTTTGTAAGGTCGACCGTAGTACTACAGATGACTATAATTAAAATATGAAATATGAATTATTAAGAAAACATAAACTTTATAGTAAACTTATGTTGAAGTATTCAATTTATAGATCTTTGTGTTTTTTTGAAGACAGAACCATACTAGTTTCTGTTTATGTAAATTTTTGTTGAAAAAGTTTATGCTGAAACAAACCAAAAAAATTTAATTGAATAGAATCTATTTTTGCTTAACTCTTTTATTATTAAAAATTCAAGTGAAATTTATAGAATCTTAATAAGCAAGAGGTTAACTGTGTCCTATGATAACAAATACCCTGGGTGTATATATTCTTACAACTTAAATTAAATTATATTATTTTTGATAAATATTTTTAAGGACACAAACGGTGTCCATGTTGTGCATTTGTTTGTTCACAGATTAAGTTGAGACATCTGTAACACATCTGGCAATTGATATTTTGGTAAGTGCTTTGCAAGGTTGATATACAGGTTTTGTGGCTATATAAGCGGTGTAGATTTAAGGTTTCCGCATTCCCCTAATACAAGTACATGTATCTTTGTATGTTATTGTATTGAAAAATACGGTGGCGCTCCTTATCTATATTTTTGGTCAATAGACAACCCATGACCCAACCTCATGATTTACCCAGAGCTAACACTCTACTAGCCGTTTATCTCTAGAGTTTTTCTTTTCCTCAAGTCGTTTTCCATCCAACTTTACCTTGGACTTCCATCATTAATAAGAAATTCTCGACCTTGTGATATCAGGTAAGATAGTCGTTAATGTTATATGGAGGTCCAATTTGCTAGCTGATATTCATGAGGGAAATATAGAACATTTCAATGATATAATATTTTTTCTTTGGTAGCAAATGTTTAGGGTATTTTATCTCATCATCATCATCATCATTAGGTCTTTAGTCCTGAAACTGGTTAGACACATACTCTCATTGTTTCCTATTCTGAAGTAAACTACACATTTCCCTGAAATTTGCACAGTCTGCATCTATCACTATTTGATCTACTTCCTTTTTCCTATCTCTGCTTGTAATATATCCCATACTATTCCCCTTTAAAGCCTTAGAACGTATTCTGTCTGTCTGTTTCTCCTATTTTTTTTCTCCACTATGTCTATAACCTATTTGTTATTAACTTTGTCAGTTCATGCTATCATCCTCATATATCTGAAACACAACATTCCAAAAGTCTGCTACCGTTTTTGTCTGCTTTTCCTACTGCCCATATTTCATAAGCATACTGTGCTGTGCTCCACACATATGCTCATAACAATTTTCTTCTTGTTTCTGTTTGTTGTCTTTGATCATCACATTACATGTGATTTTCCAATGCTCCACCCGAAGGTACTACATTGGCCAGGAGGCGAGTTTTTTTTACCTGGAAAATTTGGAATTTTGCCGAACCCTTGCTGTTCCAAGCAAGGTAGGGATCTTTAACGTGCGTGACAACACTCACACACGGGACCTCCATTTAACCTCTCATCCGAACGAGGGTGTATTTTTGTGAAAAATGCTCGCCTAACATTTTTCAAGCGGACCGTGTCGGGATTCGAACCCGGGACCTTGGGCGTAGTAGTCACACACATACCACTACGCCACGGAGCCGCCTCTTTGATCATCACAGCTGTTCTTTCTTGTTAGATGCAGATTGGTTCTCTTCTATTGTTTTACAATTATATACCCTATTTCTCCGCCCTTCAGTGTGGGGGGGCAGTCTGTGGCTACCAAGTTTCCCCAGCACTTGGACATTCACCGATTTAATATTTTTTCCAATATATCTTTTCGTACAGTCAACATTAGTTGCAGATATTACACAACCAACATCTGTAGTTGTTTATAATAATCATGAGATTTATCTGCGCTTATTTTTTCGTCATTAGGTTTTCCGTCTCAAAACTGGTTGGACACGTATCTGCACTTATTTATATTCTGAGCTAGCCTACACAGTTCCCTGAAATTCCCACACATCCTATATACAACCCGGTACTCCCATTGTTTTCTAATTACATGCCCTATTTCACCAAGATTCAGTGGTATTTAAAATAAAATAAATCAATTACAAATGTCTATTCAAAAAACAAGGTCTGCGTAACTATTACAATAATTATTTTGTTAACTAATACTGAACACCCCAAAGTATATCCATTTCTTATTTGCAATAAATTGAAAATACTAGATGTTGCAAATTAAAGAAGATATGCTGAATACATACTTCCCTCTTTATCCTGCGCATGAACTAATTGTGGATTCGAACAATATAGCAAATGGTTATGACTTGACCATAAACTTTTCTAATGTGTATATTAATCATATGTGAAGTCAACACAAGTGAATTCTCCATAATAGGTTGTTACGTGTCACTGCCAAAGATGTAGTCGTTTATACAGTACTTTATTCAAGTATCTATTTGTATAGATTTTGCTCTTTTTTTATTCAAATTTTTTTGAATGTTTCACAACCGTATAGATGGTTGATATTCACTGGGTCCAGTTGTCCGCCTCATCGATGTGTGCAACGAAGCCACCTTATAAGTCCATCTGGAGAGTCCTACCCATATTACCGTTCTTATATTTAACCTTATAGTCTACGCGACAGGCTTCTTCCTATTTATAATCACTGCAAGGAAAATTTAATTTATTTTGCTACCTCATAAATTAAGGAGTAAATATAATTAAACTCACTCCAAGGGAATTGTCTTATCACACGATGCCACAAAACGAGTAGCCTATCTAGGATTGGTCTGCAGATTTTAGTGTGTGGTTCTGTATTTGAACAAATTTTATACCGTTCATTCTAGTGATACTTTTCAAGTCGGCGGTTATCTTCTCGATTCAACTTTCCATTAGTACTGGTAAAATATTACCAATAGGAACATTATATTGGGACATTATATTCTAAATAAATATTTCATGTGTTTATTCTATAAATGCGTACTCCTATATTTATATAGTATTAGTTTTACCTTTGAATTACAACCCTTTGGGACATGGGGGGAGAACGTTTTCCTTGGTGACCAAAAATTGCCATATATTTTGATTACTTTAATTGTACTATTATCCTATGACTTTGTTCAGAACTGTATAGTTTTAAATTTGAAATGCGCGGGTATTAAATCCCCACTACCCGTTTACAGGTTGCTGCGTCAACTTCCTTCACGTCTTCTTTGGGAATGAAACCACTCATAGTTTTTAAAATCTGTTTTATTTACGTTTCGATCCATGACCTAGGATCGTTGTCAAAATAATAAAAACTTCAAAATAACATGCAAAATAAAACGTTAGAAAACAACAACACCATGCTAAATACCGTGATAAATTTATCAAGCAGAACTATTAACGACACAGAAAAATCAATTCTATCAAAAGGCCTTAACTTTTCCGTAACACCAATATCAATACCAACCTTTGAAATAATTAGCTGTATTGAGAAAACAGCAAACCAACTCGAAGAAGATCAAGCAAACGAATTTAGAGTACGATGCAAAATCGAAATAGAAAAAATTCACAAAATAAAACCAAATGTAAGTAAAAACGAAATAAAAGCAATTCGCAATCTAAAAAACGATAACTCAATTATAATTCTACCTGCTGACAAAGGCAATGCAACAGTAATAATGAATAAAAACGATTACAACACAAAAGTCAACGAACTGTTGAACACTGAGAATTACACCAGTTTAGAAACGGACCCAACAAAATCAATTGAAAATAAAATATACAAAACTCTATTTAAATTTAAAAATGAATTCGAAGACAAAGAAAGAAGTAAACTGGTCCCACATTACAGTAAACCACCCCACTTTTACGGTCTACCAAAAATTCATTAAAAAGACATTCCTTTAAGACCTATCGTAAGCTCCATAGATTCACCATGCCATAATTTAGCAAAATTTCTCCTAAAAATTATAAATCCATTAGTAGGCAAAACGGATTCTTCCATAAAAAAAAACCAACACTTTTTAGAAAAATTATCAAACATAAAAATTGAAAATACACACACAATGGTAAGTTTTGATGTAGTAAATCTCTTCACAAATGTCCCTGTAAACAAAACGCTTAATATTATAAAAAACAAAACGCTTAATATTAAAAAAACTTTAAAGAAAGAACAAAACTAAGTATATCATCGATTATGGAATTACTTGACTTATGCGTCAATACCACATATTTTCAAATAAGTGATCAATTCTACAAACAAAGCTTCGGAATGGCAATGGGAAGTCCACTATCGCCAATCTTTAGTAATATATTCATGGAGGAATTCGAAAAAGATGTAATATTCACACAAGAATTGAAACCACTAATCTGAAGTAAAACATAAAATAGATATTGCTAGTTTTTCTCGTCAAATATGTCAAATAAATTGGAAAGCTGTTTTTGAAAGCAACTCCCCATGTGATGCATGGTCAGCTTTTACCAACATTTTCAACAATGTATATAAAAGTAATCAAATCACTGAGATTAAATAGGTAAAATATAAAAAGTTAAAGCCCTGGATATCCTATGCAATTATCGTATCAATAAAAAGAAGGGATCAAATGAAGAAGCAGGTCGTAGCTCATAAAAATAATGCCAGGCTTTTAGAAAATTATAAAGTTTATAGAAATCAACTTAATAAAGTTATTAAGGAAGCAAAAAGATTATATTATGTTAGTCAAATTAATAATAGTGCTGGAGATATGAAGAAATTATATAAAATTATACAAGATGTAACCAGTCCGGCAGCTATGACAAGGCCAACTATTTCTATTACGGATAAGGATGGAATTCATTTTACATCTGATCATGATGCTGCGAATTTTTGCAATAATTATTTTACCAATATCGGTACTGATATGGCATCCAGAATATCTGAACCACTAAGTGATATAAAAAATGTATATCCTAGCGTTAAAGACTCAATGTTTCTTGTCCCAGTAAAAAAAAAGAACTTATTGGTCACATTAAGTCGTTAAAAAATGACGCTGCACCTGGCCATGATGGTATTCAGGTACAATTGATAAAAATGTATCATGAATTCTTAATTGATCCTCTGTTGCATATAATTAATCTAATACTTTTACATGGTGAGGTACCCAATGATTTTAAACTGGCTATAGTAGTCCCTGTATTTAAATCTGGAAAGATTACTAACATTAGCAACTATAGGCCCATCAGTTTAACTACTGTTTTCTCAAAAATCTTTGAAAAATGTTTAGTAAAGAGGTTATTTGACTATCTTGAAAGGTTAAATATATTAAGCTCTCGACAATTTGGTTTTAAACCAGGTTTGTGTTAATGACGCCATCTTTGAATTAGTAAGTATAGTAAAGGATAAGCTAGAACATCAAAATAAATGTATTGGCATATTTCTAGATCTGGCAAAAGCCTTCGATACAGTACGTCACCATGGGTTATTAAATGCTCTCAGCCAGTATGGAGTGAGAGGTGTTGCCTTGAAGGTGTTTGAAAGTTATCTTACTAATAGAATACAGAAAGTTCGAATTGGAAATGAATACAGTGTCGGAAAACATGTTCAAATTGGTGTTCCGCAAGGAACTGTTCTTGGCCCGCTTTTGTTTATAGTTTACATTAATTCTATGATTGTTTTGGCAAACATACACGGCGATATAATCTCATATGCGGACGATACTGCTCTTATTTTTAGTGATCCCACATGGATTGGTGTTAAACATAGAGCTGAGGATGGGATGGAGAAAATAAAAAATTGGCTAGATCATAACAAATTGTCGCTAAATATAGAGAAAACAAAATATATTGGGTTTTACTTACTGAAGCTAGTAGACCTGATTACTCGACTATAAATCTCTTAAATTCTAATAAAACAATAAATGAAGTTCAAACTATCAAATATCTTGGTATATTAGTGGATAACCACCTTAAATGGACACCCCACATTAATAATCTGGTAACTAAAATTAGACATTTTATCTAAGGTTTTATGAATTAAAAGAATTCTAAGTATTAAATTACTAATTCTTGTTTATAAAGCTCTAGTTGAATCAATATTACAATGCAGAATCATAATATGGGGAGCTTCGTATAAGAATGCATTGCATTCTCTAAATATTATACAGAACTACATACTTAAAATAATATTCTGTAAACCTAGATAATATCCAACATATATGCTATATTCTAAAGATATACTAAATATTAGAATGCTTTATTTTTATAATGCCTGTAAGTTTATTTTTAGAAATAAGAAATTGAGGAATCTGATTGCCTATAAATATGTTACCAGGATAGTTAAAAATGCATGTATCTCTGTTCAATTTTTTCAAAAGCAAGCAAATAGATTATTCATTACAAGTTTGGGCGTAAAAATCTATAATATGTTACCTAATAGCATTAGGAGCTTAACAAATGATAAGCAATTTTCCGTAAAATGTAAAGAGTTTATATATGCTAATTATTTAAGGTGTTTAGATGCTTTATGATTAAAATATTAAAAACACCTGAGGTTTGTCAGTTATCTCTAAACGTACCTAGCCATTAAACCTTTCTCTGTGTTTTCTGAGTTCTATTGACTTCAATTTGCAGGTGCCTTTAGAATAAACTAGCACTATATCAACGAACTTCGTTCGATTATGAAATCGATTTGTCGTCCGTCTGTCTGTCCGTCCGAGGCCTTTCTAATGGTCGGACATCAATGTGTGATACATCAATCGATTCAGCTCGGTGTCCTGAGCTTAAGTTTTGATGTCAGTTGAAATCGGGCCACGGGGACGCCGTGCCCCCGCGATATTCCGTCGGGAAAATTAAAATTTCAAATAGGTCCAAAATTAATGTGCGATACATATTTGGACTCCCCTAACATAGCTGGGTCGAAATATGGTACCCCCCACAAAATCTGACCCCCCCGGGAATTAATTTTATCAAAAATTTCAAATAGGTCCAAAATTAATGTGCGATACATATTTAGAATCCTCTGAAAAACTGAATCGAAATATGATGCCCCTTATTTACACACAACACACACATACATACATACATACATACACACACACATATATAGCTTTTAAAATATTTATTCAATAAAATAAAATATATTAAAATGTCTCTTTTGTTGTTTATAAATTTTTGTATTTTATCTGAATACTTATAATTATTACAACATAATAATTTAAATTTCTTTAAATTGTTTTAAAGTAAGTCTACATTTGGAAGTTCGTTGCGACAATGCCTTGCATTTTCAACTTGTTTTTATATACTAATTATTATAGTTCGTCTTGGCCTTAATGACTTTAATAAATATGGCTGCGTTTTCTCAAATAATATGTTGTTATTTTGATTCTGCATTAGTTTTAATTGTAAAACTGTTGCACATACAGACCCATTTGGGTCTAGGTGCAAATTTATAAATCTCAATGTTACACTTATACTGTAGATTGGCTGTAATTATGTTTTAATTGAACACTGTATCTATACGAAATAAATTTGAATTTGGTGGAGATACGTAGATGATGTCTATGCTATTTGGCCTCATAATACAGAACTAATTAAAAACTTTGTAGAGTCCATTAACCAAATAGAACCAACTATTAAATTCATATATGAATTACAACATGGAAAACTTCCATTTTTAGATATTCTTCTTAGCAAAAACAATACAACAATTAATACATCGGTATACAGAAAACCAACGCACACAAACAGATACTTAAACTTCGATTCAAACCACCCACAATGTGTCAAACGAGGAATTATCAAAACCATGTATGATAGAGCAAAATTAATATCATCAAACAAAGAAATTTTAAAGAAAGAGAAAGACCTAATCAAATGTACACTAATAGAAAACAAATATCCTAAAAGAATAATAGAGAAAGATGAATAAAAATCCTAAAAATAAAGAAAAAGAAAACAAAATCAACGATACACACTAAAAAATGCTCTCAATACCATACATAAAAGGATTCTCCGAAAAAATCCAAAGAATAGGAAACTAATTTAGAATTAAAACAGTATTTAAAACCAACAATACACTAAGAGCACAATTAACAAAAACAAAACCCAAAAACGCAATACAAAGTTCAAAAAACTGCATCTACAAAATACCGTGCGAATGTAACAAGTTTTATATAGGAGAAAGTTCCAGACCATTTGAAGTTCGATTAAAAGAACATAAATCATATATAAAAAATAGAAAATTTGAAAAATCTATGATTTGCCAACATGCATGCGACTCCAGTCATAAAATAAAATGGAAGGACGCAATAATTATCGACAAAGAAGAAAACCACCAAAAACGCAAAATCAAAGAAGCTGCTTATATAACCCTAAATAAAAATAACTGCGTAGCAAACGAATCCGTGACTTTCAGTAAACAATGGATTCCATTACTAAAAGAAATAACAAATGAGAATCAAATGCCCACAATATCTAGGTAGCATTGCAAGTTTTTCCTTGCGATATTAACATGAAATACAGCCTACATACATGATTTCTATTTATACATACAATAACTAATTACATAACAATAAGCATATCAACAACCCCTATAAAACAGCATTAGTATCTGACAAGTGTGAACCCGCAATAGGGTTATCTCAAAACCATATACAATATCCGTTGAATAGTAATGGTATCTGACAAGTGTAAACCCGTCTTAGGGTCGCCTCAGAACCATATACAATCTTCATAGAACAACATTGGTATCTGACAAGTGTAAAACCGCCATAGGGTCGCCCCAGAACCATGTTAAAATCTACCAAAGAGGTAGCCTAAATCATAATGATTTTTCCTCCTCAGAATAAATATAAAAAACGACTGCTTATGCCTTATGGTAACGCAATCGCACACTTCTTTAATAATCATCCTCTCAATTGTATAAATAGAAACATGTTAAAAAATGTTTTCAAATTATTGAATTTATATAAAATTCACCAATAAAACTTAATCAGCCGATTTCACGTTAAGCGTATTGGCTACCTAAAGAAAGTCGATCCCAGGTCGCAACACAAATTGAAGGCAATCATTCTTTTAAACTTTAAAAATTTTTGCTTAGTGTACTCAAACCAAATATTTCAATAAATCAAAGTCACCTTCAATTTATGTCATAAATGTCAAACTTGAAGTTTTTATTTTTTTTATTATTTTGACAACGATCCTAGGTCATGGATCGAAACGTAAATAAAACAGAATTTAAAAACTATGAGTGGTTTCATTCCCAAAGAAGATTAAGAAGAATGCTAAATAAACCACAACAAACATACAGGGAGTATTTCCTTCACGTCGTCTTCGTGTATGAAGCGTTCAACATGTAGCAGCACAAAGATGTGCTTGTCTAAAAATTTGTGTTTTAGGTACATAAAATTCACATTAAAAGTTGTAAATAGTTTGTTTATATTATGTATACAATTCAATTAGTAAAGTTCAACAAATGAATAGTGTTATTTATTTGCAACCATTATAAGGAGTGTAATGCTCAATCGACTTATGGTATTAATACAAAAGCTACAGTCCATACAACAAAATAATTTGGCATTGAACAAACGCAGGTGCATCCCTTACAGATTTATATATATTATTTGAGTTGATACTTTTTTATTACTTTACTGAGTAGTAGGAGTAATATCCTACATGATTATTAGGTTTTACTATTTATTTTATTTCAAATATTTACCACAATACGACTTTTCTTACAGTCGTGCACCGGAGGCTGTCGCTCGTCTCCTATGACCCACCCCTACTCTCCCACTGAGCCTGGTACCTGTTGTTTCTGTCGATTGTATTATGATTTTACGTAACAAGGTAGTTAAGTGTGATCAGTAGAGGACAGTAAACTTCTCACTAACAATGATAAAAATGATACAAACTATACTGAACCACTAAAGTGTTTATACTGGGCTTCATATCTCTATTTACTGCAACTTATAATAGGTGGTGGGTAGAAAAATAATTTGCGTTCTACATTATCCTAGAGAATATCCGCTTCTATTCAGTAATAAAAATATAAAGTTGTTTTGGTAAATAATTTTACAAAACCACTTCAGTTGTAATTCTTATTATTCGTAGTTATGGGATACATTTAAAATAAGAATAATTTGAATGAAGATAACAAAAGTAATGCACAATTCATGTTGCTATTTTGCAACAACAAACTTACCTATTAGTAGGTTTGTTTGACTAGCCAATATGACAATAATAAAAAAAATACATTAATAAGGACAATAAGTATTAAAAATAATTAAGATTTCAGGGATAGATACATCTTTCCTTTAAGCATTTGTTTAATTGGGTTGATCTTTTTTAATATTTGTGTCATAATATTAACGAGCTGTTCACTCGAAAGACCAGTTTTCTTTGACTTGAACTTCTGAAGTAATTCAGTTGTAGTCATAGGTTTGCGCATTAGATATTTCCTAACAGCATCTTCAGTAATTTCGCTAAAAAACAAAAACATTATATATACACCACAAGCGATATTTTCTCACCTCGAGCCGGTTATAAAATTAGACAATGATTCTAACTTAGGTTTCTTATTTGATTGGCCAGTAAGTGCATCATTTACTATTTTTCTTTTATTATCGGTAGGTGTTCCTGATCGAGAACTATTAGCACTACAAGTAAAATAAGAAAGCAGCAAAATATTAATAATTGCTCACCTGCTAATATTATTAGGATCTTTTTCTTTCTCCTTTTCTTCTTTCTTAGCATTCTTTTCTAATTTGTGTTTCTTAACGTCTTCATCTGTGCTACTATCAGAACTAAGCTCGCTGTTGTCATCTGCTAAAATAATTCAAATGTCTTAAGCAGATATTTGAGAAAAAAACAGCTGTAACTACCTTTCTTAACATCTTTTTTAACATCTTTGGTTTTTGTCTTTTTCTTCTTCTTCTTGTCTTGTTTATCATCTGCATTTTCAGCTTTTTTGTTATCTTCTTCTTCATCGTTGCTAGGTTCCTTATCTGATTTATTTTCTTCATTTTCAGAATCATCTTCATCAGATGTCAATAATTTTCTTCATAAAAGCAATTTAAAAATGTGAGCATCTAAATCAGCATTGTAGCAAATAAAAAGCATATATATATATATATATATATATATATATATATATAATATTTGATTGGTATTTCTTGACCTTCTTTTATATACTAATACTTGAAAGTTTGTTTCTTGGGAAAAAGGTCTAAATAAATAAAAAATTTTTTTTACATTATATGTGTGTTAATCAGACGTTTCGACCGTCGCTAGATGGTCTTTATCAATGATGTTTTTTTTCCCCCTATAATACACTACATGTACATTATATCTTAACAAATATCTAAAATGTACAGATAAATACATATACAGATATATATTTAAATAAATAAGCGTATGGATATATATTTATACATAAAGTTAAATTTACTCAATAAGACAGATTTTCATAATTGTAGAAAGTATTACGATTTTAACCTGTTTGTAAAAAGTGTCTTTATCCAGTGATAAGAAATAGAACCTCTAATAAATCAAGCATTAGTCTTCAATCAAACTCTGTACTAAACATTTTAATATACATGTTAACTAAAAAGTTCGAATTTTAAATTTTGACAAAGAGTTTAGCAACTCGCATCAAGGTGTACATAATTTATACAGAAAAACAGTATTTTAATTTGTGACGTAAATGTTTTGTACAATTTTAAATTAAATAAATTAGATTGTAGTAACCGTACCATATCAATTAGTGAATAGCTCAATTTATACTATGTTATAAATATATAAAACTCCGTTTATGGGTAAGCATTTTAGATATTTGTTAAGATATAATGTACATGTAGTGTATTATAGGGGAAAAAAACATCATTGATAAAGACCATCTAGCGACGGTCGAAACGTCTGATTAACACACATATAATGTAAAATTTTTTTTATTTATTTAAACCTTTTTCCCAAGAAACAAACTTTCAAGTATTAGTATATATATATATATATATATATATATATATATATATATATATATATATATTGGCATGGAACTCGGGTAAAATCCTCACCAACAAAATTATTTTCAAAAATAATATAAAATTTTCAAATTCGAAAATAGAAAAATTTCCAAAAATTAAATAAGTCAAAAAAAAATCTCTTACCCGTTTTCCTCTCTTCCTCGGTTGAATGGCCTTCTTCAACTGCTTCCGGCTAGCTCATTAGGACCTCCTTTTGTATAGTTATATTCATTCATAAATCCTATCATTCACGCACACTCCCAATAAAACCACAAAATACAACAAACATACAATCTTTTATTTATTCCTATTTACAAATGCAATTCATTATTATTTTATTGTTCACGTTACACTTCAGTAAATTTTACTTTGTAATGTCCTGTATTTAATTTTAAAATCATCAAACACATAAAATGTACTCGGAGTAAATGGACCTTGAATAATACCTTCTCTAAAATTCCTTTATTATAATTTATTTATTGATTTTAATAATTTAAGTAAACTCTGGGGTATGGTGAGCTCATAATAACCCAATTAATGTATGCCCTTCTACTTTGCATACTCTAAAACTAAAAAAAAAACAAAGCCATGTACTCTTCACAAAATTTCACGTTCTGAGTGAACGTTTAAAAGCTTTCTAGACACCTTCAATTTCTAGTTGAATACCGTAGTAAAGTTATTTACACATGTTTTGTTCAATACGTAAATAATTCACACTACCTTGAACAACACTCTCATACGCCACCCCAATATTTACAGTTTATAGGAATCACAAATTTAAATCGTTACCTGGAATTTCTAGAAGATCTTCGCTCTGTAGATGATGCCATGTAATTTTCTTCCTGGTCTGCAGATCGTTTCTCTCAATTACTAGACAAACTCCCTCTAAATTGATCCGCCAACTCCGCCTTCTCGGTGTAACCAAATTCCAAATTTCATTCCAATTATACTTCTTTCACAGTAATCTACGTTATTTAATGTCCCAACACGAGTTGATAAAAATTATAGGTGATACCTCTATTAAAATAAGTAATATCGGCACACTAACCGCGTTTTAATTAATTTAGAGGCTGCCACTAAGCAATACAATTTAAATTATTTGTTAATACTCACAACTCATGTTAACTTTCATACGTGCTTTCGGGACGATTGAAATAATAAGGCACGAAGTTAAAAGACAAGAGAGCGAGTGCTAGATCTCTAGAGTATATATATCTTTCGACTGTAACCTCTCCAGGCCCCCAGTTATCCGAAATCCCGCTCACAACAACACATTCTCACAATTTTGCACTCAACCCCAATTTCAAATCTGCGAATTTCCGTACCTCGTTATAAAATTTTAAGAAAATCACGCTACACTATCCTCGTGTCTATATCAAGTCGAACTAACATCTCGACCAATCGTAGACTTAATGACGTTTCTCAAATCCCTCCTATACTATTGTGGTCGCATGCTTATACATTTTCTACGTCTCATTCTAACCTTGTTTGAGTGGTTGAAAAATCGATATCCTTGTTTGTGCGCTGTCTACACACGTGGACTGTCTACGTGATTTAAATACCCCCTTCATTAGTATTTCGATAGAACTCATGCGACGGTTTTACAATATACGTAGAATCTTTGTTTGTTATGTACAGAAATTATTGGAACGTGACATTTAAAAATACGCAGGTGTTCAATCGTAACATTTTAAATAACACTTCTACGAGTTGGATATTCCACGTATTTTAACCCTCTTGATATATTTGTACGTTAGCAACGGGTCTCATCTTGGTATTACCGGGTTTTTAAACGCTTTTATGCATATTATACATTAATAATCGTTCAATTAAATTCAAATTAATTAATAAATTAATGGCATTGGCTTCTACCATTTAATTTCTTTGCAAACCTACTTAAATTTCATTAATTATTTATAAAATTTCGTTAATACCTGCTACTTAAAAATGAATTAACTAATATAACCTTCGCACGTACTTTCTGGTTGTTTCTTTATACAGGGTGTGTTGAAATTGTTTCGCTGATATTTATTTTTGATCTTTTAAAACCACTATTATATATATATATATATATATATATTGTAGTGGATTTAAAGGGTTAAATTTGGGTACAATCAATGCAATTTCAAACACCCTGTATAGAAGAAGCAACCGTAATTTACGTGCGAAATTTATTTCATTTATTTAATTTAAAGTATCAAGTATTACCATAATTTTATAACTAGGGATTAAAAATTCGTAGGTTCGTAAAGAAAATAAGTTGTATAAGCCAATAGAAATTATTAATTAATTTAATTTAGTTTAATTCAAAGGGTTATAACGTCAGAAAACGCATAAGAGCATGAAAAATCGATAATTCCAAGGCGAAAAGCTTTACTAACAAACAAAGACGTCGAATATATGAAATACCTTGAAACGCAAACTCCTAGAAATGTTATTTTAAAACGATCGTTAATTGAACACCTGCATGTTTTGGAAAGGTCATCTTCCCCTTATTTGTGTAGATAACAAGCTTCGAGGTATATCGTTCAACCGCCGGTTGTTTCGCATAGATGCTAACCAAAAGTTTCTATTAGCGCAGAAGGGATGAACAATCAATGATATGCTTCAGAATGAGACAGGCATAATAGCATTCACTTCGGTAGGCACGTATACAACTCCACGTGGAGTAGATATCACGCGGACAGTAATATCGATTTTCTACCACTCAAGCAAGGTTAGAAGGAAACATCTAATATGCATAAGAGAGGAATACAGTTAATACAGGCGGGGTTTTAAGACGTCACTGAAATATATCATTGGTCGAAATAGTTAGTTTTACAACAGACGAGCACGGGACAGATGAATGCGGGTTTTTCGGAAAATAGCGTGGCGACGAGCTAAATTTCGGGGAGTTTGAAAACGGTTATACAAAATTTGAAGAAAGAGTTAGTTCAATGAAGTATTTCGCGTTAAGAGGGTCTGGAGAGGTTACATTTATAAATTCAATCGTACAGTGTTAGATTGTTGTGGCCTTATAGTTTGAAACGCGAATAGTGTTGAGTTTATTTATATTTAACTAAGGTACAACGTATACTTTAACAAGCTCGTAACGTAAATTAAATTATGCAATAACAAAGAAGTGTAATATACATGGATTTGGATATTGAGATGGATCTTGAATGGGTAGCATGCAGCGCAACTTAGATGGTGTTCATCTATAAATAGCTGGAGGCGGCAAGCAGCGCATAATCACTAGACCGAGGGTTCAGGAACATAATACATCGTCAACAGAGATGGAATCTTCAAGTTTTTCCAGGTAACGCATTAGAATTTGCTGTTTTTTTATAAACTGTGGAAATTATTTGTGATGTGTGAGAGTGAACTTTGATGGTATTTTTCGTTATTTTGCGTATTGAAAAGAATACGTATAACTAATTTTTATTATGGTATTTGAATATAAATCTAAACGTGTATGTAAAGCTTATTAACGTTCCTCATGAATTTTTATCTTCATTGTTAAGAGTACAAGGGCTTTTTTTTGTGTTTGTAGTAAGAGTATGCAAAGTAGAAAGCATACATTAAAAAAACTTGGTTATCATGAGTTCACCATACTCCAGAGTGTAGTAAATAGAAATAATTATAAATAAATAAAAAAAGGTATGATTTAGGGCCCATTTACTCCTGTTGCATTAAATGTGTTTGAAATTTCAATTTTAAACAAAAACAAGGACTTTACAACAATATCATTTATTGAGGTGTAACTTGAGCACCGAACTGTACATAATCTTGAATTATTATTTGTAAATAGTGGTAAATAAATATTGTATGATTGTTGTATTATTTTGTGGTTTTATTGAATGGCGTGTGTGAACGATACACAGAATGAAAGTAAATCTAGGTATCTAAGAGGAGGCCCAACTGAGCTAGCTAGGGAGCTGTTGAAGAAAACAAAGTGTATGAAAGTAGAATCCGGGAAGAAATTTTTGTTTAAAAATTTTCCTTTTTGTGAAATTTACGATTTTGGTAAATTAATAAATTTTCGAATCTACTGAGGTATATATATATATATATATATATATATATATATATATATATATATATATATATATATATGTCAAATATTTTCTATTCAAGCTGGTCTTTTTGAAAAAGATTTTAAATAAATCGAAACGTCAGAAACCAGCAAATGAATATTTAATAAAAAAATCCGCACGAAAAGTATCCCAAAAAATAAAAATATCAACTTGTGCATATATTTACGTTCGCTAAAAAAGAATCTATATATATATATATATATATATATATATATATTGCTGTGATTATTTACTCCTTTGAATGCGGGAACTGGGTCCTTTCAACAAAAAAATTCTAGTCCCACAGATTGGGCGTCATAAACGGCTGTGATCCTCTTTTCGCCTCGGCTGCTCACCTAATGTTATAAACCTCCTCATTCATAAAAAAAAACAACACATTCCTACCAAAAACATCAACGTTAACTCTATTTACATCAATATTCAGAATACATTAAAATTTCAAAATTAAAACACAGCATAAATTTCAGTTTTAAAAGAATTTCAAGATTAATTTTATTATCATTTTAATGTGCATCCAAAATTAAAGTCCTTGTTGGATGCCTACTAATTAATATAACAATATAAGCAGACCGAGTCTGAGTATAAAGGAGCATCTACCACCCTTTACGTTAATTAACCAGGTTCGTCTAATTGAGCTCAAAGACATACCCAAATTTTCATCATATTACCGAACATCAAAACTAAATACCCTTTCTACTTCAACAAGCAAATTTCATCTTAAAATTAAAATTTTATGGATAGTACAATTTCACTAATGTCCATTTAAAGTAAATCAATTATAAAGTTATTCAACACACACAAAATGTCAAACAAAATAGTATAATTTACCTGAAGGTTACTGTCCTCGTAGCTTCAAAGTACATCGTCCCTTTAGTTAATCACACCATTCCAACAGGATTATATTTACGGCTTCTAATTCTCAACGCTTTTAAAATTTTCTCCATCACCAGTTGTTTCTGGGCTTTTCCGGAACTCATCTATGTATATCTGACCCTTGTTTCGTGGATCCAGACACGTATTTGAACCATTTAATTATTAACACCCCCGAAAAATAGCAAATAACTTCATACTTCTTTCACCAATATACGCCAAAACTGCCTACTTTTGTGTATACATTTGTCGTTGTAAATTTTGCTAATTGGTACAGTGAAACTAAATTTTATTACCTTGTATCTAAGTGCACTGAAGTACATTCATGTTAGCACGTAAATAACCAACTATTTTGAATCACTAAAATATACGAGCAAAATTTTAAATTATTTTCTCAAACTAAAATGCACTGTTTAACATCTTCAATCAAGTCGCGGATGTAAGAGCTTTTAACGCATCGAATAGTCAAAAGTCTAAGAGGGCTTGTTTATATTCATCTCGGTATATATAGCAAAAAGCCGGCACGTCGCTTTTATCCTCAAAACGGGTAATTCTAAAGAATTCCTCATTCTATGTTCCCAGTCTGTCGCTCGCGCGTCGATTTTACGAATTTTCACTCGTCCCATTTAAATCTCAGAAATTTCAACACACGGCACGCATAAGCATGTCCGAGAAAAACTAATTAATTTTGTACAGAAATTGTTGTTTCTACCTCTGATATTTGCATCCTATTTTCAACCAATTGTGACCCTCGTGACGTTGCTTAAATCCCGCCTTTTACTATATGTGTCTTTGCTTGACGTATTTTCTCTTTCCTTTTCTAACCTGTTCGTATTGGTGCAAATTGATATTCTTTATTATCGATTATATTTTAGTCCATGTGGACTGTTATCTGGGTTTAATAACCCCGTATCGCACATTCTCGTGAATATTAAGCCCCGGTTTCTCCAAGATTCTTTGAAACTATTAATTATCTACAAAATTTACGCCGTATGTGATATTTAAACTACGCAGGTGTTCAAAATAATATTAATTCTCAGAGCTTTTTAAATAAACCCTGTTTTGTATTTTGTGCTAAAGCATCTGACCGTTTCCAATATCCTTAGAATCGACATGTTTATCTAACAAATTAAACTGAAATTGCCTTTTAAAATACGCAGGTGTTTTCAAACGTAACATTTTAAATACCCTTCTACGATTTGCATTTTATTGGGTTTTTACAAGTTTTATGCTTATTATTAATAATGGTTCAATTAACTCCAACTAAATATTAATTATTATCTGTACGTTTTAATACCGGTTACTTAAAATAGGGTTAATTAATATAAATCTTGCACGTAATTTCCATTTGATTCTTTACTTTGGAATAATTAAATTACACGTTGAGCATTTTAAAACTGCTTATTTTTATATAAAGCGTCTTGTAAATAATTTTAATCTCTTATTTTTAATAAAACGAATGAATTTTTCTTCTCCACGGGTTTTTAATAAAGCGTATTATCTAATAAACTTCCTTATACACGGTGATTAAAATTATTTGATGTAATCCATTAATTTTCTACCCTGGTCTAAATATGAGTAATATATATATATATAAAATATTTTAGGTAGTTAATTACACAAGTTAAGTTGATAAATACTATCGTATTATAGTGAATAAGATGAAATAATAACTTAGACTTTTATGCAAAGCCCAAATGATCATTTCAAATCGAGCTAGTAATTGAAAGATGGAAAATATAAGGTCTTGGACAGGACTTGAACCTGTATCCTGATTTTGCCGGAACCATGCGTTTACCAATTACGCCATAATTTTGAGCGTAGCTTCCTGTCTATAACTGACATAAATCAAAAATTGACAATGTCAGATATGATTGAGATAAATGCCGAACGTAATTGAAAGTTAGGTTGATGTATCGTCATGTACACGATTTAAATTTGTAAATTTCCCAATTGTGTCATCGGTCTCGGTGGCATAATTGGTAAACGCATGGTTCCGGCAAAACCAGGATACAGGTTCAAAGCCTGTCCAAGACCTTATATTTTCCATCTTTCAATTACTAGCTCGATTTGAAATGATTATATATATATATATATATATATATATATATATATATATATTGTTATGTAAGGGGGGGGGTATAAGGTTTCTAAAGGTATATTTGTATTAATAGGGTGTATGCCAAACGATAGGATCAATATTTCAGATTTAATAATTTAAAACTATAAATTTTGCTATACTTTACATACGTTAAAGTATGTACCATTTCAGATTGAAACTTATATGCCAAAAGGTAGATAACATGACTTTATGACGTTGATATAATGCACGGTACTTGAGGTTTTATACTGAGTTGATATTTCATGAGCCAGTTGAGAGTACATTTGCCGTCGGAAAGCCGAACTCATTTATGGATATCTGCAATATAACAAAGCGTCCAGGTCGTGTATAAATTATTTGGCTTTTCCTTTTTATAGAATCAAACTTTTGGACGAATTGTAAATCAAAATTTAAAGTGAATCAAAATGTAAAAGGTTATTGGAGTTTAGTGAAGTGTTTTGGACCAATAGTAGAAATTTAAAATTATTATAAAGACTGTAGCGAAGGTATGTTGGACACTGAAAGAAAGATGATTTGTTATTGGATGTTATATGTTTAAAAATGTTATTCTAGTAAGCTAAGTTTGTTGATTTAATAACTAAGCAAAATAAATAAGGGACTTACTTTTCGAAATTGTTCAGATAAAGACCTATTTTATGAAACCTGCCTTAAGTTGTAAAATATTAATAAAATAAAAGTTTTTATGTGTATCATCGAGTATTATTTAGTAAAGTGTGAAAGAAATAAGAAACATCGAGTAAATAAAGGCGACGAATATATAAAAGGAGTTTTTAAAAGTGGTTAATAGTGCAACGAGAAAGGCAACGAGTATTTAAAGAAGATTTGGAAGTGGTTATTAGTGGAACGGGGAAAGCGACGGTTATTTGTTTGAGAAGATTGGTGTTGGTTTTGGAATAGATTTGGTATAACGGCAGTAGGAGACAGGAGTGGATAAAGAAGGCATCGACGACATAAATAATTTTGGATTGATTTGAGAAGATTAAACGGCAGTAAGGACATCGTATGGATAATTGGAATAGCAGGACTAGGAGTGATTTATAATAGGACAGCGGGTTTGAATTGGATTGTGCGAAGAGAGGATTAATTGGGGTACGGAGCAGAGGAACAGGAGATCAATATACGGCGAGAAAGAATTAACGCAGGGGAAGTAGACAACGGTTTTTTTTGCTAAATTCTAAATTGGGGTAAATTTATTTCAGGTTTGGGTCAACGAAATTTGTTTTAAGAACACCTGGAGGCAGTACGCAAGCGGACAACATTGGAGAATCTTTTGTGAAAGTGCGTACGGCGATTTCGAACTTGAGCCAGCAGTTAAAGAAGGCCTTCAGCGCGGTATATTTCTGGTAAGTACCGTAAATATATCATAACGTCAAAATTAAAGTCATAAATAGTTACATAAATTAATTTGGCATCAGGCAACTTTGATCTATTAAATTTTGGCATACATAGTAAATTCAGTACATTAAAAAAGTGGTAAAACAAACGAGGGTGCAGTTTGGTTGGGTAGTGCACATCTACTCACGATTGAACTCACGGTGAGTAGGTGAGAAAACCCTGAGATTAAAGTTTCAAATAGTCGAGGCATATAAAATATAGTAATTAGTAAAAAAAGAACCAACCAAACGTTTGCTAAAGCACCTCGATTTGAAGTCATACATTAAACAGTAAATTTGTGACGACGACAAAAGTCGTGTAACAAATTTTGTTTAAAGTTAAAGTGTAATAAATAAAGAAGGTATTAGCCCAAAGTGAAAGTAAAGTAATAGGGTGATATTAGAATATATATATATATATATATATATATATATATATATATATATATTAGTGGTTTTAAAGGGTTAAATTTAAGTATAAACAAGGCAATTTCAAACACCCTGTATAGAGGAAACAACCAGAATTTACGTGCGAAATTTATTTCATTGAGTGAATTTAAATGAACAAGTATTAACAAAGTTTTACAATTAGGGATTAAAATTTAGTTAGGTTCGTAAAGAAAATAAATTGTAGAAGCCAATGTAAATTACTAATTAATTTAATGGATTTTAATTGAAAGGGTTATTACGTCTAATATGCATAAGAGCCTGAAAAATCGATAATACCAAGGTGAAACGCTTTGCTAACAAACGAACAGCCGTTGAATATAAAATACCTTGAAAGCAAACTCCTAGAAATATTGTTTTAAAAACGTTCGTTAATTGAACACCTGCAGGTTTTAGAAAGGTCATGTTCCACTTAATTTGTGTAGATAAAAGACAGTATTCGAGGTATATCAAGCAAACGGTCGGACGGTTCGTATGAATGCTAACTAAAAGTTTCCTTAAAGCGCAGAAGGGATGGACAATCAAGGATATGCTTCGGAATGAGACAGGCATAATAGCAGTTCATTTCGAAACGCACGTATTCAGTCCACATGGGTTAGATAGAACGCGGACAGCAATAGCGATTTTCTACCACTCAAACAAGGTTAGCAAGAAACATAGAATATGCATAAGAGAAGAATAGCGTTAATACAGGCAGGGTTTCAAGACGTCACGAAATATATGATTGGTCGATATAGTTAGTTGTAGAACAGACAAACACGGGAAAATTTGAATGCAGGTTTTTCGGAAAAGATAATAACGACGAGCTAAATTTCGAAGATTTCGAAAACGGTTGAACCAAAATTTTAGGAAGTATTATTATAAATGAAGTATTTCGCGAGAAGAGTGGCTGAGAGATGGCATTTCGAATTATATAAATACTCTAAGAGAATTAGCATCGCTCTCTTTTAACTTCGCTCTCTTAGTATTTTCATCGCTTCAGACTACGTACAGAAATTTATCACGAGCTTGTAAGTATATAAAAATTTTAAATTAAATAGTATAGTATTGGCATCATAATTTGAAACGCGGATAGTGTCGAGTCTAAATTTTATTGAAGTGCAACATACATTTTTAACAAGCTCGTGAAGTGACGTAACGTAATGTAAATTAAATTAAGCAATTATAAAAGAAGTGTAATATATTTGGATTTGGATGTATCGTATATGAATAGCATGCAGCACAACTTAGAGGGTGCAGGAACGTAACGGCTTCGTCAACGGAGTAGGGATCTTCAAGAAATTCCAGGTAACGCTTTAGAATTTGTTGTTTGTATAAACTATGCAAATTATTGTGATGTGTGAGAGTGAACTATGAAGGTATTTTGCATTATTTTGCGTATTGAAAATAATACGTATAACTAACTTTTATTATGGTATTTAAATATAAATCTAAAGGTGTATATAAGGCTTATTAACGTTCCTCAGGAATTTAAATTATTTTAATGTTAAGAGCACATGGGTTTGTTTTTTGTTTGCAGTAAGCGTATGCTAAGTAAAAAGCATACATTAATCATAAAAAAAACTGGGTTATCATGAGCTCACCATACTCCAGAGTGTCCTAATTAAAATTAATTATAAATAAAGAACGAAAAATAAGGTATTATTCAGGGCCCATTTACTCCTGTTACTTTCAATGTATTTGATATTTCAAGTTAAAATACTGGACTTTACAAAATTAGAATTTATTGAGGTGTAACTTGACCACTGAAATGTAGATAATCTTGAATTTTTATTTGTAAATTGTGTTTAATAAATATTGTATGATTGTTGTATTATTTTGTGGTTTTATTGAGAGTGTGCGTGAACGATAACGAGTATGATAGTGAATCTAGGTATCCAAGAGGAGGCCCAACTGAGCTAGCCAGAAAGCGGTTGAACTAATAAAGTGATGAAGCAGGAATCTGGGTAAGAATTATTATTATTTTTTTTAATTTTTCTATTGTGTGCAATTTTTGATTTGTTTTAAAATTGATAATTCGTAGGAGCACGATTCTTATAGGTTACACAGCAATTTTATGATGCCCAATTCGTAGGGGCTCGATTTAGAAAGGTTACAAACACGGCTATATATATATATATATATATATATATATATATATATATATATATATTACTCATATTTAGACCAGGGTAGAAAATTAAATAATCACATCAAATAATTTTAATCACCGTGTATAAGGAATTTCATTAAATAATACGCGTTATTAAAACCATGAAGCATAAATAAACTCGGTTGTTTCAGTAAAAATAAGAAATTTAAATTATTTATAAGACGCTTTGTATCAAAAGAAGCAGTATTGAAAAGCTCTGCGTGTAATGTAATTATTCCTAAGAAATAAACAAATGGAAATTACGTGCAAAATTTATATTAATGAACTCTATTTTAAATAACTGGTATTAAACAAAACGTACGGATAATAATTTGTATTCGCTAAAAAGGAAAGGATAGAAATCAATTTAATTGGAGTTAATTAAACCGTTAGTAACATATAATAAGCATAGAAACTTGTAAAAACCCAAGATTAAAATACCACGGAATAAAGCTCTGAGAATTAATATTATATTTTGAACACCTGCGTAGTTTAAATGTCAAATACGGCGAAAAGTTTGCAGATAATTAATGTTTACAAAGAATCTTGGAGAAACCTGGGCTTAATATTCACGAGAATGTGCGATACGGGTTTATTAAACCCAGATAACAGTCCGCGTGGACTGAAATAATCGATAATGAAGAGTGTCAAGTTGCACCAATACGAACAGGTTAGAGAAGGAAAGAAAATGCGTCAAGCAAAGACACATATTTTAAAAGGCGGGATTTAAACAACGTCATGGGGTTACAATTGGTTAAAAATAGGATGCAAATATCAGAGGTAGAAACAACAATTTCTGTACAAAATCAATTAGTTTTTCTCGGACATGCGTGCCGTGTAGAAATTTTCTGAGATTTGAATGGGGCGAGTGAAAATTCGTAAAAATCGACGTGCGGGCGACAGACTGGGAACAGAGCATGAGAAATTCTAGAAACTGGCCGTTTTAGGAACAGACCGATAGACAGGCTTTTTGCTATATATACCGAGATGAAGATAAACAAGCTCTCTTAGACTTTTGACGATTCGATGCGTTAAAAGCTCGGTACATACGCGACTTGATTGAAGATGTTAAACCGTGCATTTTAATTTGATTAAATAATTTAAAGTTTGCTAGTATATTTAGTGATTCAAAATAGCTTGTTATTTACGTGCTAACATGAATGTACTTCAGTGCACTTAGATACAAGGTAATAAAATTTAGTTTCACTGTACCAATTAGCAAAATTTACAACGACGAATGTATACACAAAAGTAGGCAGTTTTGGCGTATATTGGTGACAGAAGCATGACTGTCTTTGCTATTTTTCGGGGGTGTTAATAATTAAATGGTTCAAATACGTGTCTGGATCCATGAATCAAGGGTCAGATAAACACAGATGAGTTCCGGAAAGGCCCAGAAACGACTTTGAATGGATGGTGATGGAGCAAATTTTAAAAGCGTAGAGAATCAGAAGCCGTAAATATAATCCTGTTGAATGGTGTGATTAACTAAAGAAACGATACTTTGAAGCTACGAGGACAGTAACCTTCAGGTAAATTATACTATTTTGTTTGACATTTTGTGTGTATTGAATGACTTTATAATTGATTTACTTTAAATGGACATTAGTGAAATTGTTCTAACCATAAAAGTTTAATTTTAAGATGAAATTTGCTTGTTTAAGTAAAAGGGTATTTTGGTTTTGATGTTTGGGAATATGATGAAAATTTGGGTATGTCTTTGAGCTCAATTAGACAAACCGGGTTAATTAACGTAAAGGGAGGTAGATGCTCCTTTATACTCAGACTCCGGTCTGCTTATATTGTTATATTAATTAGTAGGCATCCAACAAGGACTTTAATTCTGGATGCACGTTAAAGTGATAATAAAATTAATTTTGAAATTCTTTTTAAAACTGAATTTTATGCTGAAATTTAATTTGAAAATTTAATGTATTCTGAATATTGATGTAAATAGAGTTAACGTTGATGTTTGTGGTAGGAATGTGTTTTTTTTATGTATGAGGATGAAAGCTATCTAGAGGAGCAGCCGAGGCGATTAACAGAAGAAAATCAACGGACCAGGTGATTCAAGAGGTTTCACAGCAATATATATATATATATTGCTATGATAAGAGGGTAGTTTAAGGGTAGATTAAGTCATAGGGGTTGTAGAATAAATGTAAATAATTTTAACGTTAAGAGAAACAAATAATTCCACCAATTATAGGAGTAAATCGATTATTTTACAAAAGGTCAATAGCGAGCACACTGTATATAAATTATATTTAATTTAATGGCTAAAAAAAAGCCCATTTTCAATAATTAGATAATATTTAACTAAAATAAGAATGTGTACGTCGTATAATATGTTTTAAGTTAAATTTATAAGTCCAGAATTAAATAGAAACGAGTAAAAGATAAGGTTCTTAATGCAACAAATTGCATCAATATAAACACATTATCGGAAAGATAAATAACCTAGGATCCTAGCTATTTAAGAATATCCTCAAAAATTTGAACGCATGAATAAGAAAACGCATGCTAATACGTCATTATTAGAAAATGAATACGTGACTAGGAATATTATATTTATATGAAAATCCAACGTATTTCAAATAACAAACAATAAATAACATGGGGTTCGCTATACGATAAGCCTTGAACTATAAACGATACAAATATGAAATACATGACAAAATTGCAATGGATATTTGAAAATTCTAAGAAGATACTATGATATATTGAATGTCGACGTGTGAGACTGAATGAAAGTACAACAACTGAAACCAGGAAATAAGAGAAATCCCAAGGTTCTACAGAGATAGGTGGAAATTACAAACGTTTATCAATAAACACGCGATGCACGCCAATTAGAACGTTGGAAGGTGGAGCTTATAAATAGGACATGTAACTCGAAAATAGACAGTATATCTTCAACAAGGCACAAGTCATGTCGATTTAATGTGAAAATTACATACCAGCAACAATTAGTGAAAGTAAATAATTTATTAAAAGTGAAAAATTGAAAATGCCAATATGTGCAACGAAGAATACGCCGTTTTACGCGTAAAACGTAAGATAAACAATTAATTGTATTTTATTTTAAATATTTAACAAATTTAGGGCTTTGAATAAACATCCAAGAAAAGTATTCGAGTAAACATGCAAGTAAACGTATTCGAATAAAGATCCGGAAAAAGGGTCAAAATAAAGATTTAAATGTACGTCTAAATAAATTATTATATGGAATAAACGTGAAGATACTCATAGTTACTCCAGAAATCCAAGGAGAAAAATACAAGCACCCATTAATCCATCATTCTGGCCAATCAAGTGAAGCAAGTCCATCCCTAACAATCAAGGGGTGCTAACCACAGACACTTTGAGGCAATTCCAGTGACGAGCAAGGAAAATGCAGGTTAGAGATCTTAAAATTTTTTTATTAGTTAAAGACTGTTTCAATTTTAATATTTGCTAAATATTATATATCTGTAAGAGTCAACAAAAAGGTCATTTGAGAATCTGAAAATAGGGAAATCATCTTTGAACGTTCGAAAGGTACTTTAGAGTAATTACAAAAATATTTTTGCTGGCTTTCAGGAAAATTAAATTTGGGGAATGTGAATAATTTTTTCAAGGACTAATTTTTGAATTTACATAAAACTGTACATATTATCAATCATTATATTGCGTAATTTTAGATTGCTTCATTTAAATTATTTTAACAGATAGAAAGAAAAGAGGTTAAACAATCTTTAATGTTGTGAAGTAGGACATTCAGTGAGCTAGCCGTGGTAAAACAAATTCAAGAAATTACAGGATTTTAAAAAGGGTTGATATTCATCCCCAATATCAATAATCCACCAATCGTGGGGCTTTAAAAGCCATATCACAGCAAATTTTAAAGGCACACCCATAGCAATTTTAATTATGCTCAATCGTAGGGATTTCATAGCAATATTAATGGCACTCATTGTAGGGGCTTAAATCCTAAAAAAAGGCTATTTCATAGCAATCTTAAGGGCACACCAACATAGAGGCTATTTCATAGCAATTTTAATGACACCCATCGTGGGGCTTGTAAGGGGTTATTTCATAGCAATTATTAATGGTACGCCCAAATGTAAAGGGCATTTCATAGCAATATATATTATCGTGTAATTAAGGGGTCATTGGGATATATAAGCGCACAAGTGAACTCATGGGTTGAAAGCTTTTGAATAAGAGAAGACAAATTTATTTAATTAGGGAGTTGGAATATTTTTAACAAATTATTTTTTTTAACTTAAGTAGTGTATAGTAATGTAGGATCAATGTAATTTAGCCAAGGATAATGTAACGTAATATTTGTATAAACATAGAGCAGGATAAATAATAATTGGGGTAAAATCATTTTAACGTATTTAAATTTATAGTAATGTGATTATATGAAAATCTGAAAGCGTGGAACAGGTGTTAAAATAACATTTCTGTTTGCAAACGTAAAATCCGACACGCTTAAACAAAACAACTAGAGAAGATAATATTTCTCGGTAAGCTTGGCAACAAACAAACTTTAATGGGTTATTGGAAAAGAATAATCGTTGGTATTAATGTAGACACGGTTCTGTGGTTAAAATATTGATTTCAATTTTAGAGGTGGTATAGTAAAGAGCCAATAAAAAGACCAAGACAGAATAAAAGTGTATTGAGTGCAAAAGGGATGCGTATACATAATTGAGAAGACAGTATAGTTGGGAGACCTAAATAAAATCGACAATTTCAAGGATATTTAAAAGCAAGCACGAGTCTGTTAAAAAGTGGGAGAATGGAGCCAAGCAAGGTGATTGGTGTGAATTGTACGAGAAGGGCAGGGATCCAGCTGGTGGAAGCGTATGTGTGAGATAAAGCTATAGGTACCAGGGAGATGAGAGATGTTTGTTCAAGTTGGAGGCGTTGACAAATAAAGATGTAGAGGCTAAATTCACAACGGAGTGACAGTTGAAGCGATTTACCGAATATTGTTATGTTCGTTATGAAAATTTACAAGAATCTGAGGGTCGTTAGGGTTTACTTTATAGAAATTATATAGAAATTATTGGTTAGTGCTCCAATTTTGGGTCAAACTGATTTTTCGCAACCTTTCATTATTCACACAGATACAAGCAGTTATGCACTGGGTGCAGTATTATTACAGGGTGAGCGAGACAGCAAACATCCAATTGAGTATGCGAGTCGTTTATTGTCTCCCGCCGAAATTAATTATTCTACTACTGAACGCGAAGTGTTAGCTGTAGGTTTTGCTTTAGAGAAGTTTCATGGATATATAAAAGGGTCCAAAATTATTCTTTCGACGGATCATCAACGTTTGAAGTGGTTGTTTTTGCTAAAAACACTATCAGACCGTTTAGCCAGATGGGCTTTACAAATCCAGAGCTTTAACCTACAAATAAAATATTTACCAGGAAAAAAGAATGTGGTAGCAGACACGTTATCTCGTCCACAGTGATGCTCAAAATACTAAATGTGAGCTTTGCACTATACATGATGATTTTCCGAAAAAAACTGCTTGTGAGATTCGTAAGGAACAATTGAAACATCCAGATATTCAAAAAATTATTGATAGTTTTGAAAATTTAGCTGATGATAATATTGCAAATTGGACAGAGAAAGGCTATGTAATTTATTTTGTTATCCACACGAAGATGATGCTGATGAAGCTCAGCAAGTAGTACCGGTTCATCTAACAGAAAATGTGTTACAAATGTACCATGATGATCCTACTGCAGGGCACTATGATGCTGAAAGAACATTTTTAAAAATTTCAAAACATTATTTTCCGGGAGTGAGAAAATTCTTACTGATTACATTAAAAGTTGTTTGGATTGTCAAAGATATAAAGCTTTAAATCAGAAACCTGCAGCGTTAGTTACATTACCTGCTTATGCGCAACGATTTGAATTGCTATAGACTTATTTAGTCCATACCTGAATCGGTAAATGGCGAAAAGTGGATATTTTTGGTAGAAGATGCCGCTACTAAATGGGTTGAACTATTCCCACTTAAAGTGGCCTCTGCAGAAAATTATGCAAAAACTTTAATAGAAGAAGTTGGTATGCGTTATGGCATACCTAGGAAAATTATTAAGTGATAACAGAACGCAATTTATTAGTTCAGTCATGCATTTTTTAGGTAGCCAATACGTATTGGCTACCTAAAAAAAGTCGGTCCCAGGCCGTAACACAAATTGAAGGCAATCATTCTTCTAAACTTTAAAAATGTTTGCTTGGTGTACTCAATCCAAATATTTTGAATATCAATAAATCAAAGTCACCTTCAATTTATGTCATAAATGTCAAACTTGAAGTTTTTATTATTTTGACAACGATCCAAGGTCATGGATCGAAACGTAAATAAAGATGATTTAAAAAACTATGAGTGGTTTAATTCCCAAAGAAGATTAAGAAGAACATTTAAAGGAAATTCAGAAGTTAGTCTAAAACTTCTTATTAAAAGAAGAGGTCGTCCAAAAAAGAAATTGGTTGTTGCAAATACTAGTGTGAGTGAGGTTTGTGCTGGTTCCTCGTCGGAACGTCATTGGAACCAGAGGTAGAGTGTGTAATGCCTTCATTCAATGTCGTGTGCCTCGTCTTGTTATCACGCTCTCCTAGCACCAGTTGTCCATAGCGCACCGTTGTGTTTACATCGTAGTGCTCGTAAACCTGTATCGAAACCGGTATATTGCATTGTTAACCAACATTGATTACCTTAAGGCTGTTACATTAAATTGTCTGCTTAATTTGGTTTTTGTTATAAAATGTTTGCTCATTCGTATTGCATAAATCTCTATGTTTTTACTTCTAACCTCATTAAAAGAACCTCAACGACAGAATACACCACCCACCTTCGTCACAATATATAAAAAAAATGATTGAACACAACTTATTAGGTGTTTAAATCTGATTTTACGTTGTGGTTGTTAAAATTATCAGACTTGTTTTATAAAATTTTTGTATGTAATAAGATTTACATAGAGAATGAATTTTGAATGAAAGTCCTATTAGAATATAAAGATTTTGGACTCTATTTTCGTGTAAGTAAGTGATTATCCAGTAGTTATAATTTTTTTTGACAGATTTAAGATTTTGTTAGTAAGGCAAAACTGTTGTGGCGGTTTTGGACACTATCCTTAACGTTTGTGCGAAAGAGAACTGTTTTTCGTATAGATGTAAGATATTGTTTGATAAAAAAAAGCTGTTGCGGTTGTAGTAATTGTTATATGAAAGATTGTTTGTTAAAGAATATTTTGTGTCATTATAAGTTTGTGTCTGATTCTAATGGTTTTATTTTACATTAAGCTAGCAAAATATACAGGGCAACACTTTTACTAGAATCAACTATAGTTCACAGCAATATATATATATATATATATATATATATATATATATATATATATGAAGTAAAAAGATTTACCTAAGAGCTTTTTCTTCAGAAACACCTGCTACCGCAGTATCTGGTTCACTTTCACTACTATCACTAATATAATCAAGTTCTCTACCTTCTCCATCACCGTCATCTGAATCTTCTACAGCTTCCAGGTCAGTATCCTTTTTATTTTTCTTCTTGACCTCATCAGCAGCTTTACTTAAATAATTAATATTAACCAAATAATTATAAATAAGCATTACCTTTTTTGGCTTTCTTTTTCTTTTCCTCCTTCTCCTCTTCGTCTTTTTCTTCTTCATCCTCAGATGACTCTTCATCTGAGCTGTTCATCCATTCATCCATATCAGAAATTTTTAACTCTAAAAACAGCATCTGTATATGTATGTATGTATGCACGTGTGTGTATATTATATATATATATATATATATATATATATATATATATAATGCCATGGTAAGGGGTCATATAAAGGTTATTGAACACCATATCTTGTATATTCAACACACCAGAACTCGTGAAAATTAAAGAAAATTTTTTAATACTCTAAATCTTTTATTTTCAGTACAGAAATATCCTGTATACTGTACTTTAAAAAGTTTTATTTATGTTACATAATAGTATTTTTAAATAGTATAGTATGTAAGTCAAAAATCCGTGCAAATCCTCCACAAAAAAGTACTAAATATCATTTAAAAACGCGCGAGATAAGCCATTTAATAGCCCATGAATCAAGAAGTAACGATTGTAAAACACGCAATTACAACTTTCACAAATAAGTATTTCGAACTTTCATCCAGAAAAGATCGCAATTAGGAATTGTAATACAACATTTCACGACAATAAATCAAGGATGACAGCAATTTAGATAACATAATATATCCAATTAATGCCATTTCAGACGAAATTACATCAGCTATATGAATTAAATCAACCAGAAATTTATCAACTTTCCAGATTTTATGACGTAGGAACGTTGAAACTATATAAATTTGACTTATTGTTGGTCAATGATGGATTATCAATTGCGAATGGTAATAGAATTAAATTGCGTTTGAGTTCATGTTAGTGTTGTACGACGTTCAAAATATTTGTCAATAACAATGTATTTAAAAGTTATGAAGTATAACGATCGATGTTTCAAGTGATTTTATTTAACTATGAAGAACTCAAATTTGGAAGTAAATAATGAAGTTAGATTCATATGCATTTATTGGTAGATTACTTTTAAAAGAATGGAAAGATATGTATGCGGAAGAGGAAATTTAATTAACGATTTGGACATGAACGAATTTATGAATCCCAGCATAATTGAATGGTGAATGCAAGTATGTCATTGTTTTAAAATCGTTTAAAGAACATTTTGTTTGCTCTATTTATTTTAAATAGGTTTGCTATGTTTTTGTAAATGAATAATTTAAGACTTTTATAAGGTTGAATTCCAATTTAATTTAACCATTAAAAAAAGGTTTTATGGGATGCATCTGATCAGTTATGTTTAATTACAAAGGCAAGAAAAATTATTAAAATTATTCATACTAATTTCTATAAAAATTTGTACATAGCGTGATTTATAGAAGGAAAGATTTGTGAAATATTAATCAGAAACAAGAAATTTTATGAACCCTATAATGTTTTTACACTTAAGATGTACTGACGATATTAATCTTCATTTGCAGATTTTAATGCTTGTATGTAAGTAATCTTTTTGGATAATGGGTGTTGAAGAAAGATGTTTGTGGATGTAGCAATTATTATGATTTGAAGGATTGTTTGTTAATGAATATTTGATATTATTATAAGTTTGATGTTGGATTCTCGTTGTTTCATTTAAACCAAGCTAGTAAGGTAATTCGGGCATCTTCAGGTAACTATACACAGTATTTTTTATTGATGCCCAACATAGAGGCTAATTTTATTAATTTTTAAATGCTACATTTCACAGCACTTTTATTGGCGTCCCAACATATAGGCTCGATTAAACCGCTTGAAAATTAGAGTTTCTTGGTCTCATACGATTTTGTAGAAATTCTCTCTGTGCAATACATTTGATTGGTTTCCAGAATAACTGACAGAACGAAAGAAATTCGTGAGGAATTGAGCGCTGAAGGGGTGAAAATTGGAAAACCCGAAAAGGAGGATCCGCAGGTAAAGAAAGAACAGAGTGTAGGATAGAATCAGAAATCTAAAATGATGGCTCTTTTATTAAATTTGAATAAAAGAATGCAAAAACAGAAAAAGAATATGAAGGAAATGAAAAAATATGAAAGAAACAAGAAAGAAATTTGACAAAAATATTAAGAAATTAAAATCAGAAAGAGAAAAGAATGATAGAAAATTTAAAGAGTTGAGTGCCATGATAACTGAAAGTTTAAAGGAGAATAAGGCCACAGAAGAAATAAAGTTATAAATTAAAGGAAAAGTGGTACAAATTTTATATGATACGGACGATGTGAAAGAGGAAATTGTTCAAATAAAATCTAATCAAGAAGCGAGTGAAAAAAAACAAATAGAAAAATTAAAAATTTAGATTAAAAAGTAAACAAAATTGAGGAAAGTTGTGAAGTCGGATTTAGAACATTTAGAAATGACTTTGGAAATCTTAAAACAGATTTAGGAAATAAAGCAGAAAACTTAGGAGATAGAGTGAAAAACATTAATGTTGGGGAAGTTCTGGGGTGGAGTCCAAGCAGTGTCCCGTTAGAACAGTATTCAAAATTTCGTGGGGATAACAAACTAAATCCAAAAATATTCTTAAATAATGTCAAAACTTTAATACACTCAATAATTAACAAGGGATTTGTATATGAAGTAACACAAGGAAATTAAAATAATAACTTAGACGTTTATGCAATGCTTAAACGATCATTTCAAATAAACTTAATAATTAAGAGATGACAAACATAAGACCCGAACGGTATTTAAAGCAGTAATCCTCGTCTTTGATCACCGACATGCTAACCAATAGTGCCATCTGGACCGGTAATTACAATTGGAAAGATAACTATACATCAACCTAATTTTCAATTACATTTGGCCTATTTTATATAAGTCAGTCCGTATTGTCTTAATTCTAATTAGTGAATATTACCTTAGTAAAAAATAATAACCTCATAAATTCTAAAGATTTCTATTAACCTAAATTCTTTCTTTTTCAGAGCATGAACAAAGGTATCAACATTTTTTTTTATATAAAAAAATTAATCATAAGAACATTCTCTTGTTTAAATAAAATATTAAATTTACATTAGTTATGGCAACAGCTGTAATAGATCTGTCATGGATGTATTATATTAAAGTGTCATGAAGCATTTTTAGATAAGTACTGTAACTACATATACAAATATAAGATAACCAATTCTCCAAGGTGTTCACCAAAATATAACTGTTGCATTTTATGACAATACTAAATAAATTTTATAAAAAAATAATGCTGCACTTTGACGCAGTTGCATAAAAAAATTAGAAAAGATATTACTGTTAGATCTTATGATACTTATTGGACTTTGTAAAAATATATAAACCTGAATTTTTAATAGTCTTGTAATGAGAATAAAAACATCAGTGTTAGATCTTATTACAGGACGTATTAAAGCTTTATAAAAAAATATATCCATATTTTTAATACAATAACATAATGAAAATTATGTGAAATTTTACTGTTAGAATTTTATGACAGTACATAATAGACTTTACATAAATTAATGCTGCACCTTGATGCAGTTATATAACAAATTGTGAACGATATCACTGTTAGATCTTATGACAATAATTTTGAACTTTATAAAAAATTACTCGATAATCTCTACAAATAAAATTTTGTGCCAACACTGTCTTTGATTATTTACTTTAAAATTGACATTTACGGTAAAACACTACGAGATAATTAGAGAGATACACTTACCACGAAATATTTAAATAAGCAAATATCGCCTGGGAGCATCATACTCATCATCCATGATAAACGAGAAATACGTTATCTCTTCTAAACAAGTATCAATCTATTCACCAATTGTGAATTTTCAACATAAAATAAATACTACATCATTTATTATAAGAAACGTTTCAACTAAGCAAATTTAATTGGGAAGAGAAAAGACAAAAGCTTTCGCAACGATCGTATAACTTGAATCATAAAATTCCGAAGTGGTTCTATTCGGTATTTGTGTGCATCTGAGATGACGTCCTTCGCCTAGGGTTACAGACCAACTGTCTTTATTATAACGAACAAACAAGATAGCCCGTTTGTTACGGTTGAAATTTCCAAAACACTATATTTGCATTTTTAGCAGTGTATTAAATAGTTAATTCTTTCCGTATAAGATTGTACATACCTTAATATTGATAGCGCGTTATCAGGTACGAGTTTGCAAACCAGCCTTAGTGGTATCATCTTCACATGATATTTCAATTTGAATCGTACACTTTAATTTACACTTTGGGTTCGTATATATGCCCGCCTTCGTTGAAGGGATTTTAGCGAATTAATTTGAAAGGAAATTATTCTGAGGTGATTTTAATATAATTTTCTTTATTGCCTAATTGGGATCATGGCGATTCATCTGAAGTTGAGTCCTCGACTGCTATCTGGTAACCACCTGTTACACATGTTGTTTGTTTGCGCATTGAACCCGATTGTGGATGGGGTTCAAGTTCTACTTCAAGTCTAGTTCTAGTTCCATTCAAGATTTATGTTCCACGTTTTGTTCCACGTGCTACATTCTTCGTTTTACGTTCTGCTATACTAGTTCTAGTACCGTTGTAACCTGTATGTTGAATTTCGAGTTCTAGATGTGGCATCTGTAATTAAAAGGAGAAGATGTTTACAAGTAAGGATCCAGTGGACCCATGCGAGATAATTGGTGGCGATATTCTACCTGCACGCGCCATTTGAGCTGGAACATCGCCATCCACATCAGCAGTTGGTGAGTCCGTTCCATATCTTTTTCTTTCATCACAACCGTTTGGTTGACTTTGCATGTTGGTGAATTACATTGTAATATTATTGGGTTTAGGGTTGCAGTGTCCATACAAATATAATAGGGTTGGGTTCTAATTTAGGGTGTTGAACATTGCATATTCACAATACTTAATAGAGTATGTAAAACTAAGCCAACGACCCGCCTATTATTATTACGGGTATTATTGCAGATACCCTTAGTACTTAAGGGTTATCTTGCTAGGATCCTAGTGCAACCCCTTATTTGCGTAATAGTTTTTTTTAAATCGACCGTATGGTCGCAAATTTATGTTGCCTTGTTGGCTGTGTTAATATTTGATTTTAAAGTAAAATTCGAATTAGTCAATCGATGTATTGGTACATGTATCGTTAGAGTTGCACCATAACAAGTGGGTAAGTCCAGTTATTAATCAAATTATAGTGTACTAGAAGCGGTTTGTAATCCCTACGGGACTACTTTGAACGCCCCGCCCTCTTTACGCTCCGCCCCATTTGCGCCCGCCCTCTTTACGCCCCGCCCTCTTTACGTCTCACCCTGTTTGTTTACGCCCCGACCTTTTTGCACCTCGCCCCCTTCGCACCGCGTCTTCAGGTCTTGCCCTCTTCGCGTCGCGCCTCTTTTCGCCCCGCCCTCTTTGCTGGGAACCCCCGGAGACCATCGAGAAACCATCGGGAAACCAACGAAAATCATCGGAGACCATCGGAGACTATCGGGAATCATTGGGCACCACTGGAAGCCACTGGGAACCCACTGGGAACCACTGGGAAAAGGATCAAGATCACTTCGCCCTAGTAGACTTTGTAGAAATCACTTCGGAGAGTCGATCGGATCATAATCACTTTGTCCTAGTAGACTTTGCCCAAATCACTTAGGGGAGTCCATTGGATCAAGATCACTTCGCCCTAGTAGACTTTGTTGAAATCACTTAGGAGGAGTCCATCGGATCAAGATCACTTCGCCTTAGTAGACTTTATTGAAATCACTTAGGGGGAGCCGATCGGATCAAGATCACTTCGCCCTATAGTAGACTTTGCCGAAATCACTTCGCCCTAGTAGACTTTGTTGAAATCACTTAGGGGGAGTCGATCGAATCAAGATCACTTCGCCCTAGTAGACTTTGTCGAAATCACTTAGAGGGAGTCGTTCGGATCAAGATAACTTCGCCCTAATAGACTTTGTCAAAATCACTTCGGAGAGTCCATCGGATCAAGATCACTTCGCCATAGGAGACTTTGTCGAAACCACTTCGAAGAGTCGACCAGATCAAAATCACTTCGCCCTAGTAGACTTTGTCGAAATCATTTTGGGGAGTCGATCGGATCAAGACCACTTCGCCCAAGTAGACTTTGCCGAAATTACTTTTGGGAGTCGATCGGATAAAGATCACTTCGTCCAAGTAGGCTGCGTTAAAATGATTTTAAGTAGTTTATCGGACCAAGACTACTTCGCCCCAGTAGACTGTGCCGTAACAACAATTGGGAGTTGATCGGATCAAGGCCACTGCGCTCTAGTATATTTCGTTTAAACGAATAGCCTAGCGCATCTAGATCACTTTGGCCTAGTAAACTACGTAGAAAGAAATAAAAGCTCTATACAATGTAAATAATGAAAATGTAGCTAATAAATATTTTATAAACATAACATTCAAAGGCTTTTTTAGCAATGTGAACAATATTAGTCACGTAGATATAAAAGAGCAACGGATAATATATACAGTGGTTAAGTAATCGATTGTAATAAGCAGTAATTGTAGAAAACTTAACCAACCGTTGTTTAACAACTCAAGTCATGTTTTTGAACGTACCGTGGTATGTCAAAGTTATTGAAATCAGCTGATCGCTTAGCTTAATTCAAGCGCTAAGAATGTACTTGTTAATATTTGTACAGCTAATTTAGGCAATTACTGGTTTTACCTTTCAGTGTTATTTCTACGAATCAACTCCATGCTGCCTCTATCTAAAACTGTATAAGTCTTGTTTTGTGTCACAAATGGAATAGAACAAATAAAATCCATACATGCTAACCAATCAAAATTAAGCAATATTTACTAATTGTTAATGTAGCCAATGTTACATATGAGCACATTTGTAATAAATAACGTGTTTACAAATAGCAACTTATATTAAAGATAACCTTCGCCTGAAGTCTATGCAATCAATTTTGCCATTAGTGATTTAGATAAAGAGGCTTTTCCTATGCCGCAATATGCATTTAACATTTCTCAATTTAAATTCAGAAATGAGTGTAATACGTATACGTAACCGGTATTGAATTTAGGTTTTACGCTCAGAAGCTTTGTGTTTCAGCACATATTTGATATTTTATAAGGACTTTTAGTTAATGTATGCAACCACTTGGTTCCACCTTCTCTGTACATCATGCTGCCTCATTCTTACTACGTATTAGCTATGCTCACAAGACAAAGTTGTCAATTGCTGTTAATGTACATAAGGAATAGTTAACTTATTGTAGTCCATTGCATAGCGGTTGTAAATATTGTTTGGCTATTTTACGCATATTAGATGCTTGTTAATGTTTAAAAAAATCAACATAAAATTAAAAAAATTTTTAATTTAATTGGGCATTGAACCACCGAGGTTGCGTATGGTAGACGGAGGTGTTAGCCTTACGCTATCAAACCGTCTTTTGTAGTAAATCCTTTGGTTGTATACTTGCAGTAGTTGAAGCCTCAAAAGATATATAGCGTTTTCTAAATTATTTACGTAGACTTGAAATATTTCAGATGTATTCGGTAATAAACGTCAAATTAAATTTTGAACTTTTTGTGTTTAAAATAGACCGCGTCTATTAATGTGTGATGCTTTTTTATAATCAGAATGAATAATTATCGGTACTATAAAGAATTATTATGTAATTTAGAAGCTTTAATTTTAGAAATTTGTAAATTAAGTGTGTTAACAAAGTTTCAGATAGTGCGTACTTGTGCTTCTAGGTCTTTGTTCGTAACCTGCTTTTGACATTTCTCAAATAAATTACACAAATCGCAGTAAAAGTTTTAAAGATGTATAATTTATGATAGATGTAATATTTTTTGGTACATATTAGAAATTTGTTAAGGATCGTACACCAATTTTTGAAACCAACTCGATCGTCTGTACATCAACGCAAATGTACCTGTTTTTGGTTCTGTGCGTGTTTGGGTTTTTAGATCGTAAAATATTAAAAGTTTTTTTAGTTTTTATACACATATAAGCGAATACGTTTCTGCAAGTTGGACAATATCTGAAAAGTAAACGTTGCAAATGGTTTTTGGAGTAAATATAATTCACAAATTATAGATTGTAGATCGCACTGAAGCATATGAAAAAAAAGTGTTGGTTTATTTAATGCATATTGTTAAATAAACGTTATTGCATGTTTTAAAAAGCAACATAAAATTAAATTTAAAAATGAATTTTACTTGGCATCGAACCAACGTAGTTACGATTCGTAGCCAGAGACGTTAGGCTTGCACTGTCGAGGTGATGTTTATTGAAATCGCGTTGGTTGTACACTTGCTATGCTTAATGCCACATAAGAAATACATCGTCTTAGGAGTAAATCACGATCTATTGTAATTGTTCGGGCGACTCCGTAAATAAACGTCAAATGTAGTAAGTAATTATTTTTCAAATAAATAACTGGTGTATATTAAAAAGCGATGTTTTCGTATAATTGTAGTCAATTATCGGTACTCTTAAGCGATATTAAATGATTTGTAAGTTTAAATTTGAGAAATTTGAAAAGAAGTGTGTAATCATAGATTTTGAAGGTACATATTCGTTCGCTTCCGTCGGATTTCACTACCTGTGTTTGACGTTTCTCAAAGTAATTATACAAATTGTAATAACTGTTTTAAAAAAATACTGTAGTACCAGCTTGCAAACTGTTAATAATTCAGGTTTTAGAATACGAATAGCGTTGTTTGGTATATATTAGATATTTTTTAACGCCCGAATACGAATTTAGGAAACCAACTCGATCTTTCTTCTCTCTCGTGCCAACGCTAACCGAGCATTCGCCGACCTCGTCGCATGGCCCGTTCGGCTTTTGAGATCGGAATTTTTTGAGGGATCCAAGCTTTTTTAACACGTTAGCGAATACGTCGCTCCAAATTAATCTTTTCCCGAAAAACCCTGATTACTCCCCAATTTATCGGTTTTTCGCGATAAAAATCGGCCTATGCAACGCACGCAAAAATTCTCCACCGAACCACCACCCGCCCGCGCCACCAACTCCGAAACCCTCGGACGCAAATCCCGAAAAGTGATCGATTCGTGCCTCTCAACTTTAGCACAGAGACGGACTAACGAAATTTATAGGTTTTAGATGTGTTTATTATTATTATTTTGATATATTCTTGCATAGTAAACGTATTGAATAGCTATGAGGTTTACATTACTGTGTGTCAACGTATGTTAGCTGGATTGTATGCTGTGTGGGAATTATTTGTGACTGTGAGGAATTTCCTATCTCAGTTCCGTCGGAGCCCAGCTGTTAGAGTTAGGTGGCGCTCATTTTTGGCAAAAAAGTTTGGTTGATGGTTTACCCCACTTCCCGCCTCGGTACTGGGTTAGCTCAAGGTACATTGAAACTGCTTGCTGCGACTGCCCCGATAAGCATTTGCCTTGCTTACCTCATTAGCGATTTTAGTTGTACATTAGAATTCAATTTGAAATCCCCCCTTGCTCGTTGTCATTGTATTGCAAGCGCCCCGTCTCGTTATACGTTATGAAAATCCTTTCAGTTATTACTTTTTGAAATAGAACTACAACTTTTACAATAAGTGTATGTTCGCTCAAGGCAAACCTTGATGTACCTGTCTTTAAACAATACAACTTAAGAAATTTTTACACAAACAAGTACAGATGTTGCAATATGGAAATGAGAATTTGTATTTTAATATATACAGAAAATATTATTATAGATAGTATTTTTTTTTTTTTAATTGAATTTATTGAATTTCGAGCAATGGTTCAAAAATGCTTACGGAATTTTTTGGAATGATACAATTTCTAACTTACGTACTATACTATTTAAAGATACTATTATGAAAAGCTTATTGTATTACGGGAATAATATACACAGTGTTTCTACACTGAAAAGAAGTATTTAGAGTATTAGAATTTTTTTATTTTCTCGGATTCTGGGGTGTTGCATGTACAGGATATGCTGCTCAATGACCTCTTATCACATCAATACAAATATATATATATATATATATATATATATATATATATATATATATATATATATCATTTGGACTTTACTTAAAAGTTTAAGTTATTATTTCATCTTATTAATTGCAATACGTTAGTATTTATCAACTTACCTTGTGTAAAAACTACTTATAATATTATATATATATATATATATATATATATATATATATACAGTGCTTCCCAAAAGTAACGGATAAATTCGATTAAATGATTATTGACAATTTCTGAGTAAAAGCTCTGACACGTCGATTTTATTTTAAATTGCCATTTAATTATGTAATTTTTAACCCCCCACCCTTCAACCCCTAAGCGCTATCAACCCCTACTTAAAAATTTTAAATAGCAATGTACCCCTTGTGATACCTCAATTAATAGTATTTTTCATGCAGAAACCAAATTTTACAAAAAATTCGAAATCGGTGATAAATAACTGTTTTATTCAATAAAAACTTATTCAATTAAAGTGCCAATTATCGGGTATGCCTTGACAAACAAAATGTTTGTAAAGTGTCAAATAAGTTTAGTGAAAGTACGTTAGTTAAGTGCGTGTTACTTGTTTAATAATAAGTCCGCAAAAATGAGACTTAACGAAGCCGAAAGGATTGAAATTTTAATGATGATTGGCTTTGCAGATAGAATTCGAACGCACAAAGAAGTTCGAATTTTATTCAATGAAATTCATCCCGACCTCCCCCCTATCTCGCAATCAACGATAAGCCGAATTGAAAATAAATTTCGGAATATTGGACATGTACGAGATAAATCTAAAGATGGACGTCCATCAGCTTTAGATGAAGAATCAGAATTGGATGTCTTGCTATTTGTGCAGGAAAATCCACATACAAGCGTTGCGGGAGTCGCTTCACAGTTAAATGCATCAAAAAGTGCAGTTCATAGATTTCTCCGTAAGCAAAAATTTCACCCTTACAAAGTGCAATTAGTACAAGAGTTATCAGATGATGATTTTGATAGGCGAGCGCAATTTTGTGAGACAATGATGGAACTTTGCAATGATAATCCTGGATTGGAAGGAAATATTATGTTTTCTGATGAGGCAACATTTTATTTAAATGGTACCGTTAATAAGCAGAATTGCCGTTATTGGGCTGATGAAAATCCGCATTGGATGATGGAAGCAAATACACAATTTCCACAAAAGGTTAATGTTTGGGCGGGGATAGTGGGTAATAAAGTTATTGGACCATACTTTTTTGAAAGAACACTCAATGGAGAACAATATCTAAATTTTCTCCAATTTGAATTAATTCCGAATTTAACGGTACTACATCTAAATGCAGAAGATCCTGATTCACCTCATCCCAGTATTTGGCTACAGCAAGATGGTGCGCCTCCCCACTATGCACGTCCAGTACGGGAATATCTCGACCAAGTATTTCCTATGAGGTGGATTGGTAGACGAGGACAAATTGAATGGCCCGCAAGGTCTCCCGACGTAACCCCTTTGGATTATTTACTCTGGGGTTATTTAAAATCTAAAGTGTATCTGAATAGGCCTCAAAACGTAACCGAGTTAAAGCAGAGAATTCGGAATGAAATTCGCTTAATTTCCCATCAGATAGTAAACAAAGTTCAACAAGAGTTTGTCTCTAGATTAGGACACTGTCTAGCCGCTAACGGACAGCAGTTTGAACACTTAATTTAAATTGGGTTTGTTTTTTATTTAAGTTTTGTTTATTGTATAAAACAGTTATTTATCAACCGATTTCGAATTTTTTGTAAAATTTGATTTCTGCATGAAAAATACTATTAATTGAGGTATCACAAGGAGTACATTGCTATTTAAAATTTTTAAGTAGGGGTTGCTAGCGCTTAGGGGTTGAAGGGTGGGGGGTTAAAAATTATATAATTAAATGACAATTTAAAAATAAAAATCGACGTGTCAGAGCTTTTTACTCAGAAATTGTCAATAATCATTTAATCGAATTTATCCGTTACTTTTGGGAAGCACTGTAGAGAGTATACAAGTATAACCAGCTAAGTGCAAACAATGCAAAAACTTGATTATTCAATTAGATCTATTCTTTTAAGACTACTACAACACTAGATACGTGGTGGTATTAACAAATAAATTTGTGGTTGTCTGGAGTACAATTATTCATTGGACGACACAAAAAATTGCATTCAGAAAAAGCTTAACAGCCTTTTTGACAATATTTCTGATGAAGATGATCCCACTTATCAACCGCCCAATGCTTTTAACCTAGAAAGGGAATTTAGTGAAAATATTCTAGAAGATTTAATAAAGGACTGCATAAACAAAGAGTAATTTTCTTGTAAACAATTTGAACCTGGCACTTTTCAAAATAATACAGAAAACTGCATAACAGATAATTAGATAACAAAGTGATGTCTATATTTGTGGAGCCATTACTAGAGGAAATATTCAATCGTGCTAGGAGAATTATTAAATCACTTAAACAAAGGTGAAAAGCTGACCCTAATAGTGGGGTTTGTAACGTTGCTTGACCAACTTTAATATTTTTAATCTTTTTATGTTTTTCTTACATACGTCAGCACTTCAAAACAGGTTTGAAATTTTTTTTATCTCATCCCGTTTTGGAGATACGGCCATTTTTGTTTGGCCATGCAGGCTAATTTTGACCGTTACAGTCATTAGCGATAAATTAAATATCTCCAGACTGATTAATGCTACAGTAATGGGATGTGTACTATTCTTTTTAGAAAAGTCTATTTTACAATTTAGGCCCTTACAGTTTAAACTGTTAATCTAACATAAATAGCTCAAAAATACAACCAAAGTTCATGATTAAATTTTAACAAATTCGACTTTTAAGGGTGAAAATTTCAATGAAAGAATAAAATACCCAAGCTAATATTTCTAAGACTATAAGATATAATAGGATACTTACCAATTTTAGAGAAAGAAGGTTAAAATATGTCTCCCTTGATTTTCTATAATTTTTCAAAAAACGTAATTTTGAAATTTTTTGAAATTTTAAGACTTAATAACTCTGGTAGGGGAAAATATAAAAATCTGAATTTTTTTTATACAATCAACTGTTTTCTTCCTTATGAGGCGGTTACCCTGGGGTGAAAAATACTGACCCCTACTTGTGACTGAAGGTCACTAAAAAGAGGTTTCTTCCTGACTAACTCGAGGTCTATTCCTGCAGAGGCATGAAACATGCAGGGCGGGGTCTAAATTATATGAAGCAAAAATACCGCTGACCTGACTGACTCAAAACTAACATGGCACCACTGCGTCTGATTTCAGGAAATTCAGATAATTTAAAGGAGAACGCAGAAAACCCTCAAATATTTCCTTTAATGCAAAAACTTTAGACTTCAATGTATGTTACGCTACTGGTGTTATTACTGAACCTGTAATAAATGCATGACCATAATTATTAATAAAACAAACAATTAGAACACTTTTTGTGCTCTCAAATAAATACATCCAACTCTAACAAAGATATTTTTCACAAGCAAATCAGTAAACTTTGATTCACTAATATCAACGTAAGTGTTTTAAAAAATAAACATGCAAGCTTGAGGTTCCTCTATTAACATTTAAGGATATTTACAGCTACCACGCATGACTTACATTAATTTATTTACAGATAGAATTAATCCATCCCTTACTGAAATGATTCCATTTACGTATTTCTAGTAATAACTTACTATTTTACTTGAATGTTCTCTGTGGTAATCATTAATACTTCCTTTATCTTAGCTGTTTACACAAAAATTTACTGAGTTGAATCAAAGAATTTCTAACTCTTTAATACAAATTATTTAATGCTTTTTAATAGTCTTCCATTGATGTACTAGCCATCAACAACCCTATCTTATCAAAGATCTTTGATGCGAACTGTATGCATTATCAATATAGGCTCTACATAATTAAGTTTCAAAGTTAGTTTTCAAACAATACACATTTCCGAAACACAATTAATACTCCTGCCCTCTGTTATGTCAACTACGAAGTGTTCATTCCAAAAATAGCTTTCTACTTACCATGGTTTCGACATGTGTAAGCATAACAGAGATCGTCATATTACTTACGCCGTGTTAAAAATCGACCTTGACCTGTTTTATATTCGTACGTCCAAATATGTGCTTCTTTTTGTAGTAGAATATAACCAAACAGTAGTATGCCTCAACAAAACGAACGATTTTCACCACTTCGCAAACAATCTTATAGCATTAATTTCAGAAACATCAAATTGCATCTACATTCGTATCAGCTGACGAACCATAACACAAACGAACCATATTGCCTTAAGTGAGAAATCAAAAAACAGCTAAACTATTCAACAATCAGTAACTAAGCAACTAAATCAATTCGCTAAAACAGATTTACATAAATCATTTTGTTTTAAAGAATTATACTAACCAATACTAAACTATTAAGCACATTCACTAGCCATCTAACAAATACCTTGCTATATCAACAGCATTCTTTTTATTGTGATTCTGATCGCCCACCTCCAAAACAAGAACATCATCGTGCTTTCGCGGCACAGAGTTAGATCAGGACTACATCTGTCAAGGGACTCTTCAAAAATAAGCTTCTTTCGACGTGTTACTTTCTGTGTCCGTGGGGAATAATCTAGTTACAATATTGGCAGCGCTGATACATTACTTGTGGCGTTTTCCATTGAGTATTTATTCTTACCGTGGTTAAGGAGGCATAACAAATTTATTAAATGGACCATGAAAATTTGACATGGTACAAGATGCACCTTTATGATAGTAAACCACTGTAAACGTTCCAATCTTGGTATTTGATCCTGAACTAAGTTATAAATTTTTAAAGTTTAACAAAAATACGCATTTCAGTGTAAATTATAAACAAATACAAGAATGATCAATGTGTAAAATAAATATTCCTAATGTTAAACAGTATAGTATTTTAACAAAGGAGGGGTAATTTAAAAATTAGTCAATGGTTATAAAAAAAGGATAGAGATAGAAGGTTCACGTCCTAACGGTCACATATTCATCATTCATGTCTGGACAGGAATCTGCCTGATAGTGAAACTTATCTGCTCATTGAGTTTCAGCAAGTGCCGCAGTCCGTTAGAGTGCAGATAGTTTTCTAATGTGTTGTGTCTTTTGTTAATTACAAGTGTTTATTAATTATTTCTTCATTTTACTTTTATGTGAGTATTTGTTATTATTTACCTTAAAATGGTTGATCTGTATTCTGTTGGACAATTAATTAATAAACATTGCCATAAAACAAGTTATGGTTTAGTGTCTAAAAAATTAAAACATCAATGAGTTTTATGATGTTGAACAAAAACTTTTAAAATTAAGAGCGAGTAACGATATTATTTCAATTTGTGAGTACCGCGAAAAAAATATCTTCTAAAATATAATCACCTTTTTGGGAAATCCTGTTTGGATCCTTTAAAAGTTCACAAGAAACAAATTACTTCTGATTTGAGAGAGATTAAATTACAACAGTTGTTGTTATTGAAATCTCATGAATATATTGATAAATTAGTCCCGGGACAGTCCTTTTGTCGAAACTGTTATGAAAAACTATTTGTCTTAGACACACAATCTAAAGTTTCCAGTGATACTGATTGTTTGGATAACTATGTTCCTCTTAAGGAAATCCAGGAGAAAGTAGATTCAGCTTGTTCTTTGTTAGGACTATCTCCAGCGTGCAAAATAAGAAAGTTAACTTCCGAGAAGAGGCAATCAGCCATTGAGAATAAAGTTCATAAAGCTAGTGAAAAACTGAGAAAGAATTTAGAATTGTGTTTTGATCATACTGAAAATAACACTGTTCCTGTACAACAAGATGTGTTAGACTCAAAATATTCTGATTTGATTGAAAAATTAAAGGAAAAATGTTGAATAGCTTCTAAGGAGGAAAAAGTGAAAATCATTAGCTTGCTTCCTAGTTCACTGTCAAAAGAAAAGATTGCTCGAGAATTCCTAGTGTCAGAGCGTTTGATTAGACTTACACGAAATATGATGAAAGAACAAGGCATTTTGCCTTCATTACAGAAAAAGAAAGGAGCCACCATTGGCGAAGAAACTGTGGAGAAAGTAAAAATGTTTTTTGAAAATGACGAGAATAGTAGAATGTGTTCCAGTAAAAAAGAGTGTATCAAAGTGATAGTTAATGGAAAAAAAGTAGTACAACAAAAACGTTTAGTTCTTTGCAATCTCAATGAATTATATGTGGCATTTAAAAAATTACATCCAGAATGTCAAATAGGCAGATCCAAGTTTTGTGAACTGCGTCCAAAATGGTGTATTTTGGCAGGAGCTTCATGTACCCACTGTGTGTGCGTGTGTGTATACCATCAAAATGTGAAATTAATGATCAATTGTGCAAAGCTGAATGTTGACTATAAGGAATTGATTGATTTATTAGTTTGTGACGTAAACAATTATGATTGTATGATGGGTTTGTGTGAAAGTTGCCCTATAAAAGAAAGTGTACTAGAACTATTTAGGGATTCGGAAGAGGATCTTCCAGATCATATTGAGTTTAAGCAGTGGGTCATGACTGATAGATCAGAGATGGTCACTATTATTAAATCTTAAGAAGAATATTTTGAATCGCTAGTTGAAAAGTTAGAAAATCTGAAGAGTCACTAATACATTTCTAAAATTTAAGGACAGTTTTTGAAGAATAAGAAAGAAAACCTAGTTGAATCAGAATGTATAGCTTTAGCAAACTTTGCAGAAAATTTCACCTACATTATCGAAGATGAAATACAAGGTTACCATTGGGTAAATGAGCAAGCAACAGTGCATCCATTTGTTATATATTTTAAGAACAAAGATGGTAAGGTGAAAAGTCATTCGATTTGTGTTTTAAGTGACTATTTGGAGCACAATACGACTGTTGTAAATGCCTTTCAAACGAAACTAATCCACTATATTAAGGACAAACTGCCTAAAGTAGAAAAGTTGTTTTACTTTTCAAATGGCAGTGAAAGCGGGTATAAAAATAGGTATAATTTCTCAAACATTTGCAATCACAAGAAAGATTTTGGTCTGGGGGCATTTCTTTGCCTAGGAAAAAAACCCTGTGATGGAGTGGGAGACAACAAAACGAGAAGTGCCGAAAGCTAGTTTACAAAGGACAACTTTAAACCAAATCCTAAATGTAGACCAGATGTTTGCCTTTTGCAAGGAACATATTACAGGCATAACTTATTTCCTTGTTAAAGAGGAGGGTATTATTACACACAAAGAAAAACTTAGACCAAGATTTGAAAATACATTGTGGGTCAAAGAAACGAGAAAATTCCATAGATACCATGCTGTTGGAGAAAACACAATTAGGTGCTATACAAACAGAAACTGCCAAATACAAGGATCACTGCATCGCTAAAATCGTACCTTTAAGTCTCGAAGTTAATAACACTATTGCCTGTATATATGATGGATAGTGGTGGTTAGCTCAGATCGAGCAAATCAGCCTAGAACATAATGATGTCTGTGTTCACTTTTATCACCCTGCAGGACCATGCACATCTTTCAAGAAGTCTGCAAGTGAACGAGTTTGGATACCAATTTCAAATATTTTAAGAAAATGGAAGGCGCTAGAACTAACAACAGCGACAGGAAGATCATACACTGTCTTTCAAAATCTTTCAGAAGAAATAAGTATGGAGCATACATACGATTTAATTAGAAGTAGTTCCAATGGTTTCTATCAGCATGTGATTGAATAAGAAAGCATTCCTGTGATACTCGAAGAGGTTGATTTGAATACACTTGAGTGAAGAAAACATTTATGTTTAGAGGAAAGTTCATTCAATCCACCAGGGTGATTGCTGGGTTGCACGTTATCAGCTGTTATTCTGCCTGTTGTGAGATAAGCACATCGATGCGGACAACATATGGTACAGTTCTGGTTTAGTGTAATTTCCATGTATTTATGCTATTTTTACATTTCTAACAAAGAAGGACGAGCATTAATCAAATATTCATTGATAATTTATATAACCTTAAAAATTTTACAGTCAGTAAATCTTTTGACTTTTGTAAACATTACAAAAATTTATTTTGTATACAGGGTTAATGATTTAATTCTGGAAGGATATCTTCGTATTAAAGTGCAAGCTTGTGTAGTAATCAATAAATTTCTTTAACTTCTAAATCATCATCATCATTAGGTCTTCAGTCCTAGAACTGGTTGGATGCGTACCCTCATTGTTTCCTAGTCTGAACCAACCTACACATTTCCATGAAAATTGCACAGTCTGCACCTATCACTATCTGTGTGCGAAAGTCTGATCTACCTCTACCAATCTTTTCCTATCACTGCTTGTAATATATCCCGTTCTATTCCCCAAAAATGCCTTAGAACGAATCCTGTTCTATTTCTCCTATTTTTTTTTCGTTTTCCACAGATATCTTTATTTCTCTACTATTTCTAGAACCTATTTGTTATTAACTTTGTCTGTCCATGCTACATCTGAAGCACAACATTCCAGTAGGCTTCTATCTCTTTTTGTCTGCTTTTCCTACTGCCCTTATTTCATAGACGTACTGTGCTGTGCTCCACACTATGCTTTGAACAGTTTTCTTACTTGTATCTGTGTCCGTTGCCTTTGAACATAGCTGCTGTTCTTTCTTGTTTTATTCAGTTTGGTCACTTTCTGTTGTTGTACAGTTATATACCCGATATTCAGTGGTATGTGAAGGGGGGTAAGCAGCCTTTGGCTGCCAAGTACCCCCAGCACTTGAACCTGTGTCGAATTAATAGTTTTTCCAATTTATCCTTTCGCACAATCAACATTAGTTGAAAACATCTCATAACCAACACCTGTAGTTGTTTATAATAATCATCAGATTTAAGAGCACTTATTTTTCGTCAATGGATTTTAAGTCTTGAAACTGGTTGGACTTGCACCTCAGCTTATTTATGTTCTGAGTTAGCATATACAGCTCGATTCCCTTCTATTGTTTTCTAATAATATGCCCAATTTCACCGAGATTCAGTGGTATGTGAAAAGGGGCGTTGCCGTAGATCAATGTAGTAAGCGTAAGACTATGGATCCCAAGGTCCTGGATTCGAATCCCGACACGGCCCACTGCTTGAAAAATGGCAAGTGAGCATTTTTCACAAAAATTACGCCCTCGTTCGGATGAGAGGTTAAATGGAGGTCCCGTGTGTGTGTTGTCACGCACGTTAAAGATCCATACTTTTACTGGAATGGCAAGGGTTCAGCAAAATTCTAAATTTCCAGGCAACAAAAACTCGCCTCCTGGCCAATGTAGTACCTTCGGGTGGAGCATTGGAAAATCACATGTAAGGTATGTGAAGGGGATTAAGCAGCCTGTGGCTGCCAAGGATCCCCCAACACTTAGACATATGCCGTATTAATGTTTTCCAGTAAATACTTTCGCACAATTAGCATTAGTTGACAGTATGGCAAAACCAATATCTGTAGTTGTTTATAATAATCACCATGTTTAAGTACAGTTATTATCTTTATCATTAGTTTTCCATCTTGCGACTGGTTCAAAGCGTACCGCCATTGATTTCTATTCTGAGCTAGTCTACACATTTCCCTGAAATTCTCACAGCCTACATCTTTCGCTATCTGTGTGCAGTAGTCTAACCTTGGTCTACCTCTACTTCTCTTTTTTCCTATCTCTGCTACTAATATATTCTGCACGATTCTCTCATGTCTTAGTATGTGGCATATCATCCTATCTCTCCTATTTTTTACTGTTTTCCACATACTTCTTTCTGCATCTACCACTTCTAGTAACTACTCCCTGTATGTTTGTTGTGGTTTGTTTAGCATTTTTCTTAATCTTCTTTGGGAAGTAAACCACTCACAGTTTCTAAAATCATCATGGATCAAAACGTAAATAAAGATGATTTTAAAAACTATGAGTGGTTTAATTCCCAAAAAGGATTACAAAAAATTTCCAGTACCTCTTTGTTCTTAACTTTGTTTGTCCATGATATCTTCATCATACGTCTGTTGCACCACATTTCAAAGGCTTCTACCTTTTTCTTGTCTGCTTCTCCTACTGTCCAGGATTCACAGCCATACAGTGCTATGCTCCACACATATGCTTTAAGCAATCTTTTCCTTGTTTCTATGTTTGTTGTCTTTAAACACTGTTGTGTTTTCTTGTTAAATGTAGCACGGCCTTGTGCTAATCTTTGTTTTATATTGTTTGTGCTTTTCCCATCTTACGTTATTTGACTTCCTAGGTAGCAGAAATCCTTAACCTCTTGTAAGTTCTCGTTACCTGTTTGTATTCTTGTTATTGATTTATTTTCCCTCTTTTGCATATTAGAACTTTAGTTTTATTTTTGTTACTTTTTATACCATATCTCTCCGTTAGAACTGTTTCAATTTCATTAAGAGCAGCTTCTACTCTTCTTTGGTAGATGCTAATACCACTATATCATCTGTAAATCTAAGCATATCAATCTTTTGTCCCTGCATATTAATTACAAACGTCTTCCTGCATTTGACAGTATTCATTGCCTCTTCAATGTACAAGTTAAAAATTAATGGGGACAAGGCACATCCCTGTCTCACCCCTTTCCTAATATTTACTTCTCTACTTTCTTGCTCTAATTCTATTACCGCTGTTTGCTCTTTGTATAATCAATGCACTATTCATCTAGCCCTAAAACTCATTCCAATCTTTTTGAGTATTTCGAACATTTTTTTACATTTTACATTGTCGAATGCCTTTTCCAGATCTACACACCATATATACATGCTTTCCCCTTTTTTCTATTGTTTTCTTCATCATTACTCTGAGCTAAAATAGCCTCCCGCGTTCACCTGTTTTGCCTAAACCCAAATTGGTCTTCTCCCAATATTTCTTCAGCTCGTTTTTTCATTCGTCTTTGTACAAATCTACTTAATATTTTTGAAACGTGTGCTGTCAAACTTATTGTTCGAAAATTTTCACATCTATCCGAGCCTCTTTTGTTTTTGGTATAGTTACTATGATGTTACGTTTGAAATCTTTGGGTATCTCGCCTGTCTCATAGATATAGCTTACAAGTTGGAAGAAACGTTCTGTTACTGCTTGTCCAGCGCCTTTTAGAGTTTCTACTTGCATCTTATCTATATCCAGTGCCTTACCATTTTTCAGACCCTTTAATGCTAATTCAAACTCATCTCCACGTATAGGATATCCTAGGTCATCATTTTCAATGTCTGATTCCTGATCTAATACTGTTAGTTCCTCTCCTGAATATAAATTCCCTATATATTCCTGCATTCTAGTTACTTTCTCTACATTTTCTATAATGACGATTCCTCCAGCGTCCCTTATATTTTTTCTATATGGTTTTATATCCTTAAAATTCATTCTAATTAATTTGTATGCTTCGTCTATCTTTCCTATTTTCATCTTAGTTTGTACCTCTTTGTACTTTTCATCAATCCATTGTTCTTTAGCTTTCCTGCATTTGCGAATAATGGATTTGTATCTCTATTTTCCTGTTTCATCTGATCTATTTTTGTATTTGTGGTGGTTTCTTGTTGCCTTCCACATCGCAGTAGTGTGTCTTAGAATGTCATACCTACCCCTATGGTCTCTGTCACTCTAAGTACCAAAAAAGCTGCTGCCCTCTTTCGGCGACCTGTCTTAGTTTGGTTCCTCACTAAAAAAGGTTTGGTTAAACCTATAGTTCGACTCTTTAGCTCATTGAAACGCATAAGCCATTCTACCTATTCTAGTATTTTAGAACTTTGTCAAGGTGCAAGTCCGTTCAGAATGCAACCTCTAAATGCTTATAAAATTTTGTTGAACTAAAATTTCTTATTTAGTGCTTATCCCAAATCTTGTTTTAATAATTTCGTTTAAATAGTTGTTGAGCAATTGAATCAATTAACAGTTAACAATTACAAACATAATTTATTGTACTTAGATGGTTCTGCTAGTATACCTTCGAGATATATGTGAGGGGTCTATTTCTAAAGTGTACAATCTTCAAGTTCATCGATATTTGAGAAAACTAAAGAAACATCATAATCTAGAAATATTTTATAAATTTATAAGTTTTTTTGCAAAAAATATTTGCAAAATATATTTGGACATTGTACCTTTTCACTGTACCTTTATCACTGATGGAGAGCGTACAGTTTTGAGATTAAATAAACACTAACTTAATTTTTTTGAACTCTACTAACTAAAAATACACGGACTCATCTTCTTTCCTTGCTTCACATAATGTGTTTTCATTATCTTCTTCTTGATTTTTGCATCTAGCAGAAATTTATACAATTTTAGTCTAAGGTCGTTTCTTCACTCTTTTCCATAATGTGCAATAAGTAACATATTAACATAAACTTTTTTATTTCGTTTATACTATTTTTCTTGATGATTATGGTTGAGTTCATATTTAAACAAGTTGAAAATGCAAGGCATTGTCGCAACAAACTTCCAAATGTAGACTTACTTTAAAACAATTTAAAGAAATTAAAATTATTATGTTGTAATAATTATAAGTATTCCGATAAAATACAAAAATTTCTAAACAACAAAAGAGACATTTTAATATATTTTATTTTATTGAATAAATATTTTAAAAGCTATATATTAGTTCTCATCAATAAGATAAGAATTTTTTTTTTTATATGAATCTAATTATTTTCGGTAATCAAAATTTAAGTTTAAACAATGTGTATAATATTGGAATAATTGGCATGAAATGCCATAAATTGTTCAAATATGTGTCGCATATTGATTTTAAACTTATTTAAAATTTTAATTATCCTGTGGATTTTCCGGGGCTCGGCGTCCCGTGGCCCGATTTTAACTGACATCAAAACTTAAGCTCTGGACACCGAGCTGAATCGATTGATGTATCACACATTGATGTCCGACCATTAAAAAGGCCTCGGACACACAGACAGACAGACACACAGACAAATAGATTTCATAAACGAACGAAGTTCGTTGAAAAGTTTACCTTCTTTATTTAGATTCCTATCCCAACATCTGATCCATAAGCAATTTCTCCCTGGACTCTTGTTTTGTATTTTTTGTAAGAATCATTCTTTTCCTTCTACTGAAAGCAAAATGCCACTGGCCTGGTGGTTTTATAAAGTTATTGGTTTCATTCTTCCAATTTTTAATTTCAACATACGTACCAATCTTTAGCATGGTTTCATAGTATAAAATAAACAATACTTAAATATTCATCTGGATCTAAAATGATCTCCATTTTATGGATATCTTGTTCAATATGTCCAAACACTCTGTCAAGGAGTATAAATGAACATTCAATTACTGGAAAAATTATTTCAATTTTATTAATTAGGTTTTTTTTTGAGAGCTTGTAACTTAACATTGTATTTAAAGGCTGTATTTTTATTTTGCCTCTAACATCTAACGCACGTTAATCTAACAATATGAAGATTTGTAAAATCAGATATATTCAACATGTGACAAATACAAGTGGCGATTTCACTAGACCCCTTACTGTATTTATTTTCAGTTACTGTTGAAGGACTTAATTTAGTGGCTCTAACAACTGTAAAGTTATAGATGTAAAACTGTCTTGAATAATATGCTTGGTACTTTAGGTAACACCTGGTTCTTTTCAAAATCAAAGGAAAATTTGCAATGCCTTATTCTGCCGCTCATAGGAAATTGAAGTATGCTTGAGCCTTCATTTTGTGTATTCTTTTCATCATTACAACTTTTATCTTTTCTGTCAGTTGTAGACACACAGAACACACATCTGTATCCAAATTATATTTGATGTTAAAAATGGCTCTAAAATAACTGTGCTTCATTAGTCCTTCGTTATTGTCGTTTAGATACATGGTTCACATTTTTTAACGTGTAATGAGAAACCAAGGTAAAACCTTTCAATTTGGCTCCTTTAGTAATGGACGCCATTAGTCTTAAATTTATTAATAAAGTTCTTAACAGATTCTCGTTCAGCTTGATATTTTTTACTTCATATCATATCTCCGATTTTCTTTTACCAGTACAGAAGCTTTAAAATAATTTCTTGTAATTGAATCAATTCTTCTTCTTGTACTTTCCAAAATAGTCCTAAAAGAATTTTTGCAAGCTGTAACTAAGTTATCTTTCCTTTGTGTCTTGAATTATTTGGTTGTTTTCGCTTTATCGGTATACTTATACAATACTTTAAAATAAAGTTATTTGATAAACTTTTTAGTTTACTTGATAAAACAGTGAATGAAAATCCTTAATTTTAGCCATAGTAAGTGAGGTGCATTAAAATGCAAAAGTTTTGTGACTGCATCTTGTGTAAGCAAGAAGAGAATGTGAACTGTATCTATACAAAAAACAATGAGTGACACTTCAATTAGGCTTTAACCGATACACAAAATTACTAGAGTTGTTTTTCTGAATTTTTCCATTGGATTCATTTTCGAGCTTTCTGCCCCTCCTTACAGGTATTACTTCGACTTCCATTTAAAAACAATGACTACTAAATATTATAGATATTAAAATAATTCCACACAAAAAACCACCTTTGCTGTTCAATATACAACAAAATAACGAACTAATTTGCAAATTTTAACCTGTAAAACATGAAATAATTAGATAAAGGTGCCAAACGGATTTTGCTAACTTTGCACATTTAAATTTATTCTGCATTTAACATGCATTAGAACATTTTTCTTAGTCTTCTTTGGGATTTAAACCACTCATCGTTTTTAAAATCATCTTTATTTACGTTTCGATCCTTGACCTAGGACCGTTGTCAAAGTAATGACAACGATCCTAGGTCATGGATCGAAATGTAATTAAAGATGATTTTAAAAACAATGAGTGGTTTAAATCCCAAAGAGGATTAATAAAAATGCTAAACAAACCACAACAAACATACAGGGAGTATGCCTTAAAGATTACATATTTTGTATAAATTGGTAATTCAGAAATTTGGAGGTAAAATGTACACTTTCAAATTAACTGCAATTTTCTATATCGAAAATAAACTAAATATTGATGGTTTTGTTACAAAATAATTTTATATTTAAATTCAGAGCTAAAAATCGCACCCGAAGCGACATCTATTTCATTTTTGTTAAAAAAGTGGAGATTGTACACTTTTAAAACTAGATCCCTCCTATATATTTAAGTATAAAAAATTGTGCTTTGAAACCTTTAGACTTTTTGCCTGATCCCTTCTTTGTTTCTTCCCCCTCATCTAAGTCTGCATCATCATCACCCTTCAATCGTTTACGTAACATAAGCTGAAAATAATTTAAATGTTTGTTACGCTTGCTGAATTCTTGTTCGGCTTCTTCAGCTGATAGAGCTTTGTAACGATGAATAGATTGAAATTTGTACCTAAATTTTTAATAAAAAAAAGTTTGTGTTTTATATTTAAATTACCATTCATGTAGAGGAAAAGCTTCTATAGCACCATCGGCTGCATGAGTAAATACATAATATGCTGCATTTTCAGAAACACCTCCTTCACGAATACCTGAAAAAATTAACAAATTAGTAATCAACTAACTATACTATTGTTACATGTCAAAATTGGCAATGTACCATATTTAGATTTAGTTCTAATTTTTAAATTAATTCCCGCGTATTTTTTAAATAAAAAATGTTAACCTCCATCGTCACCGACAGTCGCGTCTGCGCAGAGTGAATGCGGAGGTGCATGGGTGTCGAAAGCAGGGACTTAGCCACGAGCCCTTGACGAAGCAACAACTATCTTGAGTGGAGTGTGTTTTTTCTTTTTAGGAACAGGTATGTAGGTTCCCTGTATCTTACCTTTTATCGTACCTGTTACCTTATCTTCCTGTCATTCCCCTACGAGTGCAACAGAAGATACGTGAAGGACGGATGGCAATTTGAAATCAAAATGGCATAACCGAACCCAACCTGCAAATCATCACTGGACCCTGTGAGCAAGTTTCGAGATGCCACCATGTGAGTAACATGATTTTATATAAATTGTGCTTGCAAATTGACTTAAAAAGCGGTTGCAACACTTTTAAAGCATGGTTGGTATATGTTATAAAAAGGCAGGAATTAAACCGTGTAAAATTATAACAATACCGCTCAACAGTATAACACATTTGCCGTGAGGTTTATGTACTATTGTGTATAGATTAATTTCTTACAATAAACCTCTAAAACAAAATTTTATTTACATGATCAACTGTTATCAACATCTATTGAGTTTTAGTGCCGAATATACCGACATTAATGCCTTGCTTGTATTAACTACCAACATGATTTAAGAAATATCTTAAGAAGAAACAAGATTTGATTCAGCAGGAAAAGTAAGTTTAAGCTTTAGCAAATTAGTTGTGCTTATTGTTACATTAAGTAAGTAATTTATTTATTTACAATATAATACAACAACAGGCTGATCCCAAATGGTATATACATATACAATAGAAAAATGTTTAGTGCAAATCATTTAAGATGATATGAAATAGATTATTAACATGCTTTTTAAAAACAGTGAGTGATACATTGAATATATTCAATTCCGAAAACTGTGTAACAATTCTATTCAGGTTGGAGACCAATCTATTTGTAAACTTTGTGTAACCATAATTAATTCGACGTTTGACGCTCCTGTAAAATGTGAGTAGAACGTGTTCTATGAATTGATTATCTAAATGTGATCTTGTTACATGCCAAAATGGCATGTAGCATGTTATAGTTTTAGTTATAATTTATAAGGTAATTCCCATTTTTAGATTTAGTTATAATTTATAAGTTAATTCCCGCGTATTTTTTAAATTAATAACATTAATTTCCGTCGTCGCTGATAGTCGCGTCTGCGCAGAGTGAATGCAGGGGTGCGTGAGTGTCGAAAGCGGGACTAGGCCACGAGACGTGAACCAAGCAACATCTATCTTAGTGGTGCATGTCTTTTTTTTTAAGAATAGGTATGTAGGTTCCTTGTACCTTTACCTTTTATTGCACCTGGTACCTTATCTCCTTTCGACCCCCTACTAGTGCAGCAGGAGGAAGGACAGATGGAAATCTGGTAATCAACATGGCGTAACTCAATGCACAAATCACCGTTGGACCCTGAGATTAAGTTCCGAGATGCCACCACGTGAGTGATTTGATTTTATTTAAATTGTGCTTGCAAATTTGACTTAAAAAGCGGTTGCATCACTCGTAAAGCGTGGTCGATATATGTTATAAAATGACGAGTAAAATACGCGCGGTAACTATAACATATTCTGAAACCTTTCAGAGTAATGTAATCTATATGTGCATTGAAGGTGAGGCCACGATCAACCGTTATTCCCAAATCATTCATTAAATCAACAGATTCTAATTCATTTTCTCCCATTCTGTAGATATTATCAGTGGCTGTTTAGTTCTATAAAAATGCATAACCTTGCATTTAGATATATTTAGTTTTATATTATTTTCATCACACCATGTAATTAGTGCATTCAGGTCATCTTGAATATTCAAACAATGCTGTGGATATTTAACAACAGTGTTCATCTTTAGGTCATCTGCATATAAAAGGCATCTACATAAACCTGAAAATAGACACTACATCCTTCATAAATAGTAGAAAGAGGATACGTCCAAGATGTGAACCTTGGGGTATCCCTCACAGCACATTTATGTCGGAGGATGTGATACCACATAACTGTACATACCGTTTGCAGTATTTGTCATTAATACATTTCTTAGCCGTTCCGAATGGACCTGCACCTTGAAGAAGTTCTAGATTACTAAAATGGCTGGAATGACTTGAGTGTTCCAGTGATCTAAAGAGCCAAACTACAGGTCCAATCAAAGTAGTAGGGTCTTTAGTGAGGAACCAGAATAAGGCAGGTCCCCGAAAGAGGACAGCGGCTCTTTCGGTACTTAGATTGGCAGATACCATAAGCGCAGTATGGCATTCTAAAACAAACTACTGCGATGTGGAAGGCAACGAGAAACCACCACATTACCTCCCAAGTACACAGCGTACTTAAATTGTAAGTAAAGTGATGGCATCCTCTGAGATAAAAGATTCCAGTTAAAATAGTCCCCTATTCGGATCTCCATGAAAGGACTACTTCGGAGGATGTGATTGGAAGTATAAAAGTTTGATGCACCGCAATTGTATTTTTTGAGCATTTCTTTGCACCAATCGACGAGTCTTTTTTTGAGTGATTGTCAAAATGTGATATCCAATGTGCACATAGCTTTTTGATAGCTAAATGTTCATGTGATATCGAATGTATACTTGTCATACTAATGCCTAAGGATGCCTGAATCTCATGATTAGTCCCATGACGATCTTGCATTGTCAATTCGTGCACAGTATAATTGTTTTGTAGCACAACAGCCGATTTTGGATGACTTTCTTTAAATTCATCCGCTAGCGAACTATGACCATGACTGAATTCACTATACCAACAATATACAGTGGTTTTAGTTGGAGCTTCTTCCCCAAAAGTCGAAATAAGTTGATTCAGCCACTGTTGTGGAGATAATCCATGTCACAAATAGTAAAAAATCGCATGAAAATGTTAACAAGTTAATGACATTTTTTGGCTGAGACGAAATTTTCGACTCAATCAAAACAAAACAAATAGTGTTCATATGGGAAAATGTTACTGTCAAAAATATTAAACGTTAGGTTTACAAATGTCAGATTGGACCTAGCAACACTATGTCAGTTCTCGATACATATCGAGCACCCCTCGTAATGCAAGTAGAATTATAACAAAAGTTCGTAATTCATTAAATTAACTGCTCAAATGGTATTGGGCCTGCAGGGTGTAAAGAGCAACCCAATTTAGAGAAACATTCTTCAGCTCTGAAACAGCAATTTAAAAAAATCGCGAGTAGCCCACACATTTTAAAAACTAATGATTATGTTATGATAAAACGTATTTAAGTGTTTAAAATATTGTCTTAATATAGAGCTGAATGCATGAACATATCAAAATAGTAAAGAAATCAGGATCACATGAATACCAATACCACTAAAAAGTCAATGCGAAACTTAATTACTGACCCTACTAAGTCAATTAGTGCAACTTATTCAACAATTACAACTTTGGAATAGTCTTGTTTCTTTCTCATAAGTAATAAAAAGTATATAATTATTTTTAGTTACAATAGTTTTAGTATGAGGATCACTGCTAAAATTTGAGAGAAATATAAAAAACACACCTGATGTTATGTAAATAATCTCAAAGTATTTCTCTTTCATGGCTATACACTTTTGCATTTTATGAAACCAATCTTTAATATAGTTCTTATACTCAATAAGCAAATTAAATGCTAACAGCCTTTTCTGAGGATGCAAATGTTTGCCACATGTTTCATTTTTGATATATCGAAATAAGAAGAACTCATAGGCAATAAATCAACTGAATATCAACAATGGTCATTACTCAAATATTGTTACTGGCCAAAAACTCCAGAGTTCGTTGTGCTGTGTATGTACATACATTGAATGATGATTTGCCGGTTTACATTAATTGCTCTTATTTCAGCAATAAACTCCAGCAAACAAATTGTAGTATATCACTTTGCATTAACTGTCTTATGATATGCTAATACAACATGATTCGTTTTTCAAAAGATACAAGCAACCGGTTTTCAAAATGCTTCATGACGTAACACATAAATAAATCAAGCATTTGTCACTGTTACGATGTTACATACAAAATTTAAACAACCACTGTTGAATTTCATAATCATTTTCTCACACCACTTAATACATGCATTTTTGCAAATCTTTCAAATTGTAAAGGATCCATTGACAGTAAAGCTTTGTGACAAGCAATTGACCACGCAATATGATCGTATGTATTTGTTTCACTGGTATGTCTAAGAATAGCATATCTCCCTACACAGGGTGTTTCATTAACAATGAGACAACGATTAACTGGAGATACTAAGCATTAAATAGTTACCATTTAGCCAAAATTTTCCTATCAAAATGTTGATGGGTTTTGAAGATTATAATTTCATTTCAATTTTTTGGCATTATTCTGAAAATTTTTGGGTTATCGACTTGAAAATTGGCATCTTTATGTTTCTGAGCACAAAGAAAATGAAAGTGATACTATGTTTGACTATGGTCATAGAGGGCGCTACTTACAACTTTAGCCATAACTTTTTATCATCTCCATCTAGTGTACAACCAACTTCGAAATCTGAAAGAGCAACCCTTTTTACATAAAAAACCTATTCTTGTCTCTCATATTCCAATCCGTTTTCAAGGAAAAAGTGTTTAATTCAAATTATGTTTTAATATTTATTAGTGGGATGTCACACCGAAAATAATAATATTTTAGTAGGCTTATTCTATTATCTGACAGTCATCATTATGATCTGTCATAGTTTTTATTTAATGAGCCAATAAAGGTATTTCAAGTCTCAGCTCAGTAAGTGTTTCTTTTAACCTTCTGCTTGAAATTTCTTCCACTAAAATATTTTAAAAATGCCCCATCATAGTGACTTACCAATAGTGAGATGACATATGGTGTGTTTTTGCGCAAACTAATTTCAATGACCGTGCTGCAATCTGAAGATATACCAAGTTATACCGTTATACCCCTCAAAGAAGATAATCAAATCATAAACTGTTATGAAACCTGTACAATTGTTTAGGCAAGAAGGGTTCAGTTTGTACCAAAAGTGAAAATAACACTCCAAAGACTATCTCGGTTGAGCAAGAAGAGAAGGTTTTGGTTAGAGTGTACAATGTGGATCCGTGTGTAGTTGGTATACGTGTGACTACTATGCTCAATGTCCTGGGTTCGAATTCCGACAAGGGCTGCTTGAAAAATGTTAGCGACCATTTTTCACAAAAATATGGCTCATTCGGATGAGAGGTAAAATGGAGGTTCAGTTCAGAATTTGTTACCGCAAGATCCTCCACCTCGCCTTCATTTTACTCAGTTTTATAAGAGTAGCAAAATGTGGATCTTAATTTTTTGAATAAGATTCTCTCTACTGATGAGGCAATGTTTAATTGCCATGATGTTTCAACTGACGAAATAATTACTTGTGAGATTGAGAAAATCCCCATGGAGTAAAAAAGTTTTTCGACACGAATGTAAGATCAATATTTGCAATGGTTTCAAATTTTTATATTGGGTCTTTTCAATTACCACTCTCTAAACGACACTATTTAAATTTTCTTCAAGAAAATTTAAATGATTTGCTCGAAGAAGTACTGCTTAACTTGAGGGCAAATATTTGATTTATGCAATACGGATCCCCTGTACATTTCTCTCGGCCGGTATGCGAAATTTTGGACAATCTCTTTCCATATTGGTGGATTGGTCATGACATCTCTCTAATAATGATTAAAACACAATTTGAATTAAACGACTTGTTCTTGAAAACGGATTGCAATATCAAAAAGAGACAAGAATACGTTTATTATGTAAAAAGTCGTTCTTTCAGTTTTCGAAATCGATTGTACACAATACGTAAATTAAAAAGTTAGGACTATTTAATTATAAAAAAAGGTTTTAAGTAGCACCATCTATGACCAAAGCCAAAAAATTATCATATATTCTTTTTCTCTATATCCTAAAACATAAAAATGCCAATTTTCAAGTCAATAAACCAAAAGTTTTCAGAATAGTGCCAAAGAATTGAAATAAATTTATAACTTTCAAAACAATATGCTTCTTAAACCATTAACATTCGGATAAAAAAAGTTTGGCTCGATGCACAGTTAAGCGTTGTCCCATTGTTAATCAAACACCACCCTGTGTATGATATGCCGATGTGCTAAAAACATGTCAGACAGCATAATATTCTTCATGACAACAGAAGTACATACACGACCTTTGCAAACATCGTCATCAAACGTTGGTCTTCTACGCTTGAATTTTGTGAACCATTTGTAAAACCTACTTTTAGATCGTGTTACATATCCAAATAACAAACTAAGTTTTCCACATATTGTTGCAGTGTTAAACTGTATTTCAATACATCACAAAAATCATCACATGAAAATTACTAGTAAAAAACTTTCATTTTTACATACAAATAAATACTACTTTGTTAAATTTTGTTGAAATAAAACTGCTAGTTTGAAATATAATTGTCAACTGATTTTAGCAATGATACTCATATTGTGGCTAAAGAGAATCATTTAGTGAAATTATCGTATGATAATTACATGTTAAGAAAACTGCATATTTATAATTTCAAATACCCTGTAGCTTGAAATTTCAAAGTGGATTTTATACAGCAAACTGACCTTCAAAAGAGATTGTAACTAAAAAATTATAGATTTTTATAACATGTCTTAATAAACAACAAAGACATTCATTATTTGAAAAATAATTACTTATAAAGGAAGCACATTAAAACTGATTACTTTTTATAAATATAGTGCTCTTAGATAGTCATACTACAAACAATTAAATCTAAAATTACAGCCATCATCCTATAAAATACACTTTCATCATCATCATTAGGTCTTCAGTCCTGGAACTGGTTAGACGCGTATTCTCATTGTTTCCTATTCTGAACTAACCTACACATTTTCCTGAAATTTGCAGTCTGTATCTATCACTATCTGATCTAGATCTACATCCACCTCTTTTTTCCTATCTCTGCTTGTCATATATCCCATACTATCCCCCAAAAATGCCTTAGAACATATTCTGTCCTTTAATTTCTTCTATTTTTTTCATAGATATCTTTATTCCCCTACGATTTTTAAAACCTATTTGTTATTAACTTTGTCTGTCCACTATCATCCTCATACATCTTAAGCAAAACATTCCAAAAGGCTGCTACCGTTTTCTTGTTTGCTTTTCCTACTGCTCGTATTTCATATGCGTGCTGTGCTGTGCTCCAAACATATCATCATCATTTTGTTTTCGACCATACTTAGGGTCAGTTTGACGCAGCTCTAATTTCTTTTCTATTCTGTGCTAATCTAAAAAGTTCTACATATCCTTCACAACCTAAATTTCTAATAATTTGACTAATATAGCTTGGTCTAGGTGTTCTTATACTCTTCTATCTTTTTCTTATCTACCTGGCTCTACATAGATATTGGCAACCTGATGGTTGTTAAAGAACTCCAATATGTTTACATGATTCCCATTTATAAGGAAATGAAATATTACCTGGTTATTCCCTCCAAAAAAGGAAAAGTGTTAAATTATATGTTGTTGTAAGGCTTAGGCAAAGAATCGCTGTTAACATGCCAGACAGCTAACTAATTGTGAGTTATGTCATGTTGACATTTAGTTAACTAATTTTTATTTATTTTGTTTTCGAAATTTCTTAAGATCGGTTTGATGCAGCTCTAAGTTCTTTTCTACTCTGTGCTAATCTAAAAAGTTCTACATACCCTACACAACCAAAATCTCTAATAATTTGTCTAATATAGCTTGTGTTTAATTGCCAAATTAGGCTCAATCGATATAGTGGACTGTAATAATTAATCGCTGTACTTAATCACGTTTTATTAAACAAAAGATCACACTGAAATGCAAAGCATATAATACAAAATATTGCAAATAACAATCAAGCAAGGTAACTTAAAATATGTTGATACAAAACGAGATGTTTTCATGTTAAACGCTGTTACCCGACTGCCCTCGTATTGAGGGGTTAATGGGCTCATGAACAATATCCTTCAGTTTTTTTGAAGTGATCACGTTGCTACATCGTGAAGTACAAATGTTTGTCAGGTGACAAACTAAATCCAATTCAATGTCACTGGATTCTCATGTAATTTATCAATAATAATTGTCCAGTTTGGTTTAGGTCTTCCTACTCTATTTTTATTTGGTAGTCTATAATCTAAGACCTTACTAAATAGTCCCTCATGTCTTAACTAGTGCCATATCATTCTATCTCTCCTGACCTTTAAACGTTTCCACATACAGGGTTCCTCAACTATCCTTCTATAAACTTCCTCATTTGTTACTCTATCTGTCCAACTAATCTTTAACATTCTTCTATAAGCCAAGTTTCAAAAGGTTCTATCTTTTTCTTATCTACCTCTTTAATTGTCCATGTCTCACTATCGTATAATAGCACGCTCCATACGTACGACTTTAAGAAACCTTTTCTATTATCTAAACTAATAGTATTAGTTATTAGTGTCTTTCTTTTTAAAAACATTTTTCTAGCTTGCGCTATTCTAGCTACTATATCAATTCTGCTATGTCCGTCCTTTGTAATTATACTACCTAAATAGTAAAATTCATCTACCTCCTCTAACTCAATATTACGTATTTTTAAGTTTGGTTTAGAACTAGGCTGTAATTCACTTGTCATTATCTTTGTCTTTCCTGAGATAATTCTCATACTATAGTTACTCTGTAATATCTCGTCTAAAATATTTAAAAACTCTCCTAACTCTTTTCTAGACTCTGCTATAATAGCTATATCTTCTGCAAAATGTAGCATGTCTATTTTCTGTTCCTGTACACTAAATCTCTTTTCTCTCTCTAGCTAAGTTTAAAGCTTCCTCAATATAAACATTAAAAATCAAGAGAGATAGTATACAGCCCTGATTAACACCATTTCTAATCAAAGCTTCCTTTTCTATTTCATCAAATCTAATTAATATGCCTTGGTTTTTATATAGACTGTAAATAATTTTCTATCCCTATGAGAGATTCCTATTTTTCGTAAAACCCTGAACATAACAATCCAATTAACTCTATCAAATGCTTTTTCTAGATTTACAAACGCGAAATGAGTCTACACATTTCCCTGAAATTCCTACAGCCTACATCTTTCATTATCTGTGTGCAATAAGTCTAACCTAGGTCTATTTCTACTTCTCTTTTTCCTATCTCTGCTTCTAATATATTCTGCACCATTCCCTCATGCCATAGTATGTGGCCTATGATCCTATCGCTCCTATTTTGACAGTTTTCCACATATTTCTTTCTTCCCCTACCATTTATAGTACCTCTTTATTCTTAACTTTGTCTATCCATAAAATCTTCATAATAGGTCTGTAGCACCATATTTCAAAAGCTCCCACCTTTTTCTTGTCTGCTTCTCCTACTGTCCAGGCTTCACGGGCGTACAGTGCTGTGCTACACACACACACACACACACATATGTTTTAAGCACTCTATTCCTTGTTTCTGTGTTTGTTGGCTTTGAACACAGTAGTTGCTTTTTCTTGTTAAATGTAGCACGGTCGTGCTACATTTAACAAGAAAATTTATATCTTTTGTGCTTTTCCCATCTTGCGCTATTTGGCTTCCCAGGTAGCAGAAATCCTTAAGCTCTTGTAAGTTCTCGTTACCTATTTGTATTCTTGTTTTTAATTTTTTTTACCCTCCATTGCATACTAGTAATTTCGTTTTATTTTTGTTAATTCTCATACCATATCTTTATGTTAGAACTGTTTCCATTTCATTAAGAGCAGCTTCTAACTCTTCTTTGCTAAATGCTAATATCGCTATATCATCTGCAAATCTAAGCATATCAATCTTTTGTCCCTGCAAGTAAGTCCAAATGTCTTCCTGCATTTGACAGTATTCATTGCCTTTTCAATGTACAAGTTATAATTGGGATAAGGCACATCCTTGTCTCACCACTTTCCTAATATTTACTTCCCTACGTTCCTACTCTAATTCTATTACTGTTGTTTGCTCTTTGTATAAGCTATGCACTATTCGTCTATCCCTATAAATCATTCCAATCTTTTTGAGTACTTCAAACATTTTTTTCCATTATACATTGTCGAATGCTTTTTCCAGATCTATACATCATATATACACGCTTTCCCCCTTCTTTATTGTTCTTTCCATTATCACTCTAGAGATAAAATAGCTTCCTGTGTTCCACAAGTTTCATCTAAACCCAAATTAATCTTCTCCTAGTATTCTTTCAGCTCGTTTTTCCATTCGTCTTTGTACAATTTTAGTTAATATTTTTGACATGTGTGTTGTCAAACTTATTGTTCGAAAATTTTCATATCTATCCGAGCCTCTCTTTTTTTGTATAGTGACTATGATGTTACGTTTGAAATCTTTGGGTATTTCGCCTGTCTCGTACATTAGCTTACAAGTTGGAAGAGACGTTCTGTTACAGCTTGTCCATGGGCTTTTAGAATTTCTGCTTGCACCGAATCTGTACCCAAACTCATCTCTAAGTATAGGATATTCCAAGTCATCATGTTCAATGTCTGATTCCTGTTTTGTATATTTCTTGCCATCTACCCACTTTCCCTACATTTTCTATAATGATGTTTCCTCTTGCAGTCCTTATATTTTTGCTATATGGTTTTATATACGTAAAATTCATTCTAATTAGTTTGTATGCTTCACCTGTCTTTCCTATTTCCATCTTAGTTTGTACGTCATAGCACTTTTCATCAATCCATTCTTCTTTAGCTTTCCTGCATTTTCGAATAATTTCCCATTTTATGGTTTTGTATCTCTGTTTTCCTGTTTTGTCTGATTTATTTTTGTATTTTCGTCTTTCTTCTATTAAATTCAGGATATCCTTTGTTATCCATGGTTTCTTATTTTCTTTTTGTGTATACCCCAGAATATAACTGGCCGCCATGTCTAGGCTGGATTTAATGTTATTTCATTTTGTTCTACTTCCTTAGAATACGAGTTTCCAGATATCTTTCAGCAATTCATTTGACATTTTTAAAATCTTTCATGGATATCTTTATCTTTTAGTTTCTCAAAATCAAAGTGTCTTATTCGTTTCATTTTTCAAATTTTTAAATTTAAGTGCGACCTCCATAATTACGATGTGGTCAGTGTCTATATCTGCTTCTGGGTAGCTTCTACAGTTTTCAACGAACTTCGTTCGTTTATGAAATCGATTTGTCGTCCGTCTGTCTGTCCGTCCGAGGCCTTTCTAATGGTCGGACATCAATGTGTGATACATCAATCGATTCAGCTCGGTGTCCAGAGCTTAAGTTTTGATGTCAGTTAAAATCGGGCCACGGGACGCCGAGCCGCTGGAAAATCTACAGGGATAATTAAAATTTTTAATAAGTTTAAAATCAATATGACACATATTTGAACAATTTATGGCATTTCATGCCAATTATTCCAATATTATAGACATTGTTTAAACTTAAATTTTGATTGCCGAAAATAATTAGATTCATATAAAAAAAAAAAATCTTATCTTATTGATGAGAACTAATATATAGCTTTTAAAATATTTATTCAATAAAATAAAATATATTAAAATGTCTCTTTTGTTGTTTATAAATTTTTGTATTTTATCTGAATACTTATAATTATTACAACATAATAATTTTAATTTCTTTAAATTGTTTTAAAGTAAGTCTACATTTGGAAGTTCGTTGCGACAATGCCTTGCATTTTCAACTTGTTTTACTTGATTCCTAAACCGTTATCTAACAAGAATGTAATCTATTTGATATCTTCCTATATCTGCTGGCATCTTCCACGTATAGCCTCTTCTAGCATGATGATAAAATAATGTGTTTGTGATGATTCAATTGTTCTTGTCGCAAAATTATACCAGTCTATTTCCCTTGTCGTTTCTCGTGCCTAAACCAAATAAACCTACTATCGCTCCTTCCCTACCCTCATCTACCACTGCATTAAAATTCTCAGTAATTATTAAATTTTCATGTCCTTTTATGTATCCTAGTATGCTTCAATATCTTTGTAGATCGCTTCTAACTCTTCGTCACTGTAGTTAGAGGTAGGCATGTATACTTGTATTGTTACTGTGTTTCCCAGTTTAGATTCTAATCTAACTGTAAAATGCTGGATTATAAGGCCACACGACATCTCTATGGCGATTATTTCTTCTCTTTTATGTATTTCGCCGGTTCCCATTTGTTGTAATGGATAGTGGATCTGATTTATTTTTGATCGCTGAAATCTACCTGAAAGATGATTGTGAGGACTGTATCATGCTCAATTCTTGTAATATAAACTTAATGTAATAGTATGAACGTTTATTTGACATATTTACATATTTTTAAATTACAATTACATACACGAGCAGCGCACATGTGCACGCTTGGACTCGTGGCTCGCGACTGTTGGTAGCTTGAGGTAAGGAACCAAGAAATTCAGCTTGAACCAAAAAGTGTGGGAATAACTCCCCTTGGTCTATATAACATAAATATCAAACCCAGTAAATCAAATTACAAGATACAGAACACTAACCATGAGTACTTTTTCGTTCCTTTGTAAGTAATTTTCTACACAATATCCTATCTTTTTTCGCATAACTAGCCCCATATCCGAATTTCCTTCCTCTGATCCTGTATAAATTACCCTGAAATCTCCATTCCAAAAATCCCCCAGCTCTGACCACCGAACTTTGCTGATCCCTATCATGTCTAGTGATAACCTATCCATTTCAATTTTCGGGTTCTTTAGCTTATCTATTTTCTTCACACTTCTAACATTCCACTCTCCAACTCGCGACTCTTATTCTGAACTTTCCGATCGGATCCTCAGAAGTAGTTCCCTTCCGGAGATCCAAACGGGAGACTATTTATCTCTGGAATTTTTTACCCCAGAAAATGCTATCATGTTGATTACAATTTAAGTACGCTGTGTACTTGGTAGGTAATGTGGTGGTTTCCCGTTGCCTTCCACATTGCGGTACTGTATCTTAGAATGCCATACTGACCCCTATGCTCGCTGCCAATCTAAGCACCGAAAGAGCCGCTGCCCTCTTTTGAGAACCTGTCTTAGTGTGGTTCCTTACTAACGACCCTACTACTTTGGTTGAACCTGTAGTTTGGCTCTTTAGCTCATTAGAACACGCAAGCCATTCCTCATGTTCTAGTAATCTACAACTTTGTCAAGGTGCAGGTCCATTCGGAATGGAAAATACGCTTTCAAAATTAAAAATTTTGTTAATTGAAAATGGAATTTGACCATTTATAAAATGCACAATTATAAAGCACCTTTTGAAAAAAAAATTGATGTAGCCTTTTAAGAAAAATGTTGTTACAATAACTTATGATTAAGTAAATCATCGAAGGATAATAAATACACAAAATGCAAAAATATTGGATATTGTCAACAAAAGTGTCAGCCAATGGAGCTGAAACATAAAACCAAAAACAATACTTGTGAACTCTACAATCGTGAAGAAACCACAAACAATATAATTATTTTATCCAAAATTGATCCGGCAATCGAGTATTTTTTAGAACAAAAATGGATGCACCTAAATTCATCCAATTTAAAAAATTTAAAATAATATAAAATCAAATCTTTTGTAAAAAAAACAATATACCTTTAAATTTTTTAGTAGTGCTGCCAGAAGACTTCAAAATCCAAGGTTGATCATCTGGCTTATACTTTCGTTGAATTATTCCCAACTTTTTACGCCTTGCTTCTTCACGAGCTTCTCTACCAAATTCAGATCCTGCACCAAATCTATAAAAAGAAAATATCATATCCTGTAAATGACAATCCTTACAAAGTGTTACTATTTGGTAACAATTATAGTACGATTCCTGTTTTAGAGAGAACATTCATTTCCTAATGCATTCATAGATGTGTTACACTCCAAAATTGGCAACGTAGCATTTTTAGTTTTAGTTATAATTTATAAGTTAATTTCCGCTATTTTTTAAATTAAAAATGTTAACTTACGTCGTCGCCGACAGTCGCGTCTGCGCAGAGTGAATGCGGAGGTGTGTAAGTGTCGAAAGCAGGCACTAAGCCACGATCCCTCGACCAGGCAACAACTATCTGGATGTTGTGTGTCTTTCTTTTAGGAACAGGAATGTAGGTTCCTTGTACCTTACCTTTGTGTACCTGTTACCTAATCCTTTCATTCCCATACGAGTGCAACAGAAGCTACATGAAGGACGGATGGGAATTTGAAATCAGCATGGCGTAACCGAATCCAACCTGCAAATCACCACCGGACCATGAGATTTAAGTTTCGAGATGCCACCACGTGAGTCATTTGATTTTATTTAAATTGTGCTTGCAAATTTGACTTAAATAGTGATTGCATCACTAATAAAATACGTGTCGGTATATGTTATAAAATGGCGGGAATTATACCAAATGTAACTATAACAGGTGTACGGTTATTGACAAAGTCAATTGTTAAATTTTTTATGTCTTTCTTAGATCAAGATTTAGATATACAATATGTATAAAAGTAAATACCTATTAGTGCATTTTCTTATACCGAATTGTAGATAAATATGGTACAAAATGATGCTGGTTTCTAAATTTGTAGCAATGCTATTATATTATGTTTCTAAGCAAAAATTATATGTTACTATATGGTGACACTAAACTCATTCACATTATTTAATGATAGTCTTTTTAGTTCCCACATTAACACATGTAAAAACTGAAATTTATCTAAGAGAAAAGTAAAACATACTGCATGGTATCATGAAGCTACAACCTATGGCCAGTCAGTCGCAAAATTAAAATCAGGTCTGTTTGGTATGCAATAGCAATTACAATCATCATCGCAGTGCTACACACAACATCAGAAAAAACTGTACCATCTGAATGCAGCAACACTACAAATACACAATGCCATAATTTAATTATTGGTCAAATAAATGCTGTCTTTATACTAAATCAAAATTAATGAGGAAGTACTACATTAGTACGAGGCAAACCGAACTGATATGTCAAGTTGGGCGTAGTTTCGAACAGAATTTAAAAATAATTTATACCTCACAAAAATTTTACTTTCTTGTGGAAGGCGATGTCTAATCGAAGTCAAAAACCAGCCACAGATTTAAGTACTTACTATCACGAACAAATTAGGTTATGTAAAGATTTGGAGTTCAGTTTTGATGAACAAAAAGGATAATTGAAATAAGAATGAGTTATATCACGACGATAAATTATGACAGAATTGTGAATAAATGGTGTAATAAATATTCAAGCAATTTGAATGCAGGTAAGCCTCGTTTTGCTTCAAACCAGCGTACTTCACCTGGTGCTCATGCTGTACATAATTATAACGTGCCTTCGGCATAACATAATGTGAAATATTATAATTGTTTGGGAAAAGGGCATACATTGTCGTCCTGTCCTAAATCAAAGAGAGGAAGGGTCCATGTTTTACATGTGGTTTCCTAAACCATCAACAAATCTTCAAAATCGTTTCAGTGGTATGAACACAAACGTTTACAGTTGATGAACAACGTTTTCAGGGCATAAATAATTCGATTTTACATGCCTTAGGGAAATTCAATACTAAAGTAATATTAGATAATGATTTAAGTCTAGATGTTGATTTTCATGTTGTACCAGATTATACAATGAGATATGTTCGTCTTTTAGGACGAGATTTTATTGTCAAAAACAATCTCACAGACATTTGAAGAAAAAGTTAAAGCTATATAATAAAATTACTGCATATTTACCTTAATTTGAACATAATTTATTATATAAATTACAAACAAACAAAAAAATAGACAAAATTTTTATATTCTGAAAATTTTTTGCTTAGATGCCAATTGATGGTTGTACCGTTTGTCTTCTGAATTAACCAACACTGCTTATATGTAATTAATACCATCGAGCAAGTGAGTTAACTTTAAACAACCTTTGCATTCTATATTTTTACTTAATACCTTTAGAAATATTGTAAAGAAGAAAAGCTTATGTTTGAGCAACTGTATTATGAATGCGTAAAGTTTTAATATATCAACCAATGATCTTAATACCATCAAATATAAACCACTAAAGAATATAAACATACATATTATTTCATTTTTGACAATTTTCATCGTGCAATAGTATGCTTAACTATTATACACTAATTATAAACAATCATTTAATCTACAATGTTGTACATAAACCCTAATCATGGATTTAGGACAACTTCTGTATTACTTTTTCAACATATGTTGCTCTATTTTATATCATAAACTTCTAGTTCAAGCAACGTCAATATGGCATAAAAATACGTATACTGTGATACAAAAGAACTTACTTTGGCTGTTCCTCATCTACGCCCTTAAATTCCCTCATATTATTTTCACGTTCCATTTTAACATGTGTCCACTTAGAAAAATCAACGTCCAAATTGCCATTAAATCTCATTACATGAAAACGCTTTTGTAAAGTTTTTGGCACTCTTATATTATACTCTTGCACCGTTTGCTGAAAGAACAATATAAAATGAAAGGCGAGAATGGATCATATAAGTATTTATATTTACTGCTGTCGTAGAATTAGTAGCCATTTTACTTTACAATAATAAATTAGACAACAAAATGTTCTTGCTATTAACTAAAAGAAAATAAATAAAGAATGGTAAATTTTCGATACTTTGTTTTGACAATCACCTCAATTATAACCTACAATAAATCTCTCTTAGAATAACAGTAACTAATGATCCAGTAATGTATAAAAAAAATTTCAATACCAAACTCATAGACTATTTATTAAAATATATACAACTTTTTTGTCGTTTTATAATCGGTGTTGGTACGCTATTCCCGTTGATTGAAGTATTAAGCTATTATTTTACAATTCATGTTGAAAAACACCAAGTATTATCAATACATACATATATATATATATATATATATATATATATATATATATATATATATATATTACTCAAATTTAGACCAGGGTAGAAAATTAATTAACGACAGCAAATAATTTTAATCACCGTGTATAAGGAAGCTTTAGGTAATAATACGCTTCATTTAAAGGCATATTGGATAAATTCGTCATTTACTTCTAAACATAGGGTTTATATTGTTTAGATAATGTTAAACACCATGTATATCAAAGCAGTGGAAAATAGTACGCTTAATTAAAAGCCTACTGTGTAGATTTAAATCATTTAATTAAAATGTAGGGTTTGTATATAATCATAATCAACATGTAGAAGGAAGTAATGTAGATTTAATTAGATAATACGCATTATTAAAACCATGGAGCATAAAAATTTATTCGTTTCATTAAAAATAAGGGATTTAAATTATTCATTAAACGCTTTCTATAAAAAGAAGTCGAGTTAAAATATTCAACTTGTATATAATGTAATCTTTCCAAGTACTAAAACTATCGAGAAATTATAAAAGACGTGGGGAAGTCATATAAAAAGCCTTCAGCGTATTAGAACAAGGAACACCTGCAAAGATAACGATGTATATGATAGTCGATATGCTCCAAGCTATATGAGTGCAAGTAAGAAAGCGAGTTTGTGGTATAAAGACAAGCGAGAGGGAATGCATTGGTAGTTAAATGAGGGGAAATGTGTAAAACGAGAGCACAGGTTGTAGATAGAACGAACAGACTAGATTGGCGATTAAGGTTGAAATAAGATGCAAACAAGAGAGGTGAAAACATAACAATTTCTATGTAAAATTAATTAGTTGTTCTCGGACGTGTTGCGAGACGAGTGCAAATTTCAGTAGAATCATTGTGCCAAGCGATCGGAAAAGAAAATAGAATGCGAATTTCTTAAAATCGTCCGTCGCGGGACAAATTTGACTTGCAAGCGAGCCATTATATAAACCCGTGCTGATAGGAGTTGAGCTCTCTTTTATTTTTGATTTGATTCGATAATTCAAGCAGTTTTGCTCTTTTATTTTTGATTTTATGCGATACTTCAAACAGTTTTGCTTGTTATTTTTTGATTTTGTTCGATACGTCAAGCAGAATAGATGGTGATTACGTGCTACTATAACAGTTACTATGCATTAGTGCACTTAGAGAAGATAAATAAAGGTAATGAAGTCTAGTTATATTTGCGGGTATTACTGTACCAATTATCCAAATTAATAACGATAAATAAATAAATAGAAGTATGCAGTTTTGGGTATAGCGTGAAAGAATTATGAATTTCAGTGCAATTTTTCGGGAGGGTTAATAATCAAATATTATTTGTAAACGTGATTGGATCCACAAAACAAGATTTAGATATACATAGATGAATTCCTGAGAAGCCCTGAAACCTTTTTAGACGAATGGTGGTGTAGAAAAATTTTAAAGGCGGTCAGAAATCCGAGGACGTACACATAAACCAGCTGGAATGGTGGGATTAGCAAGGACGATGTACATTGGAGCCACGAGTGCAGTAACCTTCAGGTAACTTATGCTTTGTTGTTCGATCTTTGATGTTTTGGTGTGTGTTGAATATCTTTATAATTTGTTTGATAAAGATGGACAGTAGTAAATTTGTATAAACAACAAATTTTGAATTTTAAGGTAAAATTTTCTTGTATAAGTAGAAAGGAGTATTTATCAGGTTTATGTTTTTGATTATGATAAAAATTTGGGTCTGTCTTTGAGCTCAATTAGATTAACCTGTTAAATTAACGTAAAGGGGTGAGAGATGCTCCCTTTTATTCAGACTCAGGTTTGCAAATATTGTTAACTTAATTAGTATGCATCGTACAAGGACTCTAATTCCGGATGCAAATTAAAATGAGGACAAAATATGAACTTGAAATTTTATGATGCTGAAATTTAATTTTGAAATTTTAATGTATTGTGAATATTGGTGTAAATAGAATTAACGTTGATGTTTGTGGTAGGAATGTGTTTTTTTTTATAAATGAAATTATAAATAAAAAAATTAAAAAAAATAATTTCTTACCCGTTGCTCTCTTCTTCAGTTCCCAGGCTAGCTCAGTTGGGCCTCCTCTTGGATACCTGCTTCACTATTATGCTTTGCATCGTTTTCGCACACTCTCAATAAAACCACAACAACAATCATACAATCTTTTATTTATCACTATTTACAAATAAAATTCAATATTATCTACATTTCAGTGATCAAGATACACCTCAATAAATCCTATTTTGTTATGTCCTGTATTTTAATTTAAATTATCAAACACATAGAATGTACCCGGAGTAAATGGGTCCCTGAATAATATTTTATTTCTCATTCTTTCTTTATAATTTATTTTAAATCTACGTAAACTCTGGAATATGGTGAGCTCATTATAACCCAGTTAATTATGAATAATGTATGCCCTTATACTTCGCATACTCTTACAACAAACAAAAAAAACAAACCCATGTACTCTTTATTTAAATTCCTGATGGAACGTTAATAAGCTTTATATACACCTTCAGATTTCTATTTAAATACCATAATAAAGTTAGTTATACGTATTATTTTCAATACGCAAAATAATGCACAATACCTTCAAAATTCACTCTCACAGAAGATCTCTGCTCCGTTGACGATGCCGTATATTTGCTTTTTTCTGTTCTGCAGGCCGCTTCTAGCTATTAGTAGAAGAACCCCATTTAAGTTGTGCTGCTAGCGCTGCCTTCACGGTGTATCCAATTTCCAAATCCAAATTAATTATACTTCTTTCATAATTGTTTAATTTAATCCACGTTACATAACGTCACTACACGAGCTTGTTAAAAAAATATATGTGACACCTCAATAAATTCTAAACTCGGCACAATCCGCGTACAAATTAGGAGGCTAACACCGTGCTATATAATTTGAAGTAATTTTCTATACTTACAAGCTCGTGGTAACTTTCGTACATAGTCTGAAGCGATCAAATTACTAAGGGCTTTTATTATATTTTCAAAAGGTATTTATACATTTACAATGCCACCTCTCGGCCGCATTTCACCCGAAGTCCTTCATTTACAATAATATTTCTCACAATTTTGGGTTCAACCGATTTCTAAATCCTCGAAATTCAGCGCGTCGTTATGATATTTTCTGAAAATTAATATTCAAAATTCCCGGTGTCTGTCTGATGTGCAACTAACAATATCGACCAATAGTTTATGCATTGACGTCTTACAAATCCCGCCTATACTAACGCTGTCCCTTGTTTATGCATATTCTACGTCTCTTTCTAACCTTGTTTGAGTGGTAGAAATCGATATTCTTGTCCGCGTTCTACAACTCTATGTGGACCCCAAAATACGTGCTTTAAATAACCCCTTATTAGCGTTTAATGCGAAAACATCCGACCGTTTACCCGATATTCTTTGAAACTTGTTTGTTATCTATAAAAATAAGTGGAACTTGACATTTAGAAACATGCAGGTGTTTAATTAACTGACGTTTTAACACAACATTTCTAGGAGCTGCTTTTTATGGTATTTCAACCCAACCGATTTATTTGTTTGTTATAACGAACGCTATTCGCCATGGATTTATTGATTTTTCATGCTTTTATGCGTATTAGACGTAATTAAACTCCATTAAATTAATAAATTAATTGTATTAGCTTCTACAATTTATTTTATTTGCGAACCTACTAAATTTTAATCATTATTTGTAAAATTTTGTTAATACTTGTTACATTAAACTGAACTGACTGGAATAAATTTCGCACGTAAATTCTGGTTGTTTCCTTTATACAGGGTGTTTTGAAATTACTTTGTTTATACGTAGATTTAGCCCTTTAAAACCACTACAATATATATATATATATATATATATATAAAATGAAATTTATTGGCAAGTGACTCAATATTAGCCACAAGGGCATCCTGTCGACAAATATATATATATATATATTTTAAGTACGCCAAAATGTTCTGTGTGTTTTTCAGGTCATTGTAGGTTACTAAAAACTATTTAGTAAATGCATAAATGGTAATACTTACTATTGCCGTTGGATTAATGATATATTTGGATAACACTGTGTGTTTTGATAATTATATGTTGAACTTCTATTCGTTATTAATTAAAGTTATAATTATAGAGTTTGCAGCTATATATTTTTCTCTCATAAATCTTTCGTTATACTTATAATTTCAAATATAAGTTATAACGTTAACTTACCTTTTAAATTTAAAGCTATTTTATAAAATAATAATAACTAATCACGAACTTCGACGCTAAACTTTTCCACATAGAAGTGGAAATAACAATGGTCAATCGCCATACTTGATATTAAACGCATTCTGTCATAAGGTTTGCGCGAGTTAAGTTTTGGGCCTTGGGAGCTGCCTTTTTAAAAAGTCTTCTTCCAAAACTCTTTTAACAATATTTATTTAAACTGAATTACGATTGAAATTTAATTTACAAGTATTGTTTCAAAAATATTCTAAGTTGAAATTAAATAAAGTAAATTAGGGCGAGTAGCCTGAACAACCAACTATGCTAAAGTTGTGAGACTCAAGACTGACTGACCTTCTTGGGCTCTCCAGGGTATTTATGTTGTCCCTGCCCCTCACATTTCTTGTGTGAACTGCAGAGTTCATGTCTGCGTATTCTTTATTCATTAATACAAAGTAACAATCTTAATTCTGATAATAAGTGTCTTATAACCTACTGTGACCTGCAACTGCAGAGTCAGGTTACGTCTGGAATACATTGTATCCACATCTGTTCTCATGTTTTCTGTCTGACATCTATTAACCTTTTATTATCTATCCTTGAATTATACAATTCCATTTAATTATACATATTGTAGCGTGCTACTACTACCGCGTTTCACTGATTTAAAACAAGTAATAACAAGAGTCTTTATTACTCACTGCTCAAAAGTCTGATTAACAGTATATGCCTTATTTAGAGATGTTTTCAGTCCAATTAACAATGAAGCACTATCACACTAATGAATTTACAAGCACTAATATCTTCTTAAACTAGTTCCTTAACTATAAGTCTTTTTAGCAACACTAAATACTACTATAATTTATTTATTACACTTTTGTCTATTTATATATTCTACAAGCTGCATGTACATTAGACACATTCACATCATATAACATTTATGTTTATCCTTGGACTTCCAAAAGCTCAACTATTTAACTTTACACGATATAATTTATATTCGACATTCTGATATAGACTAAACTCTGTACTTCCTCATCGGTCTTATTTATACCCTGAATTAAAAAGGATGATTGATACTCGAGTAATTGCTAGAAGAATATCGGTCCATGGAGAATATACAGTGCTTACGGCAATTGTGTGTTTGACGGGTTGCCTAATAGTAGCTCGCAACAATATATTTGATTTGGGGGATATGTAACTCGCGTTTGTCTGTTATAACTTACTGAAATGGAGCAAGGTTGTACGACGTAATGTAGTAATTTTGAATAAGTTTTTACACATGATTATGGAGGTGCCAAACTCAAACGCTAACTTGGGCCAAATAAACAATGCATAACTTTAGGTGGGTTGCAAAAAATTGATGATTCTTGCCTTCAAATTTGAGTCGCACTGAACCTCAATTACTTTCCATTTGCATATTACTGGGTACTGCGTCTACATTTATTGAGAAAATCGAAGAAAACAAACAAAATTTGTCTTAAAATCTTAAAACCTTGTTTCAAATTCTGTTCTAAGATTTGAAATTTTTTCTGCGTATTTTTGATTCGATGTAGTATCATCTAAACTAGATTTGTTCTTGTTACACGTTGGAAAGTGCGTTAAATCTTCATTTTTAGTTGCCTTTCCCAAAGAAATAGTTTACATTAGAATGATTTAATTATGTGAAATCTGATATGTTGCGAGGTGTGGCCGTAAAAAGAAGACATAAGCATATACATTTATTAACAATTCTACAATTCGTGTGCACCATTGACTAATGTCCTTAACCCCAAAATTGCCGCCTAATCTCACGTTAGGATGCGTTCCGAAGTGAAGCTTAGTACACAACACTCCCCCTTACTTACATTAAGACATAGTTACATAATAAGCAAAATATTTCATCAGGCAAGTTATAAATCTAATTTAACTATTGGCTTCTAACTCTATCAGATCTCCTCAGAGCTGGCGAGGGACCTTTATAGGTGATTTAATTGGAGACGTTTTAGCCTCTAGGTTAGAGCGTGGATCGGGTTTGTTTGCATCATCCACAGTCACCCTGTCACACCATCAGCTAAGATTGGCAACTGATAACTAATAGGTGAGCTATCTTCATCTAGGGTGATGACCGGAGGTAGTTTATCTTCAATCGTTCGACATCTGTTTCGTTTCAGGTAGTCGACATGAACCATCTTCACGTTATTGTGTACCATTACAAGATAAGTTACATAACTCAATTGTTTCATTATTTTTCCGGGTTCCCAGATCTTGCCTAACTTATTATAAACTAGTACGGCTTCCCTATCGGTATAATAACAAATGCCTTTGTCATTATTTTTTTTCCAAGCATCAACTTCCGCTTCTCTATTTGAACCTCTCTCTGGTTTCAAAATAGTTATTTTAGTTCTTGGAAGTCTTCTTAACATCCCTTCAGCAGGAGATACTTTAGTAGTAGTTGTAGGTGTATTCCTATAATTGAACAAAAAATTATCAACAATATGTTGAATATCCAAATTGCTATGAAGTTGTAAATTTTCTAGTAAACATTTCTTTAATATGTTTTTAGAGACATTAACTCTCAAGGCTCAATTCGTTTCTACGAGAAAAGTAAGGTTTATAGATGTTATCACCATTTTCTGGAAATCCATGTTTGATTAATTCGACTATTGTACACAAGACTTGATCTTTTTTTGTTTCTTTAGCGATTTCTTCCGGTAGTATGGGTAAGTATTCGGAGTGATTAAAATAAAAAATATAATCATTTGTTCCTTCGGGCAATGGTAAACGGGACAATCCATCTGCATTAGCAATTTCCGAACCTTTTTTGTACTTTATTATATAATCATAAGCACTTAGTATTAAGGCCCAACGTTGATTTCGACTGTGAGCCAACGTAGGTATAGGTTTGTTATTCGCAAATATAGATTCTAAAGGTTTGTGATCCGTTCTAATCACAAATTTTCTTCCGTATAAATATTTGTGGAACTTACGAACTGCATAAATTACAGCTAAGGCTTCCTTTTGGACTTGGGGATAATTTATTTCTGCTGGATTTAGAGTGCATGAAGCAAAGCATACAGGTCTTTCAACTCCATCATGATTCTGACTTAATACGGCTCCTAGGCCATATGACGATGAATCTACTGTGATGAATGTTTCCTTGTTGTTATCAAATAAGGCTAGTAGGGAATTATTATTAATCATATTCTTACTATTTTGAAATGCTTCATTGCAAGCATCTGACCATGTAAATATAACATTTTTTTGTAACAGGGTGTACAACGGTTTTAGTATCATTGACAAATTTGGTAGAAATTTTGAATAGAAATTTATCAATCCTAAAAATGCTTTTAACTGCTGTACATTTTTGGGAATAGGTGCCTCTTGAATGGCACTTACCTTGGACTGCAATGGTCGTATACATTGACCTGTTATGACAAAACCTAAAAATTCGACTTCATTTTTATAGAATTGACTTTTATTTTTGTTTATTTTAATATTGTATTTCTTTAGACGTTCCAATACAAGACGAACATTTTTGTCAAGTTCCGCCAGATCTTTCCCAGCGATAATTATATCATCGATATAACAGCTACAGTTTTCCAATCCGTATAAGACTTGATCCATAGTGAATTGGAAAATAGACGGAGCTGTTGTAATACCATAAGGTAAACGTTTGTATCTAAATAGACCTAAATGTGTATTTACTGTGACAAGATCTTCACATTCTTTAGATATGGGTAATTGATTAAATGCGTTAGACAAATTAATGACAGCAAAACTTTTCCATCTTTGCAAGACTGCAAAACATCTTCAACAAGTGGTAATGGATAATGTTCGGTTTCAACATACGGGTTTAATGACTTCTTAAAATCCTGACATATACGAATCCTCCTGATTTTTTGGTGCAATAACTATTGGACTAGCCATTCTACTATGCTTGACTGGTTCTAAAATTTTGCATTCGACTAAACGTTTTAGTTCAGCTTCGACTTGTGGTTTAATAGCATAAGGTACGCTATAAGGTTTATGAATTGACAACACGGACTGTGGTTTCAATACTATAGACGCTTTAAAATTTGTTATAGGTTGACTAACATCACCATCAAAGACTGTTGAAAAGTCTTTTTCTAGGGACCTGACTGTTGGCGTAACGTTCTGTGACTGTAGATTCACAAAACCAACCTCCTCTACTGGCACAAGACAAGACTGCCAATTAGGTATTAATTGATTAAGCCAGTTGCGACCTAATAGAGGTAAGAATTTTGTATTTGACCTAGCTACTACTATTGGTAAGTTAGTTGTTATATTTTTAAATTTAACATTTACTAACGTTTGTCCCTTGACTTCTAACTGACTTCCTGCAATAGTATTAATACTAAAAGGACATTGATTAAGTTTACGATTAACAAAATTACTTAGGAAATCTTTTTCAGACATTACAGATACACTAGCACCAGTATCTACTTCCATTTTAATTGATTTATCCTGTATATGGACTTGCAAGACTAATGCATCATTACTATTTTTACTACAAACATTATTGATAAAAATTTTACTCATCTGTTTTTCGACATCTTCACCCTCTTCGTTATCGTTATCTATATTCTGGGTGTTGATCTCCTCATAATTGACTGTACGACTGGGACGATTGGATGACCTACATACCTTGAAGTATGCCCCTGCGATTGCATGAAAAACATTCCCAGTTCACTGCTGGACATTTGTGTGGATTGTGGTTCCTGCCACAACGGTAACACTTATTAAAAGAAGTTCGACCTCTTTCAACTGACTTTTGGACTTTCCTTGGTTCTAGCTGCTGCGGACTAGTGAATTGTTTTTATAGCACCTTGATTTTTATATATTTTGTGTATTTCTTGCGCGACTCTAATAATTTAGTTTGGGTTTCAGACAATTCCATCGTTAAGGCGACTTTAACTGATTTATCGTAATCTAAATTATCTTCTGATAGAAGTTTCCGTTTAATAGCTTCAGATGCTAATCCACAAACAAGTTTATCACGCAGAGCTTGTGGTAAAAAATTTCCAAACTCACATGTTCCCGATAGATTACGCATTTTGACAATAAATTTAGTGATTGATTCACCTGGTTCCTGACGTGCTTGATAAAATTTATATCGTTCTGCTATAACGAGCTTCTTAGGACTAAAATGATCCTTTAACGTAAACTTTAATTCTTCATAAGTTTTTGAATAGGTGGGTTAGGACACAACAAATCTTTTATGATGCTGTACGTTTTAGCACCAATCATTGTTAAAAATAATGGCACTTGCCTTTGATCTGTTGATGTAATGTTATTACAACTAAAATAATTGTCCATTCTTTCTAGATAAGTAGTAATATCAATACTGCCGTCATATGGTTCGATGCTACCAATTAAGACACCTGTATATGCATTTGACCTTACGATTGTAGTTTCTGTGGTATTCGGCATTTTCACAGTTTTAGGACTTTGACTTCGACTTGGATGCACTTTTACAACTGCGGGTCAATGACATCGACTTTAACGATTTTACATACGTAATTATACGGATTAATTACGCTTACCGGTAATTTGACTAATTTAAATTGTTTATCTCGTCGCCAGTGATATGTTGCGAGGTGTGGCCGTAAAAAGAAGACATAAGCATATACATTTATTAACAATTCTACAATTCGTGTGCACCATTGACTAATGTCCTTAACCCCAAAATTGCCGCCTAATCTCACGTTAGGATGCGTTCCGAAGTGAAGCTTAGTACACAACAAAATCATAACCGCCTGTAAGATAACCACGAAAGAAGATATTTGCATCATGACTTGTAACCGTATGTATTAAGTTGAAAATTTCAAGTCAATGTAGCATCTATTCATAAATACCAAATTAATATCAGTTGTGAAAAATATTTTATTTTCACACAAGTAGTTGCTTTTACTACTTTAAAATTGTCGTCTTTTTAATAAATTCAATTAATATAAATGCAAGTACATTAAAATAAATATATATCAAATGTCCATTTTTATATTAGGATACAAAACAAATCATATTGCTATCTTTCTCGTATCCATTGGTAAAGCTTTAAAAGAATTTTAAAGGCACCTTGTAAATTTTGCTAGGCGCTTGTGACATAGATATCGTTTTTGTTGGTTCCTAGTCTTATTGGGTTAGGTGTATCAGCTGATGCGTAGCAGTTTGCCCACGAGCGTCTCGCGCCACATCTGATCTCGGCTGCCGTCAAGGCCATAACTTCCTTGCTTTCATTACGTTGTCATGTGCCTGGATAGTTATGTTATGTTTGTTGGTGGTTTTAATTTAATAATTCTAATTCTGTAAATGAACAAGTGGAAACCATATCTTCATTACATTATAGAAAAAATTAAACCACTTATTGTATAAGATTGGATCTCACAGAAAAGAGAATAATTCTTGGGGCATATAAACAAGGATTTATTAGTAACTGAAGGCTAATAAGTCCTTTATACATAATATATTTGGTAAAGTCCTCACAAGTGTAATTTTAATTGCTGAGAGTGCCATCAAAGTTTTGATGTTTAATCTTCACCATGTAAACAAGTTTCACAATTGTCAACTGAAAACTATGATGACCTTAGCGGCAGCCAAGATCAGATGTGGCGCGAGACGCTCGTCAATTGCCGTTGATAGCTTAGTGTGAAATGGACTCTATTTCAGCCAATTCAAATTTTACATTTTCGCGTGTACAATTTAAAATAATCCATACAATTTATAAATAAAGTATATTATAATTTTATATACTGATTTCGTTTCTAATTCACATTTCTATTTTATGCTTAATTTGCGTCGGATATATTGAGTGGGCCGCAAAAATGTTCCTCTTGGGTCGCATGCGGTCCGTGGGCCGTAAATTTGACACCCTGGATTATGGTATTATATATCTATCACAAACGAGGTGCGTGAAGTTAGCGGAATAATGTCGACAGGAATAATTTTAATGGGTGTAATTGTTACTGCTTTTTAGTGCCAAATATGAAAATCAGCGGACTATTCAAACAATAATTATAAGCAGTTAAAGTTATTCCGCCAACTTCACGCTTGGCGGAAAAGTGTCGGCAGGAATAATTGTAGCCGGTGTAATAGTTAGTGCTTCGGTAGTGCTTTTTAGTGCCCAAATATGAATGTCAGCGGACTACTCCAAAAATAGTTGTATGCAGTTAAAGTTTTTCCGCCAATTTGATGCCTAGCGAAAAAGTGTTGGCAGGAATAACTTTAGCCGACGTAATGGTTAGTGCTTCGTTAGTGCTTTTTAATGCCCAAATATGAATGTCAGCAAACTACAAAAAAATAGTTATATGCAGTTAAAGTTATTCCGTCAACATCAAACCCGGAGGAAAAGTATCGACAGGAATTATTTTAGCTGGTTAGTGCTTTTTAGTGCCCATTTTCAACTAATGTTGATTGTCCAAAAGGATAAATTTGGAAAACTAGTAATTCGACAAAGGTTCAAGTGCTGGGGGAACTTGGCAGCGAAAGGCTGCTTACCCCCTTCACATACCACTGAATATCAAGGAAATAGGGTATAAACTGTAAAACAATAAAAGGTGACCGAACCGCATCAAACAAAAAATAACAGCAGCTATGTTCAAAGACAATGAACATAGATACAAGAAGAAAACTGTTCAAAGCATAGTGTGGAGCACAGCACAGTACATCTATGAAATAGGGGCAGTAGGAAAAGCAGACAGAAAGAGAAAAAAGCTTTCTGGAATGTTGTGCTTCAGATGTATGAGGATAGTAGCATGGACAGACAAAGTTAATAACAAATTCGTTGTAGAAATAGTAGAAGAATAAAGATATCTGTAGAAAACGAAAAAATATGAGAAATAGAAGGACAGGATACGTTCTAAAGCATTTTTGGGGAATAGTACGAGATATATTAAAAGCAGAGATAGGAAAAGATAGGTAATGGTAGACCGAGATCAGACTTTCGCACACAGATAGGGATAAATGCAGACTGAGCAAATTTCAGCGAAATGTGTAGGTTAGTTCAGACTAGAAAACAATGAGGGTACGCGTCCAACTTGTTCTAGGACTCAAGACCTAATGATGATGATGATGAAAGGTCCAAAATTTAACTAGGGGCGCTACAAAATTTAAAGATCAACTAAAATTGTACCGATAATATTTCAGTTATAATAAATGTAACCTAAAAATCGAAATGAATAGGTTATCACTAGACATAGTAGGGATCAGCGAAGTTCGGTTGCCAGAGGCGGGGGATTTTTGGAGTGGAGGCTTCAGGGTAATTTATACAGGAGCCGAGAAAGGAAATTTGGGTGTGGGGATAGTTATGCGGAAAAAGATAAGACACTGTGTAGAAAATTACTTACAAAAAAACGAAAGAGTACTCATGGTTAGATTAGAATCTAAACCGGTAAACACAGTAATAATACAAGTATACATGCCCACCTCTAGCTACAGTGACGAAGAGGTAGAAGCCATCTACAAAGATATAGAAGACATATTAAGATACGTAAAAGGACATGAAAATTTAATAATTACGGGGGATTTTAATGCCGTGGTAGGTGAGAGAAGGGAAGGAGCGGTAGTAGGTTTATTTGGTTTAGGCACGAGAAACGACAGGGGAAATAGGCTGGTAGAATTTTGTGACAAGAACAATTTAATCATCACAAACACATTATTTTAACATCATGCTAGAAAACGATATACGTGGAAAATGCCAGGAGATATAGGAAGATATCAAATAGAATACATGCTTGTTAGACAACGGTTTAGGAATCAAGTAAAAGACTGTAGAAGCTACCCAGAAGCAGATATAGATACTGACCACAACATCGTAATTATGAAGGCCGCACTTAAATTTAAGAATGTAAAAAAAAGAAACGGATAAAGGCACTTGGATTTAGAGAAACTAAAAGATAAAGATATTCATGAAAGATTAGAAAAAAAGTCAAATGAATTGCTCAAAGATATCGGGAAAATATCTGATACTAAGGAAGTAGAAACAGAATGGTATAATATTAAATCCAGCCCAGAGATATTCTGGGATATACACAAAAAGAAAATAAAAAACTATGGATAACAAAGAATATCCTGAATTTAATAGAAGAAAGACGACAATACAAAAACAGATCAGACGAAACAGGAAAACAAAGATACAAAGCCATAAAATGGGAAATTATTCGAAAATGCAGGAAAGCTAAAGAACAATGGATTGATGAAAAGTGCAAAGAGGTACAAACGAAGATGGAAATAGGAAAGTCAGACGAAGCATACAAATTAATTAGAATAAATTTTAGGGATATAAAACCGTATAGCAAAAATATAAGGGACGCACAAGGAAACATCATCATAGAAAACATAGAGAAAGTGGGTAGATGGCAAGAATATATAGAAAATTTATATCCAGGAGAGGAACTAACTGCATTAGAACAGGAATCAGACATTGAAAATGATGACTTGGGATATCCTATACTTAGAGATGAGTTTGAATTAGCATTAAAGAGTCTGAAAAATGGTAAGGCGCCGGGTACAGATAAGGTGCAAGCAAAAACTCTAAAAGCCTCTAGACAAGCAGTAACAGAACGTCTCTTCCAACTTGTAAGCTATATGTATGAGACAGGCGTGATACCCAAAGATTTCAAACGTAGCATCATAGTAACTATACCAAACAAGTTGAAAATGCAAGGCATTGTCGCAACGAACTTCCAAATGTAGACTTACTTTAAAACAATTTAAAGAAATTAAAATTATTATGTTGTAATAATTATAAGTATTCAGATAAAATACAAAAATTTCTAAACAACAAAAGAGACATTTTAATATATTTTATTTTATTGAATAAATATTTTAAAAGCTATATATGTGTGTGTGTATGTATGTATGTATGTGTGTTTGTGTGTGTGTGTGTGTGTGTGTGTAAATAAGGGGCATCATATTTCGATTCAGTTTTTCAGAGGATTCTAAATATGTATCGCACATTAATTTTGGACCTATTTGAAATTTTTGATAAAAATTAATTCCCCGGGGGGGTCGGGTATCCGTCGTCAGATTTTGTGGGGGGTACCATATTTCGACTCAGCTATGTTAGGGGAGTCCAAATATGTATCGCACATTAATTTTGGACCTATTTGAAATTTTAATTTTCCCGACGGAATATCGCGGGGGCACGGCGTCCCCGTGGCCCGATTTCAACTGACATCAAAACTTAAGCTCAGGACACCGAGCTGAATCGATTGATGTATCACACATTGATGTCCGACCATTAGAAAGGCCTCGGACGGACAGACAGACGGACGACAAATCGATTTCATAAACGAACGAAGTTCGTTGAAAAGAAAGGCGCGGATAGATGTGAAAATTTTCGAACAATAAGTTTGACAGCACACGTGTTAAAAATATTAACTAGAATTGTGCAAAGACGAATGGAAAAACGGGCGGAAGAAATACTAGGAGAAGACCAATTTGGGTTTAGGTGAAACAGGGGACCATGGGAGGCTATTTTAGCTCTGAGATTGATAATGGAGAAAACAATAGAAAAAGGGGAAAGCGTGTATATAGGGTTTGTAGATCTGAAAAAAGCATTCGACAATTTAAAATGGAAAAAAATGTTTGAAATACTCAAAAAGATTGGAATGAGTTATAGGGATAGACGAATAGTACATAGTTTATACAAAGAGCAAACAGCAGTAATAGAATTAGAGCAGGAACGTAGAGAAGTAAACATTAGGAAAGGGGTGAGACAGGGATGTGCCCTATCCCCATTGGTTTTTAACTTGTACATAGAAGAGGCAATGAATACTGTCAAATGCAGGAAGACATTTGGAATTACTATGCAGGGACAAAAAATTGATATGCTTAGATTTGCAGATGATATAGCGGTATTAGCATGTAGCAAGGAAGAGCTAGAAGCCGCTCTTAATGAAATGTAAACGGTTCTAACAGAGAGATACGGTATGAAAATAACAAAACTAAAACTAAAGTTCTAGTATGCAAAGGTGGGGAAAATAAATAAAAAACAAGAATACAAGTATGTAACACAACTTACAAGAGGTTAAGGATTTCTGCTACCTAGGAAGCCAAATAACGCAAGATGGGAAAAGCACAAAAGATATAAAAGAAAGATTAGCACAAGGTCGTGCTACATTTAACAAGAAAAAGCAACTACTGTGCTCAAAGACCACAAACATTGAAACAAGGAAAAGATTGCTTAAAATATATGTGTGGAGCACAGCACTGTATGGCTGTGAAGCCTGGACAACAGGGGAAGCGGACAGGAAAAAGGTAGAAGTATTTGAAATGTGGTGCTACAGACGTATGATGAAGATATCATGGACAGACAAAGTTAAGAACGAAGAGGTACTAAAAATGGTAGGGGAAGAAAGAAATATGTGGAAAACGGTAAAAAATAGGAGAGATAGGATGATAGGCCACATACTACGGCATGAGGGAATAGTGCGGAATATATTAGAAGCAGAGATAGGAAAAAAGAGAAGAAGAGGCAGACCTAGGTTAGACTACTGCACACAGATAGTAAAAGATGTAGGCTGCAGGAATTTCAGGGAGATGTGTAGGCTAGCCCAGAATAGAAATCAATGGAGGTATGCATCCAACCAATACCAAGATGGATAAACTAATGACGTAAAAATAACTGTGCTTAAACATGATGACTATTATAAGTAACTACAAGAATTGGTGGGGCAATATTCTCAGATAATCTTAAGTGTGTGAAAGGATTTACTGAAAAACCATTATTTCGGCAAATGTCTAAGTGTTGGGGGATCTTAGTAGCCACTCCCCTTCACTGAATTTCTGTGAAATAGGGCATAAAACTAGAAAATAATAGAAGGGGAACGAGCTGTATACACATGCTGGGTGAAAATTTCAGGGAACTATGTAGGTTAGCTTAGAATATAAATAAATGCAGGTACGTGTTCAACCAGTTTTGAGATGGAAAACCTAATGACGAAAAAATAAGCGCAGATAAATCTGATGATTAGTATATACAACTAGTTGTTGGTTGCAAAATATCTGCAACTAATGTTGACTGTGCGAAAAAATATATTGGAAAATATATTAAATCGGTAAATGGTTAAGTGTTGGGGGAACTTGGCAGCCACAGGCTGCTCACCTCCCTTCACAACCACTGAAGGTCGAAGAAATAGGGTATATAATTGTAAAACAATAGAAGGTGACCAAACAGCATCTAACAAGAAAGAACAGCGCCTATGAGGAAAGACAACAAACATAGTACAAGAACAAAATTGTTGAAAGCATATGTGTGGAGCACAGCACAGTATGCCTATGAAATACGGGCAGTCTGAAATGCAAACAGAAAAACGGTGGCAGCCTTTTAAAATGCTGTGCTTCAGATGTATGAGGACGATATCATGAACAAAGATAATAACAAATAGGTAATAGAAATAGTAGGGGAACAAGGATATCTGGAGAAAAAGATAAGAGAAATAGAAGGACAGAATACGTTCTAAGGGATTTTTGGAAAATAGTGTGGGATATATTACAAGCAGAGATAGGAAAAAAGTGGTAGATGTCGACCTAGATCAGACAGTTATAGATGCAAACTGTGCAAATTTCAGGGAAATTTGTAAGTTAGTTCAGAATAGGAAACAATGATGGTACGCGTCTGACCAGTCCCAGGATTGAAGACCTAATGATGATGAATAAATGTAAATAGTTTTGTATTAACACTTATTAATGATGTCCTAAACGACACGAGGTATTCACGAGTGAGAAATTATTAATCATAAAATTTGATCTAAAGGGCATTGAACCTAGCATGAAAATATCAATCCAATTTTAACAGTATTTACAGATTAAGTAGGTGTATGAAATTTAGGTTCAGTACAGCTGCGGACAGTGGTACATATATTATATTTCTTTTGAGTTATCGAGGGACACAAATAACAGTCCCCTGTGATTTAAATATAGGTAACCTTTTCTTGCAGGTACAAGGTTAAGTGTGTGACACCAGAGCCTTTGTGCTCAGAAGCGTTGATTGGTTTCTACTTTTTCCAATTAGTGCTTTCTCCTTAGAAATAAAAATTAACAAAGTAGTGGCGCCTTGATATTATCTGTTAATACATATACACCCCCTCCCATAATCTTTTAAAACAACCGTGGAAGTTAGAGTTCCAAAGGTCGTTATTTTAAACGGATTAAATTATAGCTTTTTCGTGGCCTTTGTGAATATAGAGGTGAGTTGTATTTTCTTTGACAAACCACCCCAGGTTCAGTGTTTCAACTTGAAATTTTTAGTTCATCTTAATTTAAAATTATTGTAATTACAATCGAACAGTAATGGTAACGCTACTGGGTTTTGAAAGGTATGGTTTTTTAATGTAAAAAGCATCTGTTGATTTTTACTTACATTTAAACTTAGTTTATTAAATGTATACCACCTAACTGCTGAAAAATTACTAATCACACTTTTGTTGATGGTATCTGTCCATGAAACTGACTTAGTTAGAAGATTGGTGTCATCGGCATATACTATAGGCTTTGTCTAAGCAAGATGGAAATTTAGGTCATTAATGTATATTAAGCACAAAACAGGTCTAAGAATGGAGCCTTGCGGTACCCCATGTGCAACATTCATTAGTTTTGATTTTACATTGTTGCAAGTTACAAACTGCTGTCTGGTACTCAAGTATGATTGGAGTAATGAGCGGCTGCCTTGGTCAAACTGGTATAAATTAATTTTTTTTATAATCAGTTTGTGGCATATACTATCAAATGCTTTTATTGAGATCCAGAAATGATGCCATACAGAATTCCCCTTTTTCAAAGCAATCTGATACATGATTGATAAGTGTAAGAATAATATCAGTTGTGGATCTCTTTGATCTGAAACCATACTGTTCTTGTGAGAAAATACTTTTTAACTCAAAATATTCTTGGATTTGATTGGCAAAATTTTTTTCAAATAACTAATACAACTGGTAGCGGGGATATTGGACAATAGTTTGATAAAGTGTTGTAATTGCCTTTCTTATGTATTGGAATTACCTTATCTACTTTTAAGAAGTCCGAGAAAACCCTACAATTAATACAAGAGTTTATTATTTTGGTGATAGGTACTACTAAGATAATTTTACTTATTTTAATTAATTGTGTAGATAATTCATATGCATCTGTGCTTGTTTTATTCTTCAACGAATTAATTATATCTTGCACACTGCTAGTTGCGACTGTTTTAAAGGAAAAACAGGGATTGTTGTTTCACGTATGAGTGGTGTCACTTACAGAACTACAAATGTGATTCTCGCTAGAAGAAATAATGTTTTAGCTACTTTTGTAAAGTAGGTATTAAAATCTTTGTTAATTGGTCTTCTAGCATTAATAATTTGCCACATTGATTTTACTGGAGTGTCTGCTTGTTGTATTATATTATAATTAGCTTCTATTTTAAAGATTTGTATTTTTCTTCGATATCGACTCCTATAATTATTGCATAATTGATTATGTTCTGTAGGACATCCTCTATAGATTTCATTTAACCCTTACAAAATGCTTCACCTGGCACACAAATTGTCGGTAAACCATGAAATATGCTTACGTGCAGCGACGTAGTAAAAAAAAAAGAACCAAAGAAAAGAAAATGACCAGGCTCAATCGTCGAGTGGGTGGGGTATTATACATACAAAAAAATTAAAGGAAGGCCTGAAAAAAATACAAACATTCACTCATTCACACTCATAACAAAACATACAAAAAAAGGAACCTATAATTAAGAAAAAAAATGTTATAAACGCACAGTAGTACCCGAGAATGAACAAAAAAAGTTACTTCTTAAAAAGGGCGAGCTGTAGTTTCTAGGTCACTACCCTATATTACTTACCAAATGAAAACAAAATTACTCCCCTAAAAACCACAGCTCTAACTTATCGTAAGCCTAAAAATGAAATACATATAAATGTCACAATATTGGAATCAATAAAGCAGCTAATAACGAATATACAATTTACTCCTCAATACTGTTGTGAGTCTAAAGGTACTCACATAAAATTGTCCCAATAAAGAAGTTAATAAATAACAACATTACTAGTCAATACCATCGTATGCATAAAGAAAAGTATTTTACCCATCCACCGTTTGGGCATCAATAGGACTTTATACACGGGCTATTGCTATCGTCGCCCAGGACCCATATAAGAAACTAGTGACCAACCACTCACTCTCGAGTCACCACCGTCGGGTTGGCTCCTACCACCTCTAAAGACGGGGCGGAACAGGGGTGCGCGTGATCCCGCTTTGGGTTGGTCCTCCCATCACAACAAAGGGGCGACCATTCATCGTGGCTTTAAGGGCCACCGGAAGGAGTTGAAATAATTTCAGGTGAATTAGTTTATTATTGTCAAAAAGTACAATTTTATAAAAACCATAAATACGTACCACGCTGTAAGGCGTGCGCGAAATTTTTATCAAGAAAACGAAGCGAAGAAAGCCAGGGCAGATGTTTTCGTCGTGTAAGTTGAAAAGCAAATCAATATTTAGTTTGGTTAATTAAATAGCCAGAGTTCAAAGTAATACTCGTGTTATCAAACGATTACAAAACTGAAAAACACGGTATCGAATAATAGTGGAATCGATCATCTTGACAAGTCTTTAAATGGGAAACACAATAGAAGCAATTATACGCGTCGTAATGTTTAACGAATTCACGTATACCCGAGAACAGGATATATACTATTTAATTGTGGCATAATAAATTTTACGTTTTAAAAAAAATAGATTTAAATTGAGTAATTATTCAAAAGCGTATTTATTACAGAAAAATAATATATACGGAATTTAAACTATTTAATGGTAGCCTAAACTCGCCGTTTTTAAAGCAAAAGGGAAATTTTAAATGCGACATTGGAACGTAACAAATAGGTTTATAATTTTTATGGTTTTTAGTGGAAATGATTGTTGAAAAATGGCGATTAAGATATTGTGAACAATTTTCAAAGTTTTTTACAGCATCTCTCCCTTCTGTAAATGGAGTCCAGTGTATTTATTCAAGAGATCTATAGAAAGTTAATTTGTTTTTCTGTGTAAGGGATCGATATGTTTGTGATATTTGTGGCTTCTTATTCATAAGTGTGGTTGTAAATTCAATGCTAACGTGGTCTGAAATTAGATTGTTATGCGCTTTTGTTTCACAGTTGTTTAAGTTTGTGAAGGTATTATCTAGACAATTTTCATAGCATGTATTAAAGTAACATTTTGGTTCTAGTTTAAATGATTGAAAAAGGTAACATTTGTGTCATTTGAGTTAAATTTTACATTAAAATCTCCACAGAGTACAATACGAGGTGTGGCAATTAAATAATGAAAATTTTTAATTTTAAAACATTTATTTAGTATTTACAATGATTTATGCACCCATGCCTTCACAGTGTTCTTCTCCGAGTCTAACACACTTGGTCCAACGTTCTTCCCCTGGAAGTCTCCAGAAGTTAAACTCTTCAACATCGACGTTATGGCACGTTAAATGTCCTCCAAATCCTCATAGCATGTCCTTTCATTGGTTCCTTCAACTTTCTAAATAGCTAGAAGTGTAGTGGAACCAGATCAGGGCCGTATGGGGTGGGGGAGAGTTGTTATGTTCCTACTGGTCAAAAACTGTTTAACTTTTAATGATGTGTGAGCAGGCACATTGTCATGGTGAAGCATCCAACCATTTTTGGCTAATTCCGGCCCTACACGAGACATTCTATGGCACAATCGCTTAAGAATTTCAACATAGAATACCGAAGTCATCATTTGACCATTAGGAAGAAATTCTATGATATATTTGAATAATTCCATGATTTGCTTATTATTATATTTATTTAAATTGTTTGTTCTGCAGTAAAGCATATATAATCGCTCTAGGAATAGCTCTTTATAGTACTAACTACTCCACCTACGATTTGCCTAATTGTTGCATTTGGTTTACCATAAGTGTGTGTCTTATTGAATAGCTTGCTGTTTCTTGATACAATAGTATTCATGTTTTTTACATGACTGTCCCCTACAAGTAATAACTTTGGTGTTATTGACTGGCTATTTATCGTTTTCAGATCATGTAACTGATTTCAATAGATGATGTATTTGTTTCTGTAATTGCTGCAGATTCTAAGCTTGCACTAGAATCTGCATCATATGGTGGCGTAACTGCAGTAATTTGAGTGTTTTTATAGGTATATTTGATGATGCCTATAGTTTCACCCTCGTTAAGAGTTGTAGTTAATTGTTGCAAATTTGCTCTTGCATTAGTTTGTTTTTACTTGTGGTGTAGGACTGGAGGATATCCATAGAGCATTTCGAACTATTCATGTAAGTAGGTAATATCTTGTAAATTTGTCTCATTATTTATGAATGAATTAGTTCTAGATGGAGTATGAGACAAATTATTAAAGGATAAAATATCAGGGTTTGCTATTTGTTGGTGTTCTTGTTCAATAAGTCGATTGTGAGCATCTGTCAGTCCATGTTTACAAATTACTGATGCCGATGTTTGTGTATAATTATCTGTATACATGGTATTAGATAAAGGCTCTTTATTAACACCTATGTTTACTTTCTTGCTAGTTCATAAATTTGCTTATTTAGATGAACGATAATTTTGTAAAAAACATCATATAAAAAGCTGTTAAAGAATCATGACGTTACAAAATCGTGCAGTTAATGAAAGAGCGTAACAAGAATAGTCTATTGTCTGAACACGCTTATTGTAAAATGCTGGATTATAAGGCCACACGAGATCTCTATGGCGCTTATTTCTCCTCGTATGTATTTTGCCAATTCCCATTTTTCTTACAATGGATAGTGGATCTACTTTATGCTTGATGGCTAAAATATACGTGAAGGATGATCATGGGGACTGTACCATAATCAATTCAATGCGATATAAACTTAATGTAATAGTATGAACGTTTATTTAACATATTTACATATTTTTAACTATACAATTACATACACGACCTGTGCACATGTGCACGCTTCGACTCATGGTAGCTTACGGTAAGGGTCTAAGAACTTTAGCTTGAACTAAAAAGTGCGGGAAAAACTCCGCTAGGCATATATAATATAAATATTAGAAACAGTAAATTAAACTACAGAATACGGAACACTGATTCATATCGCGGTTGCAAATGCAGGGTGTTAAATAACAAGGTGTACTAGATTATAGTTCTATCTTTGTTACACTCATGTTCTTCCTATAAAAAGATTTTCTCTGTCGTGCCTATTGTTTTTAGGAACAAGTGCTTTATAAGTAAATCAAATCTACTGAAATGTTTATCCAAGTTTCAATTAACGTAAAGAAATACAAAAGAATAACACATTTATTGTAATAATAAAACTAAATATTTTAAATACAACAATTATAATGCTTTAAATATTCTAGACCGCCTAATCCAACTACCTGACCGTGACGAAGACGGCGATGTGTCTTCAGACGATGATGGTGTTGGTACTGTTAAACTATCATGTCGCAAACGTTCTTCACTACATATATTCTCTTGGCTGCCAGGATTTAAATCTACAACTAAACTTTGTCTACAAAGTGCCGAAACCGTGTTCATTCTTCGGTTACGCTTCATTTTTACTTTACGAAATTTTGCTGCAATATTTGAAAGCCCTTCAAAAATTCCACTCTTTTGTTTAGTAACAACGCGCGGGAGTGATAGGTAACCGTATTGGTGTATAGTGGCATCTAGTTGTTTATGTTCGGTGTTTATCATTCCAGCACTTGCAGATTTAACTAAAGCGCACGCGCTTTCATCAAAACTAAATTCACTTTCAATACTAGCTTCACTGTATCGATTTCTGTTGTAATGCATTGGTTCCTTTGAGCAAATTGGGGTGCTGAACATGGCATCGGCAGTATTTCCACAATGTCTGAAGAACGCATAAAATCTTCTTTAGCTTTTTGAAGCTTGCTGTAGCGTTCATCAGATGCTTGTTTTATTTCGTCATCGCGAATGTCAATTGTTAAATGAGGAACTTTATTTTGTATAACACTTGCACTGGTTGATCTCAAAATACCTTTATTATGTACAGTGTCGACATGTTCCAGTTTGCTTGAATTGAGATGTAAAATCACAGAACTTGCAGACTTTGCAACATCACAATAACCTTTAATTTTTGAAAGTTCTTCAATGTACCGTTCTGTTCTTGCTTTTACTCTTCGCTCACTTACGGGAGATCGCCAAACAATTGGCGATGAAGCATCACTGGTTGAAGATTTTGGAAGCTCCTGTCCAGTTATCATTTGATTGTACTTTGCAAGCATTACACATATACCGGGTGAAATTTTCTTTTGTAGTTTTCGTTGTGCAGTAGGGGAGTCGGGTAAGACTAAGCTATTGGTTATCGATTCATCACTAAGTGAATGTTGTTCACCTTCTTCAAAAGGCGTAAACAATTTTTTAGTTGTATTTACAAAAATACTTGTTGGTTCTTGATACTCAAGAGACGCATCTTCGTGCGTGAGATAGTTGGTACTTGTGGAAATTACAAGCCTCTGTACAACATCAGGGTCTACTTGAATGTCTGTGTTGTGTTTATCATCATTATTGACATTTGGTATTTGAGTTTGTTCTAAACCTTTACTGGATTGTCGTATCGTTGTGATGTTGACAGGTATTTCTTCTAAAAACTTCATATCTGTAAGTAAAAATATATTCCAATACAATTATATTGAGCCAAATTTATTTTGATTACTTGACTTTGTTTTGGAGATAATAGCCATTGTGTACTTCGATTGTAAAATCAATAAGTTCTATAGCCATAAAAATAATTTCTTAATGTAAAATATTTATACAAAAATTAATGATTAGAGGAAAGCAGACTATTTCACCACGGATTAACCACCCTAGAGTGGCTTAGTTTGCAATTGCACGAGATACATACTATCCCCAGGAATTTGAATTCAAATTGTTTAGTGATCTTTAAATGGTTTGAATTTTAGTAAAAACGATAACATTTAAATTTTGTAAAATCATTTAAGATAATGATACCAATAATTTGCTGTTAATTATGGAAGATTAGGTAAAGATATAAGAGTTTGTTTCACTGCATACTTCAGGAATACTTTGTAGAAATTTAGGATATTTGATATTTATCCCTAAACACTCACAGAGTAAAGCAGAACCAATGTAGATAACTGATTTCAATTTAATTGAAACATTTTGGTTTTTTGTGTATTTTTAATTGTAAATAAATCATAGTTCGGTCTCTTTGTCGCACATTGTCGTGTTTAATTTTAAGTCGTAAATTTGTAGTTGTAAATCTAATAGTAAAACTGTCATCCCTTGTTCCCTTATATCCTGTCGTAAAAATTGCTTGTGCATGTGTAAATAAGTGGGACTAAGGGTAGTGACGAAAAACACTCTCTCATTAATATCGAAGCAAAACAGTCGGTTTTTCGTTCGGTAATGTGAGTTTGTCAATAGTGCCGCCGACTTTATCGATAAACCCCTAAAAAACACAGTGCAAGTGCAACGGAACACGTACTATAATCTCTAATACAGTCCACTTAGTTGGGGAGCAAGGAACTGCAGCTTAGAACAATAAAGGTACGCGGAGGTAAGTCCATATATAAAATTATAAAACCCCCGCTCTGAACAATCTGTTTACAAAAATTTAAATCAAAAATACTAATTTTTGACTATCTGCAGGTCGAAATGTTATCACTTTTTACCATACCTTATATTATTACATTCTGACAAATATACACTTAGCAAAATCGGATGCAAGGAATGAGTAATAAAACTGTTTTATATTTGTACAAATGATTTCATGTATTTAAAATTAAAACAGGAAATAAACTACGTAAGCAATAAATTAAATGATGCATTAATGCTTACAGCCTTTTCTGCATTTTAACTTTAATGTTGATTTGTATGAAATTAACTAGGTTTTACATCACCATGTAAGTTTTGTAAAAAGTTACTTAATATGGCGAATGATTAAAAACTGATTTATAATTTCTATAATTGTCACGTACGAAGCAGAAAATCTGAGATACTGATAATAATATTGATAATGATACTAGTACTGATACCGATACATGTCTACGTTAATGTCGATGCCAATATCAATACCGATTTCGATGTTGATATTGATATCTACACGATATTGATACCGTTACCAAACTAATAGAGATATTGATACCGATAGTAATACTGATGCTGATGCAAATACTGATACTAATACTCAATTTGAAACTAATACCAATTTGGACACTTATACCGATACTGATACAGACATTAAATTTAAAATGAATATTTACATTAAGTTTTACAGGGTTGTGGATGGTGATTGTTAGTGATATTGACGTAGACATTGACAACGATATTAGCTTGGATATTAACTAATATATTCACAACTGAAAATAGCATTTTGTAGGCTGGGTGTTTCTTAGAAAAATAAACTTGTCAACATTTTGTAAAGTCAAGAAATCAGCATTGTGCAACTATTAATAAATTTTAATTTAAATTGTGCTACAAACCTGAAGTAGAATAAATATACTTAAAAATTCGTTTCAGTTCAACTAATTTTCCAGTTATATCGTCGACTCTGGAAAAGTATTCCAAGTTTGTGTAATTTAAATTATGTTGGAGCTGCTCGATCTGAAACAGTTAATTACTTTTATATTAAAATTGATATTTGTTTACCATTTGAAAAAGTTGCGTGAACAAGTTTTGCGATGACTCCAAAAGATTAGCAAAATGTGTAGTTGTTGGTCGTTGTTCGTTACAATTTATATTTGAAATCTTTTGTGAATGTATGTTTTGAAGATAATCTAGTTTTATTGTCAAAAGATTCAAAAGATTTTGTATGCTATCTTCATTCTAAAATTAAAAAAACGAAATGATATGTTAAGTAAAAAATTAATTTCATCAGGAAGCTTGTGTAACCTGATTCGATATGATTTTGTTTTCAATTCAACAAGTACTACATAATTTTCACTTACAAAACAGTTGTATTGTATTTTAAATATCGTATGCTTAATAAAACCTTAGCAGTTCATCTAACACTGATAATGTAGTTATCGTTACTGTACAATTTCGATTAATAAAATTAAGCTTTGTGAATGGAAATTTTCGTTTGAAATGCTATTGAAAATAGTGGAAGTACAAAGAGAGTTTAGATGAGAAATTTGGCAAAATCCATCTATGAAACTTACCATTTGTCCAAGATGTTCATATGAACTGACCAGAAAACAACAAAAGAAATCAGTATAAATATATTGTAAATGTTTAAGAAAATCTCTGTAATAAGTGCCTTTTGAAATAAGATTTTCAAAATCAAGTGCTGTTGCATTTTAAAAAGTATGTATTTTATCTACCAAGACGATTTACAAGTCTCAGTTATTGCATTCGAGAATCAAGGAGTAATTTAACGATTTTCTGACCGGAAAAGCTAGTTGGAAACTGGTATTCTACAGAATACTATGTGCATTCATCAGACTTTCTTGAAATATCTCAACGACAAGTATACAATACAAAACCAATAACAGTCAACGAATTGAAAGCGATTATAAATAGAACAGAAACACCTAAAAACTTAGTAAAATGATTTGTTTGCGATTCCAATGATCAATGTTATTAGAATTTTTTGGACTAGGGCAGTAGTTAGAAATGAAGAACATATTTTTATTGTATGCTTAATAATGTACAATTTTAGAATAATCCAAAGCATTTATATGTTTTAGGATACCCAGTACAATTATTAAAAATTAAAATATTGTGCAATTATATTTGTACCTACAGCACAATGTTCCCATTTTTTCAAGAGATTAGTTCTTCGTCTTTAACGAATACTTTATTGCTTACTGATTAGGATATTTTAGATCAATTTTTTAATTGCAGAAGTTTATAAAGAAAGAGAAATTAATATTTCAGTTTCTAGGAAATTTTGTATCGACAAAAAGAGGTCCCAGATATGTGTGTAAGTTAGCGCCATAGTATGTGGCATACATTTTAAAGTTAATAGTAGTCTGATACTCGTAAGCTGCACATTAATAATTGAAGGAAATAAAAAACACTCTTATGCGACATATGTAATCCTTCTTAATCTTCTTTGGGGATTAAACCACTCATAGTTTTTAAAATTATCTTTATTAACGTTTCAATCCATGACCTAGGATCGTTTTCAAAATAATAAAAACTTCAAGTTTGACATTTATGACATAAATTGAAGGTGACTTTGATTTATTGATGTTCGAAATATTTGGTTTGAGTACACTAAGTAAAAATTTTTTAAATTTTAAATTTTTACTTAGTGTACTCAAACCAAATATTTCGAACATCAATAAATCAAAGTCACCTTCAATTTATGTCATAAATGTTAAAATTTAAAAAATTTTTACTTAGTGTACTCAAACCAAATATTTCGAACATCAATAAATCAAAGTCACCTTCAATTTATGTCATAAATGTCAAACTTGAAGTTTTTATTATTTTGAAAACGATCCTAGGTCATGGATCGAAACGTTAATAAAGATAATTTTAAAAACTATGAGTGGTTTAATCCCCAAAGAAGATTAAGAAGAATACTAAACAAACCACAACAAACATACAGGGAGTATATGTAATCCTTACCCTAGTCTGTATTGGGAAACCATTGGTTGCATATCGTCATCATCATCATTAGATCTTCAGTCCTGAAACTAGTTAGACGCGTACTATCATTGTTTCCTATTCTGAACTAACCAACAGATTTCCCTGAAATTTGCACAGTCCGCATGTATCACTATCTAATCTCGGTCTACATCCACCTCTTTTTCCTATCTCTGCTTGTCATATATCTCATACTATTCCCCAAAAATGCCTTCGAACGTATTCTGCCCTTCTATTTCGCCTATTTTTTTCCAAAAATATCCTTGTTCCCCTACTGTTTCTATAACCTATTTGTTATTACCTTTATCTGTCCATTCTCATACATCTGAAGCACAGCATTTCAAAGGCAGCTACCTTTCTTCTGTTACGGATGCGTATATGTATTTGGAATGTGATGATACATTTTCTGAGAGTTTCACTTTAAACACCCCTACACACGGTCTAATCCGACGAATGCGAGCAATGTACGGTGTGGCCAATATTCCAGCTGTGTAGCAAAGTAAATATAGGAACCGTCTGGGGGGAGGGGGAAGTCTTTAAAACGTTGCAAATTTCTATGACGATATTGTCGTGTTCGACTCGACGTCAGAGGAAGTATATCATTCGTTACGAGAAGTTTTTGATAGAATTCGTGAATTTGGTCTGAAATTAAAAAGTCTAAATGCACTTTTCTTCAGTCAAATAGCGAATATTTAGACCATAGAATCGACGCTAGCGGACTACATAAATTGGATCGTCATGTAAGTGCATAGGTGAACGTTCCTAAACCTCAGAATTTCAAAAAATTACAAACTTTCTTGGAAAAGTTTCTTATTATGGTTCTTTTATTCGTAACATTTCTACAATCTCCGAGCAATTACGCAATAGAATACGTTTTGACAATTTTGTGTGCTCTAGTGATTGTGAAGTCTTATAAACACTTGATACGAGAATTAACATCGGATAGGGTTTTAGTAGCTTACTATCCAAAATTACCATTAATTCTTGCCACCGACGCTAGCTCTGCAAACTTGCACGCGGTTCTTTCACATCAAATGGCTGATGGGTGTGAACGTTCAATTTCATATACAAGTAAAGTGCTAACCAAGATAAAGAAATTACTCCCAAATTGATAGAGAAGCTTTAGGCCACGAAGAAATTCTTTCCTTAAGTGTATGGCAGAAAATTCGAATTAATTACAGATCATAAGCTATCGACACATATTTTTGATCCGAATAAAAGCTTACCATCATTGGTTCATAGACGATTATCACATTATGCAACATTTGTGTGTGGACTTAATTGCAATATTACATACAGGAAAACCAAAGATCATGTCAACGCAGATTATTTTTCGAGAATTGGTTCAGTGGAGATTTCAGAAGAACAACATAGTTTTAATGAAATATCGCTAAATGCAGATGAATTCGACCGCTAGACTCTACATCAAATAATGCAACTTCCTATTACTGCGGAAGATATCGCTTTGGAAACAAAAATAAATTAAAGAATGTTTCAATTACTCGCAGCCATACGAGAAGGGCGCGCCTTGGTTATTCTGGAAGAAAATTAGAATATTTCCAAACATCAGGTTAATGTTGGGTCATCAAGTGGTTGTATTCGAAAAACTTCGACAACTGTTACTGAATGAACTACATACTGCTCATATTGGTGTCACAAAAATGAAGGGTTTAGCGAGATCATTAATTTACTGGCCTAGAATAGATCAAGACATTGAATCACTGGTGAGAGAATGTTCCAAAAATGCTAAAATGCCTATACAATATAATAGACATCATTGGGAGTATCCTAATGTGCCTTGGGAGCGAATACATATAGATTACGCAGGACCTATTCAAAACAAATATGTCTGAATTGTAGTGGCTGCATTCAGTAAATGGTTAGAGGTCAAGATAACAAATTCAATGACTAGTAATGTGACCATAAATCTGTTGGAGGAATTGTTCTTGGCGTACGGCATCTCTACAACAATTGTAAGTGACAATGGTTCAGAATTAACGTCTGAGGAGTTTAAAAATTTCCTTAACAATGCAGGAGTTAAATTTCATAAACGTACTGCTCTTTATAAAACTTCAACCAACCGACAGGCTGAACGTGGTGTACAAACAGTAACAAATGCATTAGCAGTTAATTCTTCGAAATTAAATTCAAGTAATATTTCTCAATTTTTGAATGCATTTTTACTGCAATATAGAAAAGCTCCACATCAAACTACAGGCGAACCACCTTCACTTTTATTTTTGGGCCGTAGGATTAAATCTAGACTGGATTGTGTTAAATCGGACAAGAAAAAGAAAATCATGGATAAACAGCAACCTGAATTTTTTCCTGACTTTTGGCAATTTCCGGCTAATGGACCTGTATTGGTTCTATCACATGGTCGACCTAATAAATGGATTTGTGGACAAATAATTTCACGTCTAAAAGATTTGCATTACGAAGTAGAGGTCCAAGGACGACGGCGCAAATATAATGTTGATCAAATAAAAAAGTGTCCTAAGGACGTCTCCAAATTGACTTTGAATCAACCATGGCGAGATCGTTTTTATGACGATAATCACCCCAACGACGGTGACATGGTGTTATCAACAGTGGTTGAAGCACCGCTACTAGAGACTCCAATTGTGCGTAGGTCTTAGCACGAACGCCGACCCTGTGTGCGGTTTTCGTCAAACGACCTTTGACTGTCAAAATCGAATTCTCCAAAGTAGGTTGGAAGGAGTGATATATAGTTGTTAGTTGAGTATTAGATCAAGTAGCTAGGTAGAATTCTGTCAGATTTTCACTGGATGTGCTTTTGAAAAGTATTTACTTTTTCTTGTTAAAGTTACATAATTTAAATAAATAATTAATGTTGAGTGTGATACATGCCAAAAATTGGCAATGTACATGTCTTAGATTTAGTTATAATTTATAAGGAAATTTCCACCTATTTTTTAAAATTAAAACTTGTCAACTTCCGTCATTCCGGACAGTCGCGTTTGCGCAAAAAAATGTGCAGGTACGGGTAGTGTCCAAAGCGCGCAATAAGCCACGAGACCTCTAGCCAAGAACATCTATCTGTGTTGTGTGTGTGTCTTTTCTCTTTTTAGGTGTGTAGGTTCCTTACCTTGCCTTATCGTTCCTCATATCTGTATCCTTAGCGTTCCGCCTACGAGGGAATAGAGTTTTAGGATGGACCGGTTGGTAATTTGAAACTCACCAATGGTGTAACCTAACCCACAAAACATGATGGACCCTGAGATTTAGCTACGAAATACCATCCACGTGAGGAATTTGTTTTAGTTATATTGTATATGTAAATTGACTTTAAATGTGCATGAAAATTTGACTATTGCATCATCCTTAAACCGTGGTCGGTATTTGATACAATATGGCGGCATATTTCCCGCGTAATTTTACGTTAAATTATAACCATGCACGTGGTGATGCGTTTATAGCAATGGCGACCAACGTGCCTGACACGCGCCAAAAAATTTATAGAGTTAAATTAAATGAAATATACAACACAATGTAGGGGCTCATTTTTTCTTGTAGATGCTACAAGCTACAGCACTTTTATTGGCGCCCAAGGACGGGCTGCATCAGCTGTGTGTGTGGATGCATATGTTTCTTTATTACAATAACTTCTAGAAGTGTTTTGTGTTTATGTTTACGATTAAATAAATGTTTCTATAACTTGCACAATGCAGAAAGAATCCTGATATTAAAGTTACATCAGTACGTTGATTTGAGTGTGTTAGACTCAACTGAAGGAAACTATCACTATTCACCACCAGTTAAAGATGTATGCATTAAAACACGCCGTGGAAGAATAACTGTAACCTTCAATTGGAAATATCATCAACAGAGATTAACAAGTTTTAATATTTTTCAAATTGATAGTCAATAGAATGATGGCCAATCCATCAAGATTTACATGATCAATTTAAGTTATTTTTAAAAACTAGGCAAACTCACTTTTGTATTTTTTTCTTTCCTATGTAATGGAATTCCAAGTAAATCTGTCTCTGCAACAAATTAAATAAGTTATAACCAGCTTTGACGATGTTAACGATATTTTTAAAGTTTGTACTCACCGTCTGCATTTTTATAATAAAGCCTTTCTCGAGAACTGCTCCTAAAATAGATTTTACTTAAAAGCTATTAGATAGAGCATACAACATACAATTTGTTGATATGGTCATTCAGTTTTCGCATCATTTGCAACAGTTCTTCTATTAAACAGGAACAATAATGTGAATTAGTAACGTTGGTAGCCTCTTGGATATGCGGAATTACAAGTTGCTGTTTTTCACTAAAAATAACCATTTTTTAATTAAAAAGCTCTCAACTCCATGAATTAGTTTCTAATGTATTTAAAAATAAAATTCAGGTGTAATTTCTTTATATAAACTACATTTTCATGGAAATTTTAAGTAAGAACTTCGTGGTACAATCTAAAAATACACTTTAATTATAATTACATTTTGATTATAACCATTTAACCACAAAAATTATTAAACACTAATTATGTTTTAACAACTAAGTGGTTGTTATCACTGCAAAAATAAGGATTAATATAAGAACCTATTCTGTTACGCTTTTGAGTGTGTTCTCTTCACCAGGTACGCTCAAGTAAATCTTTCCAATTGCTACATACCTAGACCTAGCAGAAAGAAACGTAGAAATACGAGGATAACTACCAAACGCGGAGAGTGGGGGGATTCATATAAATACCAAAAAAGCACATCGCCAACGATTTTCTATTAACAACAAGAATAAATAAAGGATTCTATACAAACAAGCAAAAGATATAAATTAAGAGTTACTATTTAAAAGCAAACAATTATATTAAACGAACAATTTAGTAATTTAGATACGAAGTGCGCATCTCGTATTTTACATAAAAAACTAATCAGTAAACAAAATAAACGTGTGAGAGCTTTTGTCAAACATGTTTAAAAATGATACATCGCACCTGTAGAGTGATTCTAATATCGATTCGCAACAACAAACAATAGTCCTACAGTTTTACATTTCTTGTCACGTAACTACACCAAACGCTGATAAGGAATACTCCCTTGATATACACAAAAAGAAAACAAGTTATATACCCGCACGTGTCGGGATACTTAGCTTGCACGCCATCAAAAGTGAATCAGCACAGCATCGCTACGGTAGTCGGGATCCATTTACCCTATTACCATAACGGCATCAGCGATTTACAGGTAAAAGCAGTTGGTCTGTGGTAAAGAACAGTCGAGCCTACATAAAAAAACCAATTTGGCCCACAAGTAAGAGCTAAAAAAAGAATCTTAGTAGGATGGGTAAGCGCGAAGAACTTACCGATGCACACAAAATACCCCCTACTTGTCGAACAAAAAAAAGTGCATCGCTCTTGAAGTACTAGGACGAATAATGTAGAAAAATACCTCAACACACAAGCTGAAGAATCAAATTAAAATTCTTTTTATAACAAAAATTCGAACTTCAATCTTCGCGTTATCAAAGGTGATTAGAAACTCGAAACATGATTATCAAATAATAGTATGATCGATCCATTATTTTGACGAATCTTTCGGTCGTGACAGTATAAGAATTTAATTGTATGCTATAGTAATGTGTAGCAAGCCAACGGACACCGAAAACAAGGTACGGACTATTTAAATTATAGAGTAAAACATTTCGTTTTAAAGTAAATAGATTTAAGTTAAAAATTATTAGAAAGCGTACTTATTGTAGGAAGGTCTAATATACCGGGTGTTGTTGGAGGATTTGAACAGAATCTACGTAAATGAATAATGAAATACCAAAAAGGGGTAGGTTTTAAATGACCATCGTAAAGTAAACGTAACACAATTCTCAATTTACTAATGCGATTTGTACGCTTAAGGATATTTTCCTTACGATGTAAGATAGTGACTGCCACAACAAAAGTGAATTGCGAATCTCAGATCAAAAACTATCTTTATATTACCTGTGGAACTGCTTTGCATCCTCATGCGTTATAAGACCTCCAGGAAATGTAAGTTTGATGAAGTTATGGACCTCCTATTAGCAATTAAGAGAGATTCTTTGTGTTTTTGATTTTAGTTTTATTTTGTTTAACACGTTGACTGATTTCAAGAACATGGTTAATGACTTGAAATCTTTTGTATTTACCATGTTTAAAATGAACAATGTGCTCTTTAAATCTAATTGTTACATTTGTCTTGATCTTACCAAAGGAGTACACCCAAATTTCACCTCAGCTTTTAGCTTGAAATGTAATTTAGTTTGTGTAATCACATCAAGGTAAAGTTGAAGTGATTCAACATTTTACGTTTTTTTCTTTTTTTGTAAAATCTACAGTCGTAAATTTTTTTTTGTTTACTACATTTTCTTAGTAAAATTATTTATATTTTGAGTCTATGTTGAAGCTAGAGCAAATAGAAAAACTCATTGAAATTTAAATATGTTGTATTGTTTAAGTAAATACTTTTTAAATTTTTAAGAAGTAGGTTCAAAATTAACTACTTTAAGGCTACATATTAGCAGTAATCTCCATAATGCAGGTGTATAATATATAAAGCACATTTAATAAAATTTAAATAATAAGTAACATTCTTCTTAATCTTCTTTGGGTATTAAACCACTCATAGTTTTTAAAATTATCTTTATTAACGTTAATAAAGATAATTTTAAAAACTATAGTTAATAAAAAAGATGAAAATACTAAACAAACCACAACAAACATACAGGGAGTATTTAATAAGTAACATGTAATTACGTGTAGCAGTAAAATATAAACTTCTTAGAAAATAAACGATCATTATCATATTCTGTTCTTATTCATCATTGTATAACTGTCATTTGAAATTTGATACTCAAAAAATGCATTGCAAAAAAGCTGAAATTTGAAAACAGAGCTGACTCATTTTACAAGTTTAGATGGTTTCTTTTAATTATTCATTATTGACTATTTTTTTTGAACAATTGTGAAAAAAGTTCTAAACTAAAACCAAACGACCTGCATGTTGTTTACCAAAAATTGTTTCTGGTGTTAAAATTTTACTTAAAATATTTTTTTTGGTTTAAAGTTTTGTATAATACGTGCTGCAATTATTTAAGTAACATGACTCAACATGTTATTGCAGTCTTTGCGAGAGGGTATATTTAAACTTCTAAGTTAAGAAAACAGCTGTGGTAATAAAACAAAAAAATTAAAATTTTTGATATAATTAAGTAAACCTTAAACTTAATGAAGATTAAGGTCTTCTAATAATAAAAATTTGATGAATACAGAATATACATATGTTTATGGTGGGCATATGGTTTATACATGTGAATACTAACTTTATATTAGTAGGTAAATATAATGTACCAGATTTTATGTGCTAATTACTTATTAGAGCTGTTTGAATGTAATCTTTAATTTAATCGTTTCTATGGCAACAACCCTAGTTTGACAAATAACCTATAGGAACACTGGCACGATTTGAATAAAAATGAATAAAAATCCCTAAACCACAAAAAATATTTAAAAGTACTAGATACATATTTCGACCATTATATGTGGTCATCATCAGTAGTAATATTACATAATAATTAGCTGTTGTTCCGGAACACTTCAGAGGATATTCTCCTCACCACTTAGGCTGAAGTGAACCTTCCCAACATACAATTTACTATAATGTTGCTTTAAACACTATCGAGGATATTCTCCTCACCCGCAGGCTGGTGTTCTCTACAACCAACAAGTGAATCGTGACGTTATAATTAAAATACACTTAATTTATACTAATTCTAAATCTGCTTAAGCGGAACCAAATTAATCTTGCTTTCTCATTGGTTGTTGATCAATAAGGAAAGCAAGGCAGATGACTCTATGGGCCCTTTATCAGTGTTTAAAAGGGGTCCTTTATGTTTAATAATTTTAATTGATTCATAGGCATTTAAGAAGGAAAATGTTGGTACCGCTTTTAATAAATTAACATTTTCTAGTTTAAGGGGGCGGAGGGCTGGTTTCAAAAATATGTTTGGCAAACTGAGACCTTTTGTATTTACCATATTTGAAGTGAGCAATGTGTTTTTTAAATCTTGTTGTTATATTTCTCTTGGTCTGACCAATATATTGTTATAGTCTATAGTATAACCGTTATAGTCCCGCGCAACTGTTATGAGCCACTACGACAGTTGGCAACACATACTAAAACGTACATAATATTGCACAACAAGATATTACGTCATAATTGCGTCTCAAATTGTATCACATACCAAAAATGTTTACAGTGATACAAGAGGCGCCTTAAAGGAAAAGATAAAATGTTCTCGCTTAAAAATGTGGAACGCTTCACGACTTTGCGGTTATTCTTGCGCAGGAGCCATGCTCGTCTTTGTGGATCTCGGCGTTGTTAGGCGTGGGTTGGGTTACGCCGTCGTTGAAGCCAGATTAATTTGTCTTTCCTCTTCTTTGTCTGTAGCGGTACGGTAAGAACAACCATGTAAGGAACAATAAGAGACAAAAATAAAGGGAAACCTACATTCTGAAAGAAAAGACAAAAAAGACGATACAGATAAACCTCACTGTTCGACGTCTCGTTGGCTAATCCCCGTCGTGTCGGAAACCGCGCACTTCTTCCTCCCTCCACGTCTGCGCATTCTCTTGCGCCGACGCAACTGTCCGAAGTGACGGAAATGAACAAGTTTATTTTTTAAAATATTGGCGCGAATTCAGTCACATATTTAAAACTTAAACCAAAAATGATACATAGCCGATTTTCGGCATGTAACAATATTTTTAAAAACACCCTACCCTGAACAACTAATTTCATAAATTCCAGACTTTTGCAATTTTTCCACTTTATCTTTTGGATTACCTAGCAAATCTTTAATTTTATTAGTATTACTGAAAGCAATTTTGAAATTAATCTGTTTGAATATTTTATAAAGACCATTTGTGGTTTTGTAAAATGGAAGTTTAACATATTTAACATTATCGTTAGAGGTGGTCGATTGCAAAGTCGTTGATTTACAGATGTTAATTCTGTTTTCACACTTTATAAAAATATTATTTATAATATCAGAAGAAAACCATTTTAATTCGCTATTTGTTTCATCATCATCATCAGTTCTTCAGTCCTAAAACTGGTTAGACGCATACCCTCATTGTATCCTATTCTGAACTAACCTTTACATTTTCCTGAAATTTGCACGGTCTGCATTTATCACTATCTGATCTAGGTCTACATCTACCTCCTTTTTCGTATCTCTGCTTGTAATATATTCCATACTATTTCCCAAAAATGCCTTAGAACATATTCTGCCAGTCTATTTCTCCTATTGTTCTTCCACAGATATCTTTATCCCTACTATTTCTATAACCTATTTGTTATTAACTTTTCTGTCCATGCTATCACCCTCATACATCTGAAGCACAACATTTCAAAAGTCTGCTACTATTTTTCTGTCTGCTTTTCCTTCTGCCTGTATTTTATAGGCATACTGTGCTGTGCTCCACACATATGTTTTCAACAATTTTCTTCTTGTTTCTGTGTTTGTTGTCTTTGATCATAGACGCTGTTCTTTCTTGTTAGGTACTGTTCGGTCCTCTTCTATTGTTTTACAATTATATACCCCATTTCTGCGGCATTCAGTGGTTGTGAAGGGAGGTAAACAGCATATGGCTGCCAAGTTCCCCTACCACATACAACATTTGCCGAATTAATAGTTTTCCAGTAAATCCTTTCACACAATTAATATTATTCGAGAATATTGCTTAACCAATACCTGTAGTTTCTTATTGCCATTTAATATTTTTTCCAAGATATCTTTTAACACAGTCAACATTAGTCGCATATATTTCACAACCAACACCTATAGTTGTTTATAATAATCATCAGATTTATCTGCGCTTATTTTTCATTAAGTTTTCCATCTCAAAACTGGTTGAATGCATAGCTCCACTTATTTATATTCTGAGCTACCTTACACAGTTCCCTGAAATTCCCATACAGCCTATATACAGTTCGGTTCCTCTTCCATTGTTTTCTAATTATATGCCCTATTTTACCGAGATTCAGTGGTATGTGCAGGGGCCCGGGTTCGAATCCCGACACGGTTTGCTTGAAAAATGTTAGGCGAACATTTTTTACAAAAAAACACCTTTGTTCGGTTGAGAGGTAAAATGGAGGTCCTGCGTGTGAGTGTTGTCACGCACGTTAAAGATCCCTATCTTGCTTAGAACAGCAAGGGTTTGGCAAAATTCAAAATTTTCCAGGTAAAAAAAACTCGCTTCCTGGCCAATGTAGTACCGTTGTGTGGAGCACTGGAAAATTACATGTAAGGTATATGCAGAGGGTTAAGTAGCCGGTGGCTGCAAAGATCCCCCAACACTTAGACATTTTCCGAATTAAAAGTTTTCCAGTAAATCCTTTCACACAATTAATATTATTCGAGAATATTGCACAACCAATACCTGTAGTTTCCTATAATAATCATATGTATAAGTACAGTTATTCTTTTTGCCACTAGGTTTTCCATCTTGGACTTGGTTGGACGTGTACCTCCATTGATATCTATTCTGAGCTATTCTGCACATTTCTCCGAAGTTCCCACAGCCTACATCTTTCACTATCTATGTGCAGTAGTCTAACCTATGTCTACCTCTATTTTTTCCTATCTCTGTTTCTAATATATTCCGCACTATTCCCTCATGCCTTAGTATGTGGCCTATCATTCTATTTCTCCTATTTTTTACTGTTTTCGGCATACCTCTTTCTTCCTCTACCATTTCTAGTACCTATTTGTTCTTACCTTTGTCTGTCCATGATATCTTCATCATTTGTCTGTAGCACCACTGACATAAAATGAAATTAAGATTTCGTTCTCTTGTAATGTGATATTTTTTACTTTATTAATAAACTATAAAGAGTTTTGTACCGACAAACTGTTAAAATCTAACTTCTTAAATTTATTTGACAGCCATCGTGATAAATAGTAAATAAGTAAGTTGATACCTGAAACTATTGGTCAAATGAATTTTAGAATTTAAAGTTTAACAGTTTGTCTGTACAAAACTGTTTAGAGTTTATTAATAAAGTAAAAACTATCACATTAGAAGAGAACGAAATCTTAATTTCATTGATGTCAGTTCATTATTCCTTAGTGTTCCAATATCACGTACTTTAACATATTTAAAGGATGTTCTTATAGATAGTGACATTGATGATGATAAAGTTGAGGACTATATCAAGCTTGTTTCGCATTGCATGTCCTAGAACTGTTTTCAATTCAACAGTAAGCTGTACGAACAACATGAAGGCACTGCAATGGGAAATAGTCTATCACCTTTCGTAGCAAATTTATTTATATCTCGTTATGAAATCGAATTAAAACAAAACTCCAAATACTTCCCAAGAATATGGTTAAAGTACGTGGATGATATTTTTGCAGTTTTTGACACTTCCAAGTTAAATGTTGATTTTCTTAAAGAATTGAATTCAAAATATCAAAGCATAAAATTTACGTATGAACTAGAGAATAATTGACAATTACACTTTTTTAGATACATTAGTAATTAGAAATGGTAATAAACTGGAATTTGACATTTATAGAAAAGAAACCAATGTAAATCGCTTTATTTTGTCTTCCTCCAATCATAGCATACAACATAAGATGGTTTCATTTAACTTTTTAATTAATAGATTATTGAATTTCTCTTTAAATAAAAACAGATTTAATAAGGAATTTGCTCTTATTAAACAAATAGCGAATTACAATGGTTTCTCTTCTGATATTATAGATAATATTTTTAGAAAGTGTAAAAACAGAATTAACATCCGTAAATCAACGACTTTGCAATCGACCACCTCTAACGATAATGTTAAATATGTTACACTTCCGTTTCACAAAACCACAAAGGGTCTTGATAAAATATTCAAACAGATTAATTTCAAAATTGCTTTCAGCAATACTAATAAAATTAAAGATTTGGTAGGTAATCCAAAAGACAAAATGCAAAAATTGCAAAAGTCTGGGATTTATGAAATTAGTTGTTTAAGGCCGGGGTGTTTTCAAAATATATTGTTCAGACCAAGAGGAATATAACAACAAGATTTAAAGAACACATTGCTCACTTCAAATATGGTAAATACGAAAGGTCTCAGGTCGCCAAACATATTTTTGAAACCAACCATCCCCCTTAAACTAGAAAATGTTAAATTGATACAAACAGTACAAACATTTTCCTTCTTAAATGCTTATGAATCAATTAAAATTGTTAAACATAAAGAACCCTCTCTTAAACACTGACAAAGGGCCCATGGAGCCATCTGCCTTGCTTTCCCTATTGGTTTACAACCAATGAGAAAGCAAGATTAATTTGGTTCCGTTTCAGCAGATTTCGAATTAGTGTAAATTAAGTAGATTTAAGTTATAACGTCACAATTCACTTGTTTGTTGTGGAGAACACCGGCCTGTAGGTGAGTAGAATATCCTGGATAGTGTTTAAAGCAACATTATAGTAAATTGTATGTTGGGAAGGTTCACTTCAGCCTAAGTGGCAAGGAGAATATCCTCTGAAGTGTTCCGGAGTAACAGCTAATTATTATTTAATTGCAAATTCCTACTGATTATGACCACATAGTGGTCGAAATGCGTATCTAGTATTTTAAATATTTTTTGTGGTTAATGGTTTTTTATTCATAGTTTGACAAGGTTAAACTTAAAGAAATATCACAAGAATCATTAAACTATGGAAATAAAAGTCTATTAAATTTCACTTACCATGTACTCAATGTTGACTCCCGTTGATATATTGCAAAATGCTTTTCTTGTAGATATTCTTCTAAAGGAGCTGCCGTTTCTTCTTCAACATCTTCAAATTCTACTATAACAGCTTCAGGCTCATCGTTATCTATATTTTCTAAAGACTGATTAACATTTTGGTAAGAGGAGTTTGTAGAAAGTGCTAGACATTGCCTTTCCAGCTCTTCTATGTCATTTAATGATAGACTAGATGGATTGTGGCTTGTTACTGGGAAAACATCGTTCAAATGTGTCACAGCCAAACTTTCAGCAGATTTTGATCGATGAAGTAGTTGTTTTTGATCTGCAATTATTTCTATACCTTAAAATTTTTTATGGCAATTATACCTTGAGGCTCGTGTTCAGAAAGATTGACAGTTATATGAGGAGTGAAACAAGAAGTCAACAATGCAAATGTTGATGCTTCGGGTCCTATACCTTGAGATGACTCCCATTCACAAATTTTTTGAGTAAACTTTCTGGAAATACCCTCAAATTTGTAAAAACCTGAAGGGGTATGAATAAGTACGTCCTTTTTATTTTCGTTGCCAAGAACAGTGCGTCGCAGCTTTCCTAATCTATCTTAAGATAATGAATTATTTAGGCGTTTTAAAAACGTATATTTACCGTTCTTCGCGTTGCAAAAACTTTTGTCTCTCTACTTCAAGACGCTTCCTTTCATTCTCAATTTTGTTGAGCTCCGATTCAAACCACTGAAGATTTTGTTCTTCTTTAGGTTCTAAAGTGGATACCGCAATAGTCTGTGATCGCTTTCTAGTGATACTTGGACTTGGAGTTTTCTCGTTAAAATACATAGGCCTGCTTGTTTCTTTTATTCTTTTCCATTCTTCTAGTTTCTTAAGGAAATGATCAGAAAGTGGTTGATGATCATTATTAGCATGCTCTTCTCTTACAGACTTCCATCTAGGCCATTCGCCAAGTTTTTTCTTAGTTTTAATAGTCGGTAGTAAATCATCTTTTGCGGCACATTTTTTAATTTTTTGCCACTCCTCGAGTTTTTTCTTAAACTCAGGTGCTAGATCTTCCTCCCTAACAATTTGAGGTTGTGGTTGCTTTAACGGTTGTGTTTTAATTCTTTGCCATTCTTCCATTTTTTTTGCAAAAGCTGGGTTGCAAGGTTCTTCAGAGGTGCCACTTGAAGGAACACCAGAACTGGTTGCTTTCAATTTTTCCCATTCAAGAAGTTTTTCTTTAAATTCCAAACTTAACTTATTTTGAAGTTGTTTATAATTGTCTTGAATTTCTTCCTGAATTTGGTCTTTTTCATCAGGAGTTTTGTATAATGCTAAACCTATACAAATTTTTCATTACTTTACATAAAACAAGTAATATTATCCACTTAATAATAAAAAAATATTTAAGAGTATCAAAGAGAATTGTAAAAGACGTTATGAATAGTTGGAGCTGATGCAATAGGATCAAAAATTGTTAGCTTTTGATCTTGTTGCAACGAAATAAATTCACTACAATTTTTGAAACTATAAAAAGTGTTTTCTAACCTAAATTTGATTCAAGTATAGTTATTTACTGTGCAGATAAACCTTTTTATAAAAGGAAGTAATGCCTAATTTTAAAGTATACGAATGGAAGGATAGATTTATTGAAAAAATATTTTTAAATAGTTATTGTTCGAAAAACAGTTGTTGTGTCTGGTAGTGAAAGTTAATTAACTTCGTAGTATGCATAGGTTCACACTCATTAACATTAAGATGAATTAATTAATTAATTAATGGACTGTATTTAAAATGCAAATATTTATTAATTAGTCATTCTGTAAATATAAGAAATGACAAGAAGTAACTAAAATAACTAAAATAACGTGGCGTTACAACTGACCGTTTGAATACAACTAACTTAATAATCCGGGACAGCAGGTAATAGGGAAAGCAAACGTTAGTCCCTTGTTGATTCATGCGTTAAACTATTTCTAAATCTTAATACAAATAACTATGGTTGCACATCGCTACCAGTGTCACACTGTAACTTTTTGATTTTGGTGTAACTAATATATGCTCAAACTAGGCTTAACTTTATTTTTAGAGATGATAGCAATAGTAAAATTACCAGGCATGTTCAACAATGCTGAACTATTGAAATCGAATCGATTATTAAGTGTCTTCATCTTTGATTAATAAAAATACGTGTTCTGGGTTGACCTTGTCATATTAGAAACTAATAAAATTGACGTATTGACTGCTGTTGTAAGGGGCATCATCAGAACAAGAAGTAGAAGACTACTTCTGAAATTCTAAACTCGCATACCCCAATAAGCCAGGAGGTCTTACAGCAAGGTAGTGTATGTAGGGAAGTTACTTCTGGACTAACGGATTCACTAGCCTAATCAACCCAAAAAATTAGGTCTTCAGTCCTAAAACTGGTTAGACGCGTACCATTATTGTTTCATATTCTGAACTAACCTACAGATTTCCCTGAAATTTGCACAGTCTGCATCTATCACTATTTGATCTAGGTCTACATCTACCTCTTTTTTCCTATCTCTGCTTGTAATATATCCCATACTATTCCCCAAAAATGCCTTAGAACGTATTCTGCTCTTCTATTTTGTTTTCCAAAGCTGTCCTTGTTCCCTTACTGTTTCTATAACTTATTTGTTATTACCTTTGTCTGTCCATCCTCATACATCTGAAGCACGTCATTTCAAAGGCTGCTACTGTTATTCTGTCTGCTTTTCAGACTGCCCGTATTTCGTAAGCATACTGTCTGTGATGTGCTCCACACATATGCTTTCAACAACATTTTGTTCTATGTTTGTTGTCTTTCATCATAGGCGCTGTTCTTTCTTGTTAGATGCAGTTCGGTCCCCTTCTATTGTTTTACAATTATATACCCTATTTCTTCGACATTCAGTGGTTGCGAAGGGGGGTAAGCAGCCCATGGCTGCCAAGTTCCCCCAGCACTTAAACATTTACCGATTTAATATTTTTTGTAATATATCTTTTTGCACAGTCAACATTAGTTGCAGATATTTCACAACCAACATCTGTAGTTGTTTATAATAATCATCAGATTTATCTGGACTTATTTTTTCGTCATTGGTTTTTCCGTCTCAAAACTGGTTGGACATTTACCTGCACTTATTTATTTTCTAAACTAGCCTACATAGATCCCTGAAATTCTCACACAGCAATACAACTCGGTTCCCCTTCTATTGTTTTCTAATTTTATGCCCTATTTCACTGAGATTTATTGAAGGGGATAAAGCAGCCTGTGGCTGCCAAGATCCCCCAACACTTAGACATTTGCCGAAATAATAGTTTTCCAGTAAATGCTTTCACGCAATTACCATTATTCGAGAATATTACCCACCCAATACTTGTAGTTGCTTATAATAAATATGTTTAAGTGCAGTTACTTTCTTTGTCATTAATTTATCCACCTTGGGACTGGTTGGATATGTACCTCCATTGATTTCTATTTTGAGCTAGCCTACACATTTTGCTGAAACTCCTACAGCCTACATCTTTCACTATCTGTGTGCAGTAGTCTAACCTAAGCCTACATCTTCTTCTTTGCTCCTAGTATATTCCGCACTATTCCCTCATGTCGTAGTGTATGGTCTATCATCCTATCTTTCCTATTTTTTAGTTTTCCACATATTTATTTCTTCCTCTACCATTTTTAGTACCTCTTCATTCTTAACTTTGTCTGTCCATGATATCTTCATCATTCGTCTGTAGCACCACATTTCAAAGGCTTCTACCTTTTTCTTGTTTGCTTCTCCTACTGTCCAGACTTCACAGCCGTACAGTGCTGTGCCCCATACAAATGTTTTAAGCAATCTTTTCCTTGTTTCTATGTTTGTTGTCTTTGAACACAGTAGTTGCTTTTTCTTGTTAAATGTAGTACGACCTTGTGCTAATTTTTGTTTTATATCTTTTGTGCTTTTCCCATCTTGCGTTATTTTTGCTTTCTAGGTAGCAGATATCCTTAACCTCTTGTAAGTTCGTGTTACATATTTGTATTCTTGTTTTTAATTTATTTTGCACTCTTTTGCATACTAGAACTTTAGTTTTATTTTTGTTAATTTTCATGCCATATCTCTCCGTTAGAACTGTTTCCATTTCATTAAGGGCAGCTTCTAACTCTTCTTTGCTAGATGCTAATACCGCTATATCATCTGCAAATCTAAGTATATCAATTTTTGTCCCTGCATAGTAATTCCAAATGTTTTCCTGCATTTAACAGTATTCATTGCTTCTTCAATGTACAAATTAAAAATTAATGGGGATAGGGCACATCCTTGTCTCACCCCTTTCCTAAAGTTTACTTCCCTACGTTCCTGCTCTAATTCTATTACTCCTGTTTGCTCTTTGTATAAGCTATGTACTATTCGTCTATCCGTATACCTCATTCCAATCTTTTTGAGTATTTCAAACATTTTTTCCACTTTACATTGTCGAATGCTTTTTCCAGATCTACAAACCCTATATACACGCTTTCCCCCTTTTCTTTTGTTTTCTCCATCATCACTATCAGAGCTAAAATAGCCTCCTGTAATCCTCTGTTTCTAGTTGCACTTTATCTGTACCCGGCGCCTTACCATTTTTCAGACGCTTTAATGCTAATTCGAATTCATCTCTAAGTATAGGATATGCCAAGTCATCATTTTCAATGTCTGAATCCTGTTCTAGTGCAGTTAATTCTTCTCCTGCATATAAATTCCTTATATATTCTTGCCATCTACCCACTTTCTCTACATTTTCTATAATGACGTTTCCTCCTGCGCCCCTTATATTTTTGCTATATGGTTTGATATCCCTAAAATTGATTCTAATTAGTTTGTATGCTTCATCTGTTTTTTGTACTTCCATCTTAGTTTGTACCTCTTTGCACTTTTCAAAAATTCATTGTTCTTTAGCTTTCCTGCATTTGCGAATAATTTCCCATTTTATGGCTTTCTATCTCTGTTTTCCTGTTTCGTCTGATTTATTTTTGTATTTTCGTCTTTCTTCTATTAAATTCAGGATATCCTTTGTTATCCATGGTTTCTTATTTTCCTTTTGTGTATACCCCAGAATATCTCTGGCCACCATGTCGAGGCTGGATTTAATGTTATTCCATTTTGTTTCTACTTCCTTAGTATCAAATATTTTTCCGATATCTTTGAGCAATTTATTTGACCTTTTTTCGAATTTTTCTTGAATATCTTTATCCTTTAGTTTCTTTAGGTCCAAGTGCCTTAATATGTCTTCGATATCTTTGTAGATCGCTTCTACCTCTTTGTTACTGTAGCTAAAGGTGGGCATGTATACTTGTATTATTACTGTGTTTGCAGGTTTAGATTCTAGTCTAACCATGAGTACTCTTTCGTTCTTTTGTAAGTAATTTTTTTACACAGTATCCTATCTTTTTCCGCATAACTATCCCCACACCCAAATTTCCTTCCTCTGATCCTGTATGAATTAATCTGAAGTCTCCACTTCAAAAATCCCCCGCCTCTGGTCACCGAACTTCGTTGATCCCTACTATGTCTAGTGATCACCTATTCATTTTGATTTTTAGATCCTCTAGCTTACCTACTTGCTTCATAGTTCTAGCATTCCACGCTTCGACTCGCAAAATGTTTCCGACTCTTATTCTTAACTTTCTGATCGCATCCTCCAAAGGAGTCGCCTCCCGAAGATCCGTATGGGGACTATTTTAACTCCGGAATCTTTTACCCCCAGAGAATGCCATCATTTTATTATAATTTAAGTACGTTATGTACTTGGGAGGTAATGTGGTGGTTTCCCGTTGCCTTCCACATCGCGGTAGTGTGTTTAGACTGCCGAACCGACCCCTATGGTGTCTGTCAATCTAAGTACCAAAAGAGCCGCTGCCCTCTTTCGAGGACCTGTGTTAGTCTGGTTGCTCACTAACGACCCAACTATTTTGATTGGATCTGTAGTTTGGCTCTTTAGCTCATAAGAACACGCAATCCATTTCACCTATTCTAGTAATCTATAACTTCGGCAAGGTGCAGATCCATTCGAAATGGAAAAAATGTGTTGTGACAAAATAAATTAAGGTTTAAGCAATCCTTGTCACTTGAAGCATGAGTGAACAGTACAGATGAATAGTTGTATAGATATGGATGATTGTTGCAGTTTAATCTTCCAGGCATTTAATGTCACTTTTCATATAAAGGGAAGTTAGCAACTATTGTTTATGTTAACGTTGTTGAGATTCATATTGATTTTGTTCAATAAAATTGATAGTGTGGCTTGTTTTGTGTTGGTGTTTGGTCACTGGTGAATGACTGTACTGACTAGTTTTAATACACTAAATATATTCATTTACCCTAGTCTGTAGCAATCGTTACAGTTGCAAGGAATGTTATATACCTGCAACTTGAAGACAGTTTCAAGATCTTTGGAAAGATGGTAGTACCTGTGAGATTTTAGTGATGTGTTTGTTAATGATTTTAATATTGTGCTTTAACAAAATTTTACCAATGTGGTTAATTATTATATGTACATACGAAAGGACCACTGCACGTTGTGCATTGTAAGTGTGCTGGGATTTGATGTTTTGTGTTGGGTGAAGATTCTGGAATAGTACCCTTTAGATATCTGTAATGCGGTAACCATTCTGCATAAGATTTCCCAGTGTGTTATTTAAAACCTGACTTCATTATATCAGTTATAGTTTAAAAGTGTGTATATTCGTTAAATTTTTTCCAAGAAAAATGAAATTGTTAACTGTAACCAACTTATCAAAATTTTTGAACTGTTATGTTAACGAACCAGGTTTTAAATAACACTTACTAATTCAACATTTAAAAGGCAGTATTGAATATTTTTAAGTATCCTCACTGTACAACATGTGCCAGCAAAAAACATACACAACAAGATGTGGTTGATGACCTGGTCAGGGATCAATAACAATATTTATTGTTCTGGCGTCATGAAGATAATGAATCTGTGTCATACCGAATGGGCTAAGAGCGTATATATAATTCACACTATTTGTATATTTAAATTCTGTATTTAAAATTTCATCAATGTTAAATGGGCCAAACATATTATTTTTAAAAAATTCTAGTTCAAATATTATTTTTTTGAGGGTACTGCGTTTTTGTTGAAGTACTAACATTGGTGTTTTCAATACGTATATGGTGAGTACTTAAATTGTTATAAACATGATGGCATTCTCTGGGGTAAAAGGTTTCGGAGTTTAAATCGTCCCCCATTGGGATCTCTGGAATGGGACTACTTTGGAGGATGCAATCTGAGAGTTCAGTATAAGAATCCGGAACATTTTGCGAGTCAGAGCGTGGAATGCTAGAAGTATGAAGCAAGTAGGTAAACTAGAGAACCTGAAAATGGAAATGAATAGGTTAGCACTAGACATTGTAGGAATCAGCAAAGTTCGGTGACCAGAAGCGGGGGATTTTTGGAGTAGAGACTTCAGGGTAATTCATACAGGAGCAGAGGAAGGAAATTTGAGTGTGGGGATAGTTATGCAAAAAAAGATAGAATACTGTGTAGAAAATTACTTACAAAAGAACGAAAGAGTACTCATGGTTAGATTAGAATTTAAATCGGTAAACACAGTAATAATACAAGTATACATTCTTACATTTACGCATGTTTATCTTACATAACCGTCGACGCGGTATATGCGACACAACGGCAGTTGGTAACGCCAATCTATAATACAGAAACTAGCGCGCCCATCTGTCAATGACGTCACACAATATGCAAATTATTACACGTAATGACGAAATATTCAAAATTCATAAAATAGGGTATAAACACAGAGTACTCACATGAATAGGTCCAGCTTCCTACAGGATCACCTCCGTCAGGGTTGCTCGTAACCCCTTTCCAAATTATTTGAAGATGGTGGCTGCGACCTCCATCAGGACTGTTCCGGCTAGCTACTGCAGGGCGTGGGCTGCTACCAGGTTGTGGCCAAATTTATCTCCTACCTATGTAAAGGTAATGACAGGAACGGGTTCGGGGAACGATAATCAAAAAAAAGGTAAAGGGAATCTACATAATTAAGATAAGATACGATACCCAACCACTCTGGTCGATGTTCAGCAGCAAAGATCCACGTTTCCTAAGCGTCTTCCGGAAACTTCCCAACTTTTTCTTCCCCCACACGCGTCGGCGCGAAGTTCGTCCAACGCACTTCTGACGTGACGGAAATACACGCGCCAAGTCTTTCAAATTTAAAGCGCGAAACTCCCGCACATCAAAACTAAACTAGAAATGTCTAGTGCCAAATTTTGGCATGTAACAACATGCCCACCTCTAGCTACAGCGACGAAGAGGTAAAAGCGATCTACAAAGATATCAAAGACATATTAAGAGACGTAAAAGGTATAACGCTCTATTCTGGTAGGATTTCGCCATCATAATGATAGTAACTCCTCTCCTTTTAAGCATGAATAGGGTAGGTTATTTTATTAACTTCACGGGTATACAAGTACAAAGAGATAAAGCACGTAAATATATAGGAAACAATATCTAGTATTATTGACTAGGGGTGGGTTTGCTTTTTATGTAATGATAAAGGTTAACACGGCTCATAGCTAGTCGTAAAATTTGATTAAACGTTATATTGATAAAAGTTAACTGCTGTCCGCGGCTAGCCGTGATTTGAATATATCTCAGGAGGATAGCACATTACTTTGACGCCTTGCATAAGTTTAAATTACTGATTCACAAAGAAGACATTCACTCCTATATTAACAATACCTACTTTTAGTTTTGAGGTAACCTCCCCAGCTGACTTACTTCTGTTCTGCAACAAGCTACCACCACCTTACAGAGTTGCAAATCTTACAAAAAAACTTATATTACAATAATTATGAGGCATCATTAACATAACACAAATAATCAAATACAACAATCAATAACGATTATCCAATAAAAAGAAACTGTTCCAAAACCTAAATGTTGTTCTAGCCAAAATTCAACATAATTTACATATCTAAATTATATTATTATTCACCCTATAAACTACTTACTCTTAATCAGGATGAAATGCACATCCATGTTGTGATTTGCAAATCTTTTGACATGGTTCAAGTCCCGGCTACATACAGCAATTATAAAAATAAACGGTTGCTGGAACTTCCTCGCAGACGAATTGAAAACAACAACTTGATAACATATACCTCCAAATCAGGGACCAGAATACAATAAATTCCATTTCATACTACTGTGTTCAAAGACAACAAACATAGAAACAAGGAAAAGATTGCTTAAAACATATGTGTGGAGCACAGCACTGTACGGCTGTGAAGCCTGGACAGTAGGAAAAGCGGACAAGAAAAAGGTAGGAGCCTTCGAAATATGGTGCTACAGATGTATGATGAAGATATCATGGACAGACAAAGTTAAGAACAAAGAGGTACAAGAAATGGTAGGGGAAGAAAGAGATATGTGGAAAATGGTAAACAATAGGAGAGATAGGCCACATACTACGGCATGAAGGAATAGTGCGGAATATTAGAAGCAGAGATAGGAAAAAGAGAAGTAGAAATATACCTAAGTTAAACTACTGCACACAGATAGTGAAAGATGTAGGCTGTAGGAATTTCAGGAAAATGTGTAGGCTAGCTCAGAATAGAAATAAATGGAGGTACGTATCCAACCAGTCCCAATATGGATAAACTAATGATGAAAAAATAACTGTACTTAAACATGATGATTATTATGAGCAACTACAAATATTGGTTGGACAATATTCTCGAATAATGTTAATTGTGTGAAAGGATTTACTGGAAAACTATAATTCAGCAACTGGCTAAGTGTTGGGGGATCTTGGCAGCTACAAGCTGCTCAACCTCCTTCACATACCACTGAATCTCGGTGAAATAGGGCATATAATTAGAAAACAATAGAAGGAGAACCGAGCTGTATGTAGGCTGTGTGGGAATTTCAAGGAACTGTGCAGGCTAGCTCAGAATATAAATAAGTGGAGGTACATATCTAACCAGTTTTAAGACGGAAAACCTAATGACGAAAAAATAAGCGCAGATAAATCTGATAACTATTATAAGCAACTACATGTGTTGGTTGTGAAATATCTGCAACTAATGTTGACTGTGCGAAAAGATATATTGGAGAAAATATTAAATCTGCAAATGTTCAAGTGCTGGGGAAGTTGACAGCCACAGGCTGTTTACCCCCTTCACAACCGTGCATTTATATTTCCAATGCTCCACCAGAATGTACTACATTCGCCAGGAGGCGAGTTTTTTTGTTGCCTGGAAATTTAGAATTTTGCCGAACCCTTGCCGTTCCAGGCAAGGTAGGGATCTTTAACGTGCGTGACAACACTCACACATGGGACCTCCATTTAACCTCTCATCCAAACGAGGGCGTAATTTTTGTGAAAAATGCTCATCTGTCATTTTTCAAGCAGTCGGCCGTGTCGGGATTTGAACCTAGGACCTTGGAATCCGTAGTCTTACGCTTACTACATTGATCCACGGCAACGCCCCCGTTAACAACCATTGAATGTTGGAAAAATAGGATATATAATTGTAAAACAATAGAAGGAGACCAAACTGCATCTAACAAGAAAGAACAGCGCCTATGATCAAAGGCAACAAACATAGAAACAAGAAGAAAATTATTGAAAGCATATTTGTGGATCACAGCACAGTATGTTTATAAAATACAGGCAGTAGAAAAGCAGACAGAAAAACGGTAGCTCCCTTTTGGAATGTTGCGTTTTAGATGTACGAGGATGATAGCATGGACAGTCAAAGTTAATAACAAAGAGGTTCTAGAAATAGTAGGGGAGTAAAAATATCTGTGTAAGAAATAGGAGAAATAGAAGGGCAGAGTACGTTCTAAGACATTTTTGAGAAATAGTATGGGATATATATTACAAGCAGAGATAAGACAAAGGAAGTAGATGTAGATCTAGATAGTGATAGATGCAGACTGTGCAAATTTCAGGGAATGTGTAGGTTAGTTCAGGATAGAAAACAATCAGGGTACGCATCTAACCAGTTCCAGGACTGAAGACATAATGATGATGGTGAGTTTGACAGAAAGCTAAACTTTTTAGAACGTTTACCATCTGGTCAAGAAATCTCATAAAAGCATAGGCTTTATCTTTCACGAATCAAAGTGCTTTTCAAGTACTTTTACTTTTTGTACACTTTTTATGCATACATTCATTCCCGACTTAGATATGCCTCAGTCATGTAGTGTCGATATTATGATTTTTGCATTAATATACTAGAAAGCATTCAAAGAAACTTCTTAAAACTTATGTACCATATTCTGTTTTTCACATTCAACACTGATTCGCTGAATAAATGCCGTTTTCTGCATACCATAATATTTTTGTACTTTTTAACTTTCACTGCCCAATGATACTTAGTCAAATATCCTTCTCCGTACCTCGACTGACCTATTGTAATCTTCACACATTTTATACAACTAATCCTTGAACAAATGTTTTAAAATTTTCTTCGTTGCATTTGATTTGTAACAATTATTCATAATTGCAACCACACTTAGACATTTTCCATACTTCATTGGATAATATTAAGCAAGCTGTGTTAAACAAATGAAATGCAGTTTAAAACTGTCATTCTGTTTTTGTGTGTTATAATTACTATTGGTTTTTGTGTTTTCTCTATATGTTATTATTTTGTAATTATATTGTAAGGGGTTTCTATAACGAGTAAAAAATAGTTGTAAAATTAACACAGAGGTGCATTATAGGTGAAAAGTAAAAAAATATCTAAAGAAATAAATATAGTACAAGTACATTTAAAATAAATACCAATTACCTCCATTTGATTGTGGTGGTGGTTTAATACGCTTATAATCCATTGTTGGATTTAGGAATGCCTTCTTTACTCTAACCCATTTAGACACTCGTTTACGATTAAAATTTTTGCTAGCCTAGAATTGATTTCTATAAAATTCTGCAAAACTAACACAAAGTAACCTTACACATTCATCATCAGCAATAGCTTTCTGGTATCGTCGAACCACATCATCAGGAATTTGAATTTTTGTACTTTTTCTCAGTCTGTACTTAGATGATTTTGTACTACTTTGCCTTGAATTACTATTATCGTCTCTATCACTTGTGTCAAGTTGTTCATCTTCACTACGATTATCATTGTCTTGATAATATCCAACTTGTTTAATGTTTCTCTTTTCTCTAATGTGCGAATTCTGTAACACAAAGGTACTTAAGTCTGTGATTTAAAATTTACAAGATAATTCAAAAAGGAATTAAAAATCTTCCACTAGAAAAATAGAGGATAAGCAGGAATTTAGTTTTAAAATTTCAATTTATATTTTTAAAACACCAGTTGTTACTGTTGCTTTTACTTTTAAAAACAAAGAGTAAGATAGCTAATTAAAATTAATATTGGAAAGAGTTTTTGTGATCTGCAATTTTCAGAACTACATTCTTCTTATCGCTATTGCATTCCTTTTTTTCTTTAATTAACAGTTTTATAACAACTTCAGTTGCTGAGGTCATAAAGCATCTCTCTAAACGGATATTACAAACACAGAAAACAATGTCAAATGCATTTCAATAAAAAATTATAGTCACAGACAGGAATCAATACCCGAGATGTGATTCTAGCTCACATTTCAAAATTGTTGATTTGTCGTCGTAACTACCAGCCTGTTCCTTATGTAAGTTTATGTTAAACAATGCCACATTCACTTAATTTCTTTTTACTTGATGCGTTTAGAAACAGTATCTTCATATGTCCATACAGAACTAAGAAGCCTCTTTCACAAACTTTTTCTCTCTCTTTCCCTTCCTCTCCTACCTTTATCTCATTCATTTCTTTTTTCACCTGATTTTTTCATGCCTAATTGTGAATTTTACACTTTGAAATTGATTATTTATATAATTAAATAAAAGCTACTAATAAAACTATATCATGAAATACTCTTTTTATCCATAAAACTTAAAATACACATTTTATTGTTCCAGTATCCATGAGAGTCGTAAAGGTTTGTTACATATAAAATTTTAACACTTAAGAAAAGGACCGATGGCATTTTTTGATATATACGTATAAAAATAGGCACATTTACAGTGATATTATACTGATAATTTTCTCTTAAGTGTAACTGTAAATGTTTTTAATACACATCTAATTAAAAGTAAATATTCTATACTCAAAATGGGGACCTTCCATTAATAAATAAATAAAATAATGTTTCTGGAGGAATACACTTTATAGAAATAGCTTTTTTGCTGAGCTTGTCACAATACAAAAGTGAACAGAAGTTACTTGAATATTTTAAAAATAGCGTTTTTTTTTAAAACAATGTGATTATATAATAATTATACAGATTTTTTAAAAATAAAATTGTCGTTGGGCACATTCAGCGCTTTAGTGAAGTGCTACGCTGCAGCACTATGCATGCGCTGAACGATATGTGGAAATGTCACTAAACATATGACAGATGACGTTTAACAATGTACAACCTTAAAAAAGATCAGATGAAGCGTTATTGAGTTATTGAGGAATAATAAAATTGGCAAGTTTCGGATTTTTCAAAATATTTTAAAAATTAAAAAGTTAGGTCAAATTTTGAAATAAGATTAATTGCGAGTATTAAAATCTGCAAAAAATTCCCCATTAAACCGCTGCTCTATGTCTTCTAATAACCAAGATACCAATGATGAGAATCGAAATTAAAACACACTGTATATATGAGACACCCTGTATTTTCTAAAATGATTTTGAAATGTACATTTCAAGTCCTCTCTAGTACTACTCAAAATTTTGTTTTCTTATTGCACTTAATAAGAGAGATATCTTACTTTATCACAGTAATGCTGCGCCCTGTGTATATAGAAAGTAACGGTACAACATAAGTTGTTGGCATTTTTGGTACCTCATGTGCAACCGCACAGCACATTCCTACTAGTTGTGGGTCCTTTTCACGTGAAATTTTAATTTTTGTTTTTACTTTATCTCGTATAATTTTCTCTGGGGATTTATGTGTAATGAACGTTGTTACCTCATATCCACCTCTTACCACACCCAAAAATTGGAAATCGTTCTTCACAATTTTATAGGCATGCTCCAATTTGTTTTGCAAAATCCCAAGTCCTAGATTAAATATATGGTAGATCCATTACAATACGCTAACCCTTGTTCGCCTAAGCTGAAAAGTGAAAACCCCCACCTATGTGATGTATCATTTTTTAGAAAGAAGGAGGAGATTATAGTTTTATTGGTATTTTTATCTATCAGAAAAACGTAAACCCTCGTATAGATTACAATTTTGTGATCAACCACTGATTCATTATATTTTATACAACTTCTAGTAACTGTATGTAAGTATTAGTTACCATTCTTGTTGAGGTGCACATGTGATGATCATCGGAAAATAAAGAATCCCTTACTGTTTCTGCAACAAAAGATAAATGTTAGAATTAGTATTTTAATTTTATCAACTTATAATTTAGAACGTTTTCTAAGTGAGCACTGTAACTGTTTTGTGTAATGTTTATTGTTGTAATTCTTTTTGAATCGTGCTACAGTACTTGTGTAAATGAAAATGGATGGACTAAATTTTTGAAAATGCCATTGGTAGTCAAATTATTGTCCTTTTATTATTTTTGAAGAATGCTTTTCTGCGTGGAACAATATTTTGGCTGCCAAGAGAGCATTTTCAAAAATCCAGCATGTCCATTCTTATTCGCACACACCTGGGAAACGATAAAAAAATTAGAACCGAAAACGAAACAAATAAAGTTGTCCGTGAAGTCAATCTCTGTAGCTAGTATTGAATAAAGTTTAGTACTTTCAATTTCATTGAGTGCTATCAATTTATTTAAGTCTTATCTATAGAGAACATACAGTAAGAGATTCACCAATCCAATGTAAAAATGTGAAGACAACAATGGCGGCTATAACCGCCTCGAGGGACTACTAGTGAGAACAAGAACTAATAGCTGGAAATTTAAATATTAAGGTTATATTTACCTAAAAACTTATTTTCAAATCTCAACAATATGTATGAAACATGTTGAATAAAAATTCATTTAAGCATATATGGTAAATAAATGAATTTTAATTCAACCTGTTTCATACATGTTGAGTTTTGAAAATAAGTTTTTAGATAAATTTATTGATGGTAGTTCATCATCATTAGATCTTCAGTCCTGGAACTGGTTAGACCCGTACCCTCCTTGTTTCCTATTCTGAAGTAACCTACACATTTCCCTAAAATTTGTACAGTCTGCATCTATCACTATCTGATCTGGGTCTCTACATCTACCTCTTTTTTCCTATCTCTGCTTGTAATATATCCCATACTATTTCGCAAAAATGCCTTAGAACGTATTCTGCTCTTCTATTTCTCCTATTTTTTCCACAGATATCCTTGCTCCCTTACTATTTCTATAACCTATTTGTTATTAACTTTGTCTGTCCATGCTACCATCCTCATACATCTGTAGCACAGTACTGCAAAAGGTTGCTACCGTTTTTCTGTCTGCTTTTTCTACTGCACGTATTTCATAGGCATACTGTACTGTGCTCCACACATATACTTTTCACAATTTTCTTCTTGTTCTATTGTGTTTCATCATAGGTGCTGTTCTTTCTTGCTAGATGCAGTTCGGTCCCTTTCCATTGTTTTACAATTATATACTCTATTCCTACGACATTCAGTGGTTGTGAAGGGAGTAAGCAGCCTATGGCTGCCAAGTTCCCCCAGCACTTGCAACTTTTGTCTATGTAATATTTTTTCCAATATATCTTTTTGCACAGTCAACATTAGTTGCAGATATTTCACAACCAACACCTGTAGTTGTTCATAATAATCATCAGATTTATCTGAGCTTATTTTTTTCGTCATTAGGTTTTCTGTCTCAAAACTAGTTGGATACGTACCTGCACTGATTTATATTCTGAGCTAGCCTACACAGTTCACTGAAAATCTCACACAGCCTATATACAGCTCGGTTCCCCTTCTATTGTTTTATAGTTTTATGCCCTATTTCACCAAGATTTAGTGAAGGAAGTCAAGCAGCCTGTGGCTACCAAGATCCTTCAACACTTAGACATTGGCCGAATTAATAGTTTTGCAGTAAATCCTTTCACACAATTAACATTATTCGAGAATATTGCCCAACCAATACTTGTAGTTGCTTATAATAATCATCATGTTTAAGTAACTTTTTTTCGTCATTAGTTTATTCATCTTGCGACCGGTTGGATGCGTACCTCCCTTGATTTCTATTCTGAGCTAGTCTACACATTTCCCTGAAATTCCTACAGCTTACATCTTTCACTATCTGTGTGCAGTAGTCTAACCTAGGTCCACCTTTACATCTCTTTTTTCCTATCTCTGCTTCTTGTTACCTAATTGTACCTATTTGTATTCTTGTTTTTGATTTATTTTCCTTTGCATACTAGTACTTTAGTTTTATTTTTGTTAATTTTCATATCGTATCTTTGTTGGAAACGGTTCCATTTCATTAAGAGCAGCTTCTAACTCTTCCTTGCTAGATGCTAATACCGCATATGCCATCTGCAAATCTAAGCATATCAATTTTTTGTACCTGCTTAGTAATTTCAAATGTCTTCCTGTATTTGACAGTATTCATTGCTTCTTCAGTATACAAGTTAAAAATTAATGGGGATAGGTCAAATCCCTGTCTCACCCCTTTCCTAATGTTTACTTCTCTTCGTTCCTGCTCTAATTCTATTACTGCTGTTTGCTCTTTGTATAAGCTATGCACTATTCGTCTATCCCTATAACTAATTCCAATCTTTTTGAGTATTTCGAACATTTTTTTCCATTTTATATTGTGGAATGCTTTTTTCAGATCTCAAACCCTTACACGCTTTCCCCTTTTTCTATTGTTTTCTCCATTATCACTCTCAGAGCTAAAATAACCTTCCGTGTCTTCTGTTTCGTCTAAACCAAAATTGATCTTCTCCTAGTATTTCTTCAGCTTGTTTTTCCATTCATCTTTATACAATTCTAGTTAATATTTTTGACACGTGTGCTGTCAAAGTTATTGTTCGAAAATTTTCATATCTATCCGTGCCTTTCTTTTTTGGTATAGTTACTATGAAGTTACGTTTGAAATCATTGGGAATCTCGCCTGTCTCATACATATAGCTTACAAGTTGGAAGAGACGTTCTGTTACTGCTTGTCCAGTGGCTTTTAGAGTTTCTGCTTGCACCTTATCTGACCTGGCACCTTACCATTTTTCGGACCCTTGAATGCTAATTCAAACTCATCTCTAAGTATAGGATATCCCAAGTCATCATTTTCAATGTCTGATTCCTGTTCTAATGCTGTTAGTTCTTCTCCTGCATATAAATTTCCTATATATTCTTGCCAACTACCCACTTTCTCTACATTTTCTATAATGATTTTTCTTCCTGCATCCTTTATACTTTTGCTATTCGGTTTTATATCCCTAAAATTGATCTTAATTAGTTTGTATGCTTCATCTGTCTTTCCTATTTCCATCTTAGTTTGTACCTCTCTGCACTTTTCCTCCATCCATTGTTCTTTAGCTTTTGTGCATTTGCAAATAATTTCCCATTTTATGGCTTCGTATCTCTGTTTTCTTGTTTCGTCTGATTTATTTTTGTATCTTCGTCTTTCTTCTATTAAATTTAGGATATCCTTTGTTATACATGGTTTCTTATTTTCTTTTTTGTGTATACCCCAGCATATCTCTGGCAGCCATATTTAGGCTGGATTTAATGTTATTACATTCTATTTCTACTTCCTTAGTATCAGATATTTTCCCGATATCTTTCAGCAATTCATTTGACTTTTTTTCGAATCTTTCTTGAATATCTTTATCGTTTAGTTTCCCAAAGTCAAAGTGCCTTTTCTGTTCCTCTTTTTTTCAAATTTTTAAATTTAAGGGCGGCCTTCAGAATTACAATGTTGTGGTCAGTGTCTATATCTGCTTCTGGGTAGCTTGTACAGTCTTTTAGTTTATTCCTAAACCATTGACTAGCAAGAATGTAATCTATTTGATATCTTCTTATATCTTCTGGCATCTTCCATGTATATCGTCTTCTAGCATGATGTTGAACTAATGTGTTTGTAATGATTAAATTGTACTTGTCGCAAAATTCTACCAGCCTATTTCCCCTGTCGTTTCTCGTGCCTAAACTAAATAAACCTACTACTGCTCCTTCCCTACCGTCACCTACCACTGCATTAAAATCCCCGTAATTATTAAATTTTCATGTCCTTTTACGTATCTTAATGCATGTTTGATATCTTTGTAGATAACTTCTACCTCTTCATCACTGTAGCTAGAGGTGGGCATGTATACTTGTATTATTACCGTGTTTACTGGTTTAGATTCTAATATAACCATGAGTACTTTTTTGTTCTTTTGTAAGTAATTTTCTACACAGTACCCTATCTTTTTCCGCATAACTACCCCAACACCCAAATTTCCTTCCTTTGCTCCTATATGAATTATCCTGAAGACTCCACTCCGAAAATTGCCCGCCTCTGGCCACCGAACTTCGCCGATCCCTACTATGTCTAGTGCTAACCTATTCATTTCGATTTTTAGGTTCTCTAGCTTACCTACTTGTTTCATACTTCTAACATTCCACGTTACGAGTCGCAAAATGCTCCCGACTCTTATTCTGAACTTTCCAATCACATCCTCTGAAGTAGTCTCCTCTCGGAAATCCGAATGGGGAACTACTTTAACTCCGGAATCTTTAACCCCAGAGAATGCCATCATGATTATTTCAATTTAAGTATGCTGTGTACTTGGGAGGTAATCTGGTGGTTTCTTTCCCGTTGCCTTTCACATCGTGGTAGTGTGTCTTAAACTGCCATACCAACCCCTATGGTCTCTGCCAATCTAAGTACCGAAAGAGCCGCTGCCCACTTTCGGGTACCTGTCTTAATCTGGTTCCTCATTAATGACCCTACTAGTTTAGTTGGACCTGTAGTTTGGCTCTTTATCTCATTAGAACATGTAAGCCATTTCACCTGTTCTAGTAATCTAGAAGTTCGGCAAGGTGCGGGTCCATTCGAAATGGTGATGGTAGTTAAACAGAAAAAATTAATAATAGTGGTTTATTAATGTAAATATTCTTTATTATACATCACACTTAGCAACAGTACAAAACAACTAATCAATAAATAACCTTAATGTATCATAAATATAATACAAACACCCTCACATCAATATGTTCATTGTGGTTTGTTTAGCGTTTTTTAAAAATCTTCTTTGGGAATTAAACCACTCATAGTTTTTAAAATCATCTTTATTTACGTTTCGATCCATGACCTAGGATCCTTGTCAAAATAATAAAAACATCAAGTTTGACATTTATGACATAAATTGTAGGCGACTTTGATTTATTGATGTTCGATATATTTAGTTTGAGTACATTAGGTGAAAATTTTAAAGTTTAAATAATTAAAAAAAAGGTGGAGACACGAAATGGAGACTTCAAAATTAACTCTTATAGATATTTACTAATGCATGTCTATAATAGATTTAATTAATTAACAAACAGAATTTTTTTATATTCCAATTATTTGTGTTTAATTAATTAAATAATAAAACACAAATTATTTAATTAATTAAACACAAATAATTGGAATATAAAAAAATTCTGTTCGTTAATTAATTAAATCTATTATAGACATGCATTAGTAAATATCTAAAAGAGTTAATTTTGAAGTCTTCATTTCGTGTCTCCACCTTTTTTTGTGTTGTATTGTATTAAATATTTTTGTTAGTACAGAGATACATATGACAATGAGATTCAGCACTTAAGCAAAGCTTGTGAAGCTGAATAGTTCAAATAGTTCAAATAGTTCAACAGAAAACTGTAAATAGTCAACTATGTTATAAATACAGGATTTATAAAAAATTGTAAAAAAATAAAAAATATTTATCTAGAAACTAATAAAAAAGATGGTCAAGTTCAACCTAAAGTTGGATCTGGAAAAACATTATTAATGTAAGATTATATTTTTCCATATGCATCATCATTTTGTTTTCGACCTCACTTACGGTCGGTTTGACGCAACTCTAACTTCTTTTCTATTCTGTGCTAATCTAAAAAGTTCTAGATACCCTTCGCAACCTGTTTCTAATAATTTGACTAATATAGCTTGGTCTTCCTATACTCTTCTATCGTTTTCTTAACTACCTGGCTCTATATAGATATTAGCACCCTGATGGTTGTTGAAGAACTCCAACATGTGTAGATAATTCCCACTTATAAGAATATTACCTGGTTATCCCCTCCAAAAAAGCAAAAGTGTTAAATTATATGTTATGGTAAGGCTTAAGCAGCAAATCGCTGCCAACATGCAGACCGCTAACTAATTGTGAGTTATGTCATGGTGACATTTAGTTAACTGATTTTATTTATCGTTTTTTTTTGTTTTTGAACTTACTTAAGGTCGGTTTGACGTAGCTCTAAATTCCTTTCTATTCTGAGCTAGTCCAAAAAGGTCTACATACCCTTTACAACCTAAATTTCTAATAATTTGACTAATATAGCTTTGTCTAGGTCTTCCTACTCTATTTTTATTTGGTAGTATATAATCTAAGACCTTACTAAATAGTCGATCATGTCTTAACTGGTGCCCTATCATTCTGTCTCTCCTGACCTTTAATTGTTTCCACATACAGGGTTCCTCACCTATCTTTCTATAAACTTTCTCATTTGTTACTCTATCTGTTCAACTAATCTTTAACATTCTTCTATAACACCAATTTCAAAAGCTTCTATCTTTTTCTTATCTACCTCTTTAATTGTCCAAGCCTCACTACCATATAATAAAACGCTCCATACGTACGACTTTAAGAAACATTTACTATTATCTAAACTAATACTATTAGCTATTAGTAGGTCTTTCTTTTTTAAAAGCATTTTTCTAGTTTGAGCTATTCTAGCTTCTATATCCATTCTGCTACGTTCGTCCTTTGTAATTATACTACCCAAATAGCAAAATTCAACTACCTCCTCTAACTCGGTATTACTTACTTTTAATTTTGGTTTAGAACTAGGCTGTAACTCACTTGTCATTATTTCTGTCTTTCCTGAGTTAATTCTCATACTATAGTTACTCTGCAGTATCTCTTCTAAAATATTTGAAAACTCTCCTAACTCTTTTCTGAACTCTGCATTAATGGCTATATCATCTGCAAAACGTAACATGTCTATTTTCTGTCCCTGTACACTAATACCTATCTCTTTTCTCTCTCTAGCTAAGTTTAAAGTTTCATCAATATAAACATTAAAAATCAAGGGAGACAGTATACAACCCTGTCTAACACCATTTCTAATCTTAGCTTCCTTTTCTATTTCATCAAATCTAATTACTACGCTTTGGTTTTTATATAGACTGTAAATAATTTTTCTATCCCTATGAGAGATTCCTATTTTTCGCAAAACCCTGAACATAACAATCCAATTAACCCTATGAATTGCTTTTTCTAAATCTACAAATGCAAAATGAGTCTTTTTATTTTTTTGTAACCTCTTTTCGATAATGACCTTAATCATTAGTATCGGTTCTCTAGTCCCTCTGTCTTTACAAAATCCTAATTGGTCTTCGCTTAAATAATTCTCAGCCAAAACTTTTACTCTAATTTTAATTATATTTGTTAGTAATTTGGAAGCGTGGAAAGTTAAACTAATCGTTCTAAAATTCTCACACCTATCAGCTCCTGACTTTTTTGGGATTGGGATAATATTTTTTTCGAAATCTATTGGGACCTCACCTGTGTCATATATTACTTTTAGTAGTTCATATAATCTGTCTAAAGTTTTCTGATTTGCATATTTTATTAATTCTGCGGGTATATTGTCTACCCCCGGCGCTTTATTTAGTTTAAGATCCCTAACAGCTCTATCATATTCCTCTCTTAATATTGAAACCCTATTTCTACATCCTCTTCTTGGTCGTTCTCTAACTCATCCATATCGTCTCCTTTATATAAATCTTCTAAATACCTTTTCCATCTATCTGCTACCTCAACTTTATTTATTAGAAGCTCATTTTTTGCATCTTTAATACCATTATATTTTTTCCTATCTTCCCCGAAAAACTTTTTTACTGCCCTGTAATCCCTGTCTGTCGTACCTACTCTCAAATCATCTTGTATTCCCTTACAATTCTCCTCCATCCATTTATTTCTAGCTTTTCTACACTCACGTACTATCTTATTTCTAACTGTATTATATTTTTGCTCACCTTCACTATCCAATTCTCCGAAAGGTTTAAGCTTTCTTTTATTTTCTATTAAATCTAATATCTCCTTTGTTACACAGGGTTTTCTCGCTTCTACTATTTTTTAACTATAGTCTGTGTTGCTGTATTATGTACAGCCCTTTTTATTTCTTTCCATCTATTTTCTATGTTCCCTCCTATAGTTATCTCTTTGATCTTATTATCTAGTACTTGTTTATATTCCTCTTTTACCTCATTATCATTAAGCTTACCTAGATGCTATCCCTCTCTTTTAGCCTTTCTCAATTTTTTGAATTTTAGATTACACTTTATTTTAACTAAATTATGATCGCTATCTATGTCAGCCCTTGGATGACTACGACAGTTTTTAACTTAGTTTCTGAATCTTTGTTTTAGTAAAATATAATCTATTTGGTATCTAGCCCTGTGACCTAGAGCTTTCCAGCTATATCTTCTTCTAACATGTTGTTCGAATAGGGTGTTTACAGTTACTAATCTATGTTTCTGACAAAATTCAACTAATGTTTCTCTTCTATTATTTCGTCAACCATACCCAAATTTCTCTACCATTTTTCTCTCAGTACCTTCTCTCACTGACACATTAAAATCGCCCATAACTATTAAATTCTCATCTCCCTTTACTTTTCTTACTATACTATTTATATTCTCGTATACCTTTTCTACTTCCTCATCCCCGTACTGAGTTGTTGGCATGTAAACCTGAACTAAAACAGTGTCTGTGGGTTTCGTACCCAATCTAACCATAATTATTCTATCACTAAATTGTAAGCACTCTTTAACTTTACATCCTAATCTTGCTACCTTACACTATCCCTACTCCTACCTGTTCATTAGTTGAAGAAGTTGTAGTTATTCTATAATTTAATGACACACTGCCGCATCTTAAATATATTTTACCGTGCACAGATTTATAAAGCTATATCTAGTTATTATGTCACCTCCAGCATTATAAATCTGGCTTCATATATATCTTAATTGAATTTGCCTATTTTGTAATTGGGTATTCATATAAAATAGTGTAAATAAATAAATAAATAATTATCTTTCCAAAAGTCATTACTATCTGGTCATCTCACCTCACTAATACCTAAAATGTTTAGCTTTCCTTTTCTCATTTCGACTAATAAATTCGTTAACTTATCTACTCTAAGTAATTCCAAGCCCCATCACTAAATCGAACTGTTGTTTTAAATTCTTACTATGATTGGCCCTAAGTACCCCCTTCCGGAGATCTGAATGTGGGGGTATTTTACCTATGGACAAGAATTTTACTTGTGAGCTCTCCATCATACATAGTTCGTGTTTCAGGTCACGCATACCCGGGAAATATTGTGGTAGGTTGCCATATCTTTCCACAATGCAGTTTTTAAAGATAGCAAAAAGCCATATCTGTCACGGCCAACCACCAATAACCTTGTAAATTACTGAGGATCGCCCAAGACCAACTGACTCTCCTTCAATATCGTTTAGCCAGCAAGGCTGCTGCCCCTTACTACGCCTTTTAATCGCCTTTTACAATAAGCAGGCTTACTATAATAGTATTCTTTGTCCCCTACATCCAAAATGAATGGTTTCTTTAGAAACTTAAAAATACCGAAATTTATGTAGTTATTAAAGAATTTTAAATTATCAGTTGCTTTTGCTTTAAAGGAATCAACAAGAAAGAAAAGCTGTAGTATCAACTCAGAAAATACAAATAATTTGACGTTTGAGCGTAGCAAAAGTGTTAACCATGTCCCATTAGGATTTAGTAATGAAGATTAGTTTAATTTATTAGTAATATATGGGGAATGTAACAAGGTAATTAAAAGGGCTTGCAAAACCTTTTGTTTGAGATATCCAGATAGACCCAAAGCCGCGTACAACATGCTGGTGCAGCTCATTCATAACTGCAAAATTCACAGACAGTTTGTTGGAAAGCCTCAAAGAATTGATCCTGTCATAGACAAAGAAGATAGTGAAGTTACAGTATTGGGACACCTCAGAGCATATCCTAAATATTCCATAACATGTGTGTAAAGAGATTTAGGAATATTTCAGGAAAGTTCTAGCCGTATTCCATCGAATTAGTACGAAATTTGAAGGCTAATGACAATAAAAAAGAATGATTTTTTATGAATTTATCTTAATTAAAACTCAGGAAGATGAGAATTTAAAAAAAATAATTTGGTCAGACGAGCTGAAATTTAAGAAGAATGGAATGTTTACCTGGCATAACTCTCATTACTAGAATGTTACTAATCCTCATATTTAGTGAAAGGCAGTTTCAGGGTCGAGTTTCAACGTATTTGCTGCACTAAAAAATGACTATGAGCTAGCGGGTTTTATAATGAAAATTTGAATGGTAAGCTTATATTGAAAAATAGAAGGCAGATATTGTTTAAAATTTTGGTCGTTTATTTCAGGAAAAAGATATATTGAAATTTTACAAAATTATTTACATCCGTTAAATCTAAACTGGAATCAGCTGTGGTATCAACACAACAGAGCTCCACCTCATAGTAGTTTGCTTGTAAATATCTTTCTTCAAATTATCTTTGCAGATTGTTGGATAACAAACAACGGGTCCCCGTAAATGACCTCCACACTCATTCGATATCACTCCTTTATATTAATTTCTTTGGAGTCTTATAAAAGATATCGTGTATGCTTCACCAATTACAATAAAACAAGATTACCAGGATACAGTCCGTAATGCAACACGATCACTTTCTCCGCAATAAATTCGGAAGGCCACCCATGGTGGGTTTTTAAGAAGAATTTATAAATGTTTGTAAGTTGGAGGCAACCAGTTTGAACATTCGTTGTAATTAATTTTACATTTTTGGTTTTTCTGCTAAGTTATCCTTAGTTTTTCTCATAATGCTGTTATTTGTTATTAATCACGAAAATCATACAATGTGCACCCATGGCATGTAGCAATGAGAATAGCAAACTCGTTTGTTTTGTGGTGTATCAAACCTCAATCGTATCTAGAGCTTGTACTTTTCTTCAAACCAAAGCGAACTGATACTTTAAAATTCTCTAATAACTACGTAAATTTGGTTAATTTTAAGTTTCTACAAAAAACCATTTATGTTAGATATAGGGATGTAATCACAAAATTCAGTTATTTTTTGCGTAAAATCCAAGAGTGAAGAGAAAAGTGAAAGGTGCCGTTCTAAAAAGTAAGTTTTCGAAATTCTTGCAATAGTAAAATTTGGCACCAATTTCCGAGCACCATATATAATTCTTTTGAAGAGTTTTCAAAGATTCGGAAAGCTACATGTCCTATTTGTGAAAAATCTTAAAAATATTTGACCTGACACGCTTGGATGTTGAAAAAGTAAATGTTTAAAAACTGAAACAACTCCAAAATGGTGCAGTTTAGGCGTATGATATCTTATTTAAGGATGCATTGCAATTTAGCATAGATTCCAAGAATTCAATAAAAATCGACCCAGTCCATTCAAAATAACGAAGTTGGGGTCTATTTACAGTATAACCGGAAGTTGCAGAAAATTAAAAATATTTTGGCCAGACGAGCCATTTGGAAAACTCCACTATACCAATTTTTAGGTAATTTGTTCTAGTAGTTTTTCTTATACTTACCGACTCAGTTTGTCATGATCGACCCTGTACATAAGCACTAGTAATATTATATAAAAGCAAAACCTCCAATGAACGAATTGTGTACCGGATACTGATATTAATACAATTTAATAAAAATCAATAAAGTATTCTTCAAAAATAAATAAATAGATAATAAAGTAAAATGTAAGAACAGTTCTCAAATAATAAAAGTGTTAAGCAATATATTGAGAGCGTTTCCAACAGATGTTTGGATTTGATAGTAAGTACTCTGAACTGATGCCAAAATCTCTGTTATTTAAACATATAAATTATTGAGTAAATTGCACATTATAAACGAGTTAAAACACGAATAATGACACTTACATGACTCTTGCGTTAGAGCAAAGCAAACACCGACACTGATAAATAAAACAAAAATTTTAAAAGACCCTGTCCGGATATGTTAGTTACAATAATTAATAATTACTAAGGCAGCCAAAAATGTCATTAGAAGCGTTTCTTTAAGTTCAACATCCTCCAACATTTAGTTAAATAATTTGCATTTTATTTTGATGCTGGCAAACACTTGCTATACGATTGCATCTGTAAAAATAAAATCTAGATCGTCATGCTCTAGGACAAATTGGAACCGTTTTGTATGTTATGGGCAATGTACTTTCTAGCACATCATTATTTATATTATTTTATTAAATAAGTTGGGTGTTGCTGTTGATCTGTAAACGTTAAATAAAATAATCTAAGGAGGTGATAACTGGTGAATCCTTATGCAATTTGTACACTAAACTGTCATAGTGTTAAAATTTTAAAACTATTTTTAATATGGACAGGAAAGAAAAGCAAAAATTTATTATGAGTTTCACAAAAAGAAAATTTTTGCTTAAGAAATAAACATAAATCGTTTAAATGAGTATGGAGATTTGACAATCGATATCTACAGTATGCAATTTTAAAATGGAAGTAGAACATAATAATGTAATAAACCTTCTTGATACGATATTACATACAGAATAAATCCTAAATATAAAAATTGAATAATATACAAAAAATAAATGGCCCGGCGGATATATTAATTGCTTATGTGTTTTAAAATTTCAGCGACCTGTGCATATATTACCAAATGTTACCGAAAATATTAAAGACCAAACTGAAAATATACATGAAAATGATAGTAGTGCCTACTGCAGTAGTGAGGTTACTCTGGTGTAATTTAAAAATTGCGGTTCCCATGTGAATATTTTCTTTATATTTTTCATACTGAAAAGACTGGTTCTTTATTCCACTACTGCTACTAAGTATAAAGCAAAAATATGACTAAATAATTAATTTAAATAATCGCTGTAGCTGCGGTGTAGTGCTTCTTTACAAATTCTTAACTTACCATCAAGCCGATTCTGTACACACTTTGATTTTGAAATTTGCGAATCCTGCTCATTTGTATATGTTTTATGTATTTCGTTTAATTTGCTTTTGTTAATAATAATTATAAAGTAGCCTTTTTTTAAGACTACGCTTTGTTATTTATTTTGAAACTGTAAGAAAATCTTTTTAATTTTTTTTGTTGGAATTCTTATTGTTTTGTTTTAGGTGAATTATCATCATCATTAGGTCTTCAGTCCTCAAACTGGTTAGATGCATACCTTCATTGTTTCCTATTCTGCATCTCTCAATATCTGCGTGCAATAGTCTGATCTAGGTCTACCTCTAGCTCTTTTTTTTCCTATCTCGTACTATTCCCCAAAAATGCCATAGAACATATCTTGCCCTTCTATTTCTCATTTTATTTTGTTTTCCACAGATTTCTGTATCTCCTTACTAATTCTATAACCTATTTGTTTTTAACTTTGTCTATCCATGCCATCATTTTCATACATTTAAAGCATAACATTCCAAAAGGCTGCTACCGTTTTTCTGTCTGCCTCTCCTACTTCCCCTGTTTCATAGACATAATGTACTGTGCTCTACACATAGGCTTTCAACAATTTTTTCCTTGTTTGTATGTTTGTTGTCTTTGAACATAGCCGTTACTCTTTCTTGTTAGATGCTGTTCGGTTCCCCTTATATTATTTTACAATTATAATCCTATTTCCCGAATATTCAGTGGTTGTGAAGCAGGGGAGGCTCCGTGGCGTAGTGGTATGTGTGTGACTACTACGCCCAAGGTTCCGGGTTCGAATCCCGACATGGTCCGCTTGAAAAATGTTAGGTGAGCATTTTTCATAAAAATACACCTTCGTTCGGATGAGAGGTAAAATGGAGATTCCGTGTGTGAGTGTTGTCACGCACGTTAAAGATTCCTACCTTGCTTGGAACAGCAAGGGTTTGGCAAAATTCCAAATTTTCCAGGTAAAAAACTCACTTCCTGACCATTGTAGTACCTTCGGGTGGAGCATTGGAAAATCACATGTAGGGTATGTGAAGGGGGTTAAACAGCCTGTAGCTGCCAAGATCTCCCAACACTAGAACATTAGTAGATGGGGTCCCCGTATAGTCCATGGAATCCTGTTTTCTGATTGGTCTGTAGCCACGCCCCAACAACCCCGCCACTTTTATGATTGGTCGATGACTCCGACCAAACAACCCCGCTGCGTTCTGATTGGTTGATGACTTCGCCCATTTATCCTACCACTTTTCAGACGTCAAACCCCACCTTCACTCTGACGTCCCACTAATGACATAGCATAACTCCGCCTCCTGACGTAGCAATTGTCACTTTTGACACATCCGTCATTTTCAAGTACGTCACAATTTTTACACACCCACCTATATACAACTTTTGAGAAATTATATAATTAAATGCAATTTTACAACAGCCCTGTATATAGTTATAGTAAATGATGCTGTACTTTATTTTCTGTCATACGTTATTCCACCATCTTGTCGACCGTATTTATCGTTTAAGGTGTGTCATTCCTCGACATACCGTGTAGATCGGAAAAAGACAACGCCACCGAAGAGTGAACCGGGGCCTCCAGCATACTACACGGATATGCTAACCACTGAGCTATCTAGCATAGTCAATGAGTGAATGATGCATGTTTTATTTAATTCTAGTACTAATACATTTTCCTTATACTGGGTGCTTCAAAAAAATGTATACACACTTTAAACTATTGTAGTTTTCCCGCACTACAAGGCTAATGTTATATTTCTTCGCCAGGTGCCAGCATAATCGTCCCTCTATGTTATATTATCAGTTGGAATTTGTAATATCAACATGGCGGACGTACGTTTGAGTTTTGAAGAACGAAAGCAGGTAATTAAGTGGTACTGGAAGTTTGAGAATGTAAATGAAGTTCAAAGACAGTGGAGAAGGAAGTATGATACAGAACCACCTTCAAGATTAACAATTACACGCATACGAGACAAATTCGAAGTTCATGTAACAGTGTGTGATGTGCATAAAGGTCATTCAGGTCGGCCTCGAACAGCTACAAGTGATGAGTCATCAACAACAGTCTTGGAACTGTTTCAACGCTCTCCTAACAAATCTTCAAGGCAAGGGGCACGTGAAAGTGATGTAAGTGCTAGCAGCGTGCTACGCATTCTGAAGAGAGGCAAGTATCGTGTTTACATTCCAAGGCTGGTGCAACAGCTAAATGACGACGATCCAGATCGAAGGTTGCAATTTTGTGAATGGATTCAGGAGATGGTGATACGTGAACCGGGATTTATGGGTAGCATCATTTGGTCGGATGAAGCCCAATTCAAACTTAATGGAACTGTCAATAGGCACAATTGTGTTTACTGGTGTGAAGAAAATCCTCACATTACAATTGAAAAAGCTGTAAATTTGCCTGGTGTAAATGTGTGGTGCGGTTTGTCTTCAAGGGGACTCATTGGACCTTTTCGATTTGAAGGCACTGTAACTGGTATTAATTACCTAACAATGCTTGCTGATTCCATATTTCCTGCCATTCGTGCATTATACGGTAATGATGATTTTATTTTCAACAAGATGGTGCTCCGCCGCACTATCACAGGGACGTACTAGCTTACCTGGATCAAAATTTGTCGGGCCAGTGGATAGGACGCAGGGGGCCAATCGAGTTTCCAGCACGCTCTCCAGACCTTACACCACTGGATTTCTTCTTGTGGGGCACGGTAAAAGATGAGGTGTACAAACGTAAACCACGTAACCTAGACATTCTTTGGAATGAGATTCAAGCAGTGTGTAGAGAAATCTCATTGGACGTTTTGATACGATGTACAGAATCTGTGGTGACTCGTACTCAGAATTGTATTGATGCTGCAGGTCACCAATTTGAACAGTATTAACATTTGTTATTTATGTTTCATTTACATTGGACTTTCAGCTTTCTATTTTCCTGAAATTTAACTTTGTAGAACGGTAAATAAATTTTCTATGGAAGTTCAAAGTGTGTATACATTTTTTTGAAGCACCCAGTATATAGACATTGCGCATAAATATTCCCGGACCATTTAATAAAACTAGCAATAAATAATTCTATACGAGGAAATTCTAATTCTAAATCAGTTAAATAAGGTTATTAATGTATTGCATAGTTTTAGAACCTATACAACAATGTGAATTATCACTTGTCGGTCTGTGAATTTTTAATCACCACTGACTTTTTTGAGACTCTCCAAGATTTATGACCGATTTGAACGATCTTGCGTACAAATAATTATTTCCATAATAGTTAATAAATAACGATGGCATTAAATTAATTTAAAACTCACTTGTTCCAATCCTGCTATATACAAGCAGAAAATTCTGATTCTGTTATTTTTAAATTTTGTCGTTTAGATTGCGTAATAGTAAGAATAAATAAAGAGACTGTCGGTATCTTCTTTTAATTATTCTGTGCAGTAATTAAAATATTGTTGTATAACTGACTTTGACAAGAATGCGTGTTATAAAGATACGAACTCAGGTATAAACAAGTTTACTGCTTCTCTGTATGAAAATAAAAATCTATATTGCAAATGCTGAAACTATGCGACCTATTATTACAAAGTAGACATAATAATTATTATTAAACAACAAATATGTAAGGTGCAAATCTAGAACGGACGCTTTTTTCATTGAACCCAATAAGTAAGTAATTGCTTGATGGAATTGAACGCGAAATTATAACAGAAAAATATTCATGATTTAAATTTATTAACAACCGTAAATGGTATAGTATTTGTTACGATACGATATATTAATAGACTTCATTAAAATTGTTACAATTACTTATTAATGGTTTCTTACTTAAGTATGAATCAGCCTGCGTGCTGATGGGTTTGCACCCCCACTTTCTCTTTATGGGTATTGAAAAGGACCAGTCGGTCTAGTGATGTCGTCGAAGGGTGAAGCAGATGTGTACGTTTCCAATATGTGCTAATAAAGAATTTATTTGTGTGTGAAGTCGAACATTATTTCAGTGTTTCACTTTATAGGGCACCATGTGTCCTCGAAAAGGCACAAAGGACATTGCGTCCGTTACTATAAAATCAAATAATACAGTCTTATTGCTCAACAATCTCGTGGTGTTATCTTACACCTGGTCCTTATCATACAGTATATCAAAGTATAACAATCTTTCCAAAAGAACAAAGCTCATTCAGTATTATATGTAATAATATTACTTAACCTACTGGTAATTAACAAAACAGAAAACGGAAACACTATCGTTTGCTTCTTAAAGTTTTATTGACAACATTTACTACGACCATTAACCCTATATGTACGGCTGCTTATAATATGCATATCTCTACTTTTAGTAAAACAAAAATAAATCATTTTCTGCTTCATATCGATAACTTGTAATAAAATTTTTGGATAACAGGTCGAATAAAATAAATCGGGAGGGCTCCTACCGCCTTGTGTTTGTTTCCATTTACCACTTATTCACAATTTATCGACTTCGATGACCATAATATTCAAAAGAATTTAGAATGTTGCGCTTGCGCATACAACGTTAATAAGAATTGGTACTGAAGGTTATATAAAGGCTAACATTTATGGCGCACATTAGTCTTAACCAGATCTTATTCCTAGCTGGTTATTTTATTTTAACAGTTTTAGAACTAATTGAATTATGGCATTATCAATAGTAAAAGATTTTATCAAAACAAACGAGCGTTATAAATTATCTTAACATTGCGTAGAATTCAAACTAAATTCGCTTGATAGAAAAGTTCAAGATGCAGAACAGTGGTTAAGAAATGGATTGAAGAACATTTTTGAATATACTACAAATAGGCTTAATCATCATGACAAAACAGGTATTACGTTTACGGCTAATGGAATAGAATCCGATCTTCACATTCTATTTAAATATGGTTCTGATTTAAAGTTTGAATTTGTATGGCAACAACTATTTAATTTGTACCAAAGCAACAAAGGTGCAGTCGAAGGTGATACATTCAAAATTATTACCACAAGTTTTACACCACTTGAGGGTTCAGGAGCCAACCGTAGCCAGTTTACCACTTTTGAGGAAGAATGCTCGAAAAGGAGAGGTATAGTTGCAATAAAAAACCACGATGACCTTTGTCTTCCAAGGGCACTCGTTGTATCACAAGCGTATGCTTTAAACGAGCTAAATTTAACCAAATTAGACGCAATATAGGTAAACGTCAAGATTCAGAGGTACAAAAATTAATTCTTGAAACTGGAATCCAAATTCCGCCAAAAGGACCAGGTACTATGGAACTTCAACAATTTCAAAAGTATCTTAAAAATTTTAAGATCACAGTTTATTTCTATAACACCTAGGGGAGAGTCGTCTTATTTGAATGACCAGATGCTCATAACAAGATCAATCTGATCCATCACAACACCCACTTTAACGTTATTACTTCATTAACTGGTGCGTTTGGTTGCTCAATAATTAAACAATACCTACAAATGTCATCATAGACAGAAAGTTTTATCTATGAAATGTCATCTAACTTCGGACAGTTTCCTGCATTACAAATTACACGTACCATCTAGCGGGCGTAGTATGAACTAAATCAGTGCTAAAATCCCGGCCATAAATGTTACTCATCTAATGTGTGGTTTTATCTATGGTCATGGATCGAAACGTAAATAAAGTAGATTTCAAAAATTATGAGTGGTTTAATTCCCAAAGAAGATTAAGAAGAATGCTAGACAAACCACAACAAACATACAGGGAGTATATACACTTGTCATTTGTGTATTTTAAATGAGATGCAACATGTGCTTTGAAATAACCAACAATGTAATGGAATGTTATAAGTGTGGATTAAGAAGACAAGTAATAAAAGGCGAAGACGTCATTAAACAGTTTGCTTGTCATTTATTGGCCATTAGTAAGAAAAAGCTTAAAACATTGTAGTACGTGCACATAATGGGCAAGCCTATGACCTCTAGTTCATATTGAAGTACTTTATGGAAAATACTGATATCAAACCAGAAGTTATCATGAGAGGCAGTAAAATTTTAATGATGACCGTAGGGAACATTAAATTTATAGACACTTTAAACTACTTTCCTATGAAATTGACCGACCTTCCTGCATCTTTTGGACTTTCAGAGAAGAAAAAAGGGTACTTTCCTCACCTGTTCAACACCAAAGCTAATAAGCATTATGTGGGTCCACTACCACCACAAAAATTCTACCAACCTGACAACATGAAATATGCAGAGTGCCAAAATTTCTTACAATGGTACGAAGAACACAAAACTAAACTCTTTTATTTAGAACAAGATATGATTAGGTACTGCATTAGTGATGTCAACATTTTAACTCAGGCTTGTGTAATATTTCATAAAATGCTTGTAGAACAAGGCAACGTGTCTCCCTTCACTAAAGCAATAACTATAGCTGGAGCATGTAATAAGCTGTTTAGGCGAAATTTCCTAAAACCCAATACCATAGGCGTAATTCCAAAAAAACGGTTATAGAAACGCAGACAACCAATCCAGAATAGCTGTACAGTGGTAGATATATGAGGAAACACAAAGAAACATCAGTATACAATATTCATTGAAGCAGAAAGAGGTTACTGTAGCGGGTGTAAAGGTTGATGGTTATTGTCCAACCACAAACCAGATTTTTCTTTCCCTAGGGTGCTATTGGCACGGATGTCCTCAATGCTTTTTCACTGCGCTAGACAGAGACGCTGCTCTTCATAAAAACCCCACGAACAGTTTAAATGCAAGGTACGAACGAGCCTTAAATCAAACAAAACGGCTTAGGTCAAAAGAATATGAAGTAATTGAAATATGGGAACACAAATTTCGTCAACTGATAGAGAAAGACCGCCAGTTAAAAGAAAAACTAAACAATCATCCGGCTCTGATTTATTTGCCTCTAAATCCCCGTGAAGCATTTTTTGGAGGAATGTACCATGAGTTATTCTAAAGCAAAAGATAATGAACAAATCAAATACATGGATGTTTGTTCATTATATCCGTACGTATGTAAATATGGTCGGTTCCGTTTAGGACACCCGCGAATTTACTTGGGCGAGGAATGCCAGAAGCTAAATCTTCCCCACACAGATGGAATCATAAAATGTAAAATTCTTCCACCACAAAAATATGTATCGCCCTGTTTTACCGTACAAAATGAATGACAAGTTAATGTTTGTTCTGTGGCGAAGGTTTCAATCAAAGCGAATGCTATCACGAAGTTGAAGATAGGGCATTATCGGGTACATGGATTGTGGATGAGGTAAAGAAGGCTATTGAGAAGGGGTATGTAGTTTTAGAAATGTATGAAATATGGGAAAAGATCTCGGAGGATTGTTTACTGAAATGATGAACAAGTTTATCAAACTTAAACAGGAAGTATCCAGATGGCTTCTTGGTTGCGCAACAAAAAACGCATACATAGAAACTTTTCTAAATAGCGAAGGCGTGCTTTTAGAAGTTGAAAACATTATTAAAAATCCAGGATTAAAGTATTTAGCTAAATTAATACCAAATAGCTTTTGGTATGTAACGTCATTTTCTTTTTATATTTATTATATTTGTTTTTTTTAGGGAAAAATTTGGAGAATGACAGAATCAGCCCAAGTGTTCGATCATACGGCAGCCATTAGAACTGTATAACCTTGATGCCCACCCAGCTATTGATATCAATCACATTACTATCATCAACGAGGAGGTACTACTTGTCTCTTGGCAATATACTGTCAACGTGGTGGTTGCCGCTTATGTCACTGCCCAGGCGCGGCTGAAGCTGTACAGTTACTTAGAAAAACTAGGTGATAGGGTTCTATATTGTGATACTGATTCTGTAATTTACATATCTCGGAAGCACGAATGGAACGTCTCCACCGGTACAGGACTTGGTGAGATGACAGACGAACTAGAAGAGTATGGCTCTGAAAGCTATATATGTGAGTTTTTATCAGCGGGGCCTAAAAATTACAGCTACAAGGTGTACTCTCCATCGACTGATAAATATCAAGAAGTATGTAAAGTGAAGAGGTTTAACTTAAATTATTGCACAGCTAAACACATTAGTCTAGAAACCATGACGAATTTAATTCAGAAACAACCACCTGGAAGTATACAGGTAGAGCAAAATCAAATAAGGAGAACAAAAAACACATCAGATAATTACTACAAACGAAATCAAGACCTACAAAGCTTGTCTTGAAAAAAGAAATTTTTTAGAAGATTATCAATCAATACCTTATGGTTTCAAGAAAATCGAATACTGAATTATTTCAAACTTATGTACACAATTTTTCAAATCAATTATATAAAGTTTTGAATTTTTTATCATCATATGAATGATGTTCTTTACACACGCTGCAAAATATTTCGTCACATGAATGTTTACGATCTGCTTTTATAGTTTTAAGATAGTCTGCACATCTCTTTATACGTTCACACATTATCTGTCCATTTTTGGTGAAAGACTTGTGGTTGTCGTAACACAGCCGTCCTCTGAATCGTTGACTACAATCAGGGCAAACAATTTTATCTTTTACATGTTGACAGGGAGGTTCATTTCGACAACCTGCACATTTTTTATTACAACGATGTCTGTGCTTATGATCATACAGGATATGACAAATGTCGCAAAAGTATGAGCAACCAAACGCACCAGTTAATGAAGTAATAACGTTAAAGTGGGTGTTGTGATGATTCAGATTGATCTTGTTATGAGCTGTTACATTCCAAATTTGGAGATGTACTCTTTTAAATTTGTAAGTGAATTCTCGCCATTATTTTTAAAATATACTTGTGCACTTCCGTTACTTTGGACAGTTGCGTTTGCGCAAAGGAATGCGCAGACGCGGAGTGGCGGAAGTGCGCGGTTTGGGACACGACGCGGAATAGCCAACTAGACGTCTAACAGTGAGGTTTAGCTGTGTCTTTTTTTGTCTTCTCTTTCAGGTAATGTAGGTTTCCTTTTATCTCTTGCCCTATCGTATCTCTGCCTTCACTTTATTCCTATCGTACCGCTACAAACACGCAGAGGGAAAACAAAACAAATCTGGCTTCAACGAGGGCGAAGCCCGACCCACGCCCAAAATGGAAATAAATATGGCTTCTGCCGCAAAAATAAATTAATGGGGATAGGATTCATTCCTGTTTTATCCCTTTCCTAATATTTACTTCTCTACCTTTTTGCTCTAATTTTATTACAGCTGTTTGATCTTTGTATAAGCTATGTACTATCTGTCTATCCCTAAAACTCGTTCCAATCTTTTTGAGTATTGAACACTTTTTTCCATTTTACATACTCGAAATTTTTTTAGATCTATATACATGCTTTCCCCTTTTTCTATTGTTTTCTCCATTATCATCCTCGGGGCTAAAATAGCATCTTGTCTTCTCCTGTTTTGCCTAAACCCAAATTGATCTCAATAGTATTTCTACAGCTCTTTTTTCCATTCGTGTTTGTACAATTGTAGTTAATATTTTTGACACGTGTGCTGTCAAACTTATTGTTCGAAAATTTTCATATCCATCTGAGCCTCTCTTTTTTGGTAAAGTGACTATGATGTTACGTTTGAAATCTTTGGGTATCTTACCTGTCTCATACATATAGCTTACAAGTTGGAAGAGACGTTCTGTTACTGTTTGTCCAGCAGCTTTTAGAGTTTCTGCTTGTACCTTATCTTTACTGGCGAATTCAAAATCATTTCTAGATATAGAATATTTCGTCATCCTATGCAATGTCTAATTCCTGTTCTAATGCTGTTAGTTCCTCTCCTGCATATAAATTCCCTATGCATTCTTGCCATCTAACCACCTTCTCTACATTTTCTATAATGGCGTTTCCTTCTGCATCCCTTATATTTTTGCTATATGGTTTTATATCCCTAAAATTTATTCTAATTATTTTGTATGCTTCGTCTGTTTTTCTTATTTCCATTTTATTTTCTTATTTCCATCATCAATCCATTGTTCTTTAGCTTACCTGCAATTGACGAATAATTTCCCATTTTATGGTTTTGTATCTCTGCTTCCTGTTTCGTCTGATTTATTTTTGTAATTTCGTCTTCTCTATTAAATTCAAGATATCCTTTGTTATCCATTGTTTCTTATTGTATTTTTGTATATACCCCAGAATATCTCTGGCCACCATGTTTAAGCTGGATTTAATATTATTTCATTCCGTTTCTACTTCCTTAGTATAAGCAATTTTCCCGATATCTGTCAGCAATTCATTTGAATTTTTTCAAATCTTTCGTAGATATATTTAGCTCTTAGTTTCTCAAAGTCAAAGTGCTTTCTCCGTTCCTTTTTTCAAATTTTTAAATTTAAGTGCGGCCTTCATAATTACAATTTTGTGGTCAGTGTCTATATCTGCTTCTGGGTAGCTTCTACAGTCTTTTACTTGATTCCTAAGAATGTAATTTATTTGATATCTTCCTATATCTCCGGGCATCTTCCAAGAGTATTATCTTCTAGCATGATGTTGAAATAATGTGTTTGTGATGGTTAAATTGTTTTTGTCGCAAAATTCTACCAGCCTATTTTCCCTGTCATTTTTCGTGCCTAAACCAAATAAACCTATTACCGCTCCTTCCCAATCCTCATCTATCACTGAATTAAAATCTCCCATGATTATTAAATGTTCATGTCCTTTTACGTTTCTGAATATGTTTTCGATATCTTTGTAGATCGCTTTTAGCTCTTCGTCACTGTAGTTAGAGGGCATGTAGTCACGTATTATTACTGTATTTACCGGTTTAGATTCTAATCTAACCATAAGCACCCTTTCGTTCTTTTGTGACTAATTTTATACACAGTGTCGTATCTTTTTTCGCATTACTATCACCAAGCCCGAATTTCCTTCCTGTGATCTTGTACGAATTACCCTAAAGTCATTACTTTAAAAATCCCTCGCCTCTGGTCACCGAACTTCGCTCATCCCTACTATGTCTAGTGCTAACTTATCCATTTCAATTTTCAAGTTCTCTAGCTTACTACTTGCTTCATACTTCTGACATCCCACGCGCAGATTCGCAAAATGTTCCTGACTCTTTCTGAACTTTCTGATCACATCCTCTGAAGTAGTCCCTTCATGAAGATCCGAATGTGGGACTATTTTAACTCCGAAATCTTTTATCCCAGAGAATGCCATCTTGTTTATTTCAATTTAAGTACGCTGTGTTCTTGGGAGTTAATGTGGTGGTTTCCTGTTGCCTTCCATATGTCAGTAGTGTGTCTTAGAATGCCATACCGACTCCTATGGTCTCTGCTACTTCAAGTACCGAAAGAGCTGCTGCTCTTTTTTGATGTGCAATTCTAAAAAGAATGTTCATAGCCAAGGTCGCGAGATTAAGTATAATCTTTACTAATATAAGTATGAAAGAGTAGAAGAATGCTGGTCAAGACGGCATATGTTTAAATAATTTGAGCAGGAAACAACTGGTGTTGAGTTGCTAATTGTTAAAAAAATTATTAAGGAAGGCGAAATGCAACTATTTGGTGCTAAGTTACAATTTACTTCACCAAGGAAAACCATCAAAAAAAGCAGCACAAAGTCTACATTAGGTGAATGTGAAGAAGAAATTGTGCACACAATTATTTATCGATTTGCAAACATCCAACATAAACAATTTACAATGCTTGCTGTATTTGAGACTGTCAGATGGGAAGAAATTAATTTCTGTGGAAAAATAAATTTGTTTAGAAGATTGGTGCATAAAATGGAGTTTGAGAAATAAGAAATCCGAGCAAAATAAGTCGATTATTTATGAAAAGTACAGCTATATCGAGCAGAAGGAAGAAATATTATACAAAGTGTTTCATTTACAATGGGACAACGGTTAACTGGAGATACTATGCATCAAATAATGACCATTGAGCCAAACTTTTCTTATCCGAATGTTGATGGTTTAAGAACTACAGTGCTTTGAAGGTTGTAATTTTATTTCAATCTTTTGACATTACTCTGAAAATATTGGGTTTATCGACTTGAAAATTGGCATCTTTAATTTGTTAGAATGCTTACAAGAAAGTATTTTAAAGTAAATTTTCGAAATATCATCATCAAAAATCTTTTTATACGTGAAAATTTACGTAAAAGGGAAAAGTCATTGAACGTTCAAAAGTGTTTCCAATAGTATAGTGTCATTTTTACTGGCTTTAAACTAACTAAAGGGAGCTATAATTTTGGAGATAAACAAATTGATATTATTATTATTTTGATTCAGGGATTTATTTTGTCGAACAGTGAAACATCGTAAGCTGTAAAGTGAATATATTTTTTCTTTGTCATTATACAAATCTTGATCAATTTCGTTTGTCTCATTCAAGTAGGAAAGTATTAAATAAAAATAGAGCTAAATTCTTTGTTATCGTAACGTTGTACACTCGGCGTGGATTAGACTGAATTAACCTAGGCATATTTAAAATTTAGGTTGTTTAGAAACAGATCGGTGGCGGGCAGCAGGAAACTCAACGTTAATCACATCGGCGTGCAGCGTTATCATAGCAATATATACCAAGAATCCGGAAAGAATTGAAATTTCTGAAGATTTATTGTTTCACCTTGAACAAGCGTATTGTAAACGCAAAGCAAAGTATATTTCTCGTGTGTAAATATGATAGCAAATGCGATTAATTTCTGTGTGTATTACTGAAAACGAGTTTTCATTTTCAGGATATAAATGTAATTAATTTTTTGTGCATAAAGATGCATTAGAACACGCTTGAATCACGGTAGAACAAATCTAATTGCATGTACGAAGCCAATCATTTATTATATAAATTGACTTCCGTGTATTGATCGTAGATGCCATATTAATCTTAAATGCGCTAGAACACGTTTTATTTGAAATAAAAACCAATTTTTTGTTACAATTATTAGAATGCAAATTAATTTTAAGATATGATAAGAAAGCATTTTCAAATATTAACATTATTAGTTTACAGATCAACCTTAAGGAAAGGAAACGTGTACTTTAGTTATTATCCCGTGGGTGTAAATTTTAAAAATTAAATAAAAAGTTTTTTTTTTAATTTTTGGGATTAATAAAGAATGAACACGTCAAATCCTAAGAAATCTTTTAAAAGTCAATTATTCATTATTAAACGCCGATACAAAGAAGCCCGAGGTCATTAATGAGTCGCAAAATGGAGCACATGTAAGATAAATCGAGGTCTATAGTTTTAATTGCATTATTTATGACAATCCGAAAGAAGGAGATAGTAGCAGATAACTTGGTGTGCAATAGACAAGGATAACAGCGCGTTTTACGATAAAACATAAATCATAGTTGAGGCTAATTAGACCATTAAAACGCGCAATTCCTGGTAAAATTACATCATTCAGGAGATTAATTCTTCCATTTGGGTCTAGAATAGTATGGAAATTATGACATAGTTAGATAATTTAATAAAGCCGGAATTTTATTAGAGGGATTCATTCGTAAAGTCGCGATTTATTTTAAGACGTCGTACATGGTACTTTGAGAAAAGTTGTTTATTAAGTATGCAGCATGCATACGGTATTTAATATTTAAAATGTAACTTTGAACAAAGAAGCAATTCTTAAAACGTAACTCTGCATAAATTTGAAACGTAATTATTTTAAAAACATTACGAAAATTGAACAATTTTTGACATAGATAATCCCGATGCAAAAGCTACTCTAAAGTTAATTAAAAATAGAAGAGCACTTTGAAAATTAAGATTCTAAATGGAGATTTAAAATTATATGAACAAACTGGTAAACTGGGATTTTAACGTCAATTTTAAAATGAAATAGGGCGGTATTTAGTACTGTTGATTACGAACTGGATAAGGGCTATTTGACTTCGCAAGTATTAGGTTTAGATTCTTTTGTTTGTAACTGAGAAAAATAGTTGTATATTAGTAAGTTAGAATAAGTCTTAATTATATATTTTTTTTGTGAGAGTGGATGATTTGCAGAGAATTTTGAGGTCAAAGTTTAAAATATTTTGGCCCTTAATGAAATATCTGTGAAGCGTTTTTAGCCAAACACACAAGCGTAGTAATAAGAGATAGACTGTATGGATGCTTTATGACATTGTTGTCTTTGGTTTCATTTTGTAAATTCCATTACTTCCGCCGAGCTAACCAGGCAACGCAAAGTTAGAAACGAAGATAAGTCAACAATTTCAAAATTTACGTTTGCTATATCTGTATCACAGCAATAATTTAGTGGCCTCATCGTGCGGCCGTTATCACATCAATATATATATTGCTGTGATATCGTTGCAATAACCCGGTGCTCCTTTTTGTGAAATAAAAAGGTTAAAGTTTTTCTTTTTGCCAATTAAAATTTTTTATATTAATTTTAATTTTTAATACCTCGATTAGCTCAGTTTTAACCACGCACGGAGCTTGCGACAATACGACAACAAAGAATTTAAATTTTCCTTTTACCTCTCCTTTCTAGGCCTTTATGTCAAAACACCATTAAGCACAATTACTATAATATTCTCAAAATATTTACAATGTACAAAACGTTTAATAAATCTTTGAATACAACCTCTTTTTAATGATTGAATTAAATTCTTTCTATAATTTTCATTCCCGTTAATCAAACAAAAAGTCAGCAAAAATCACCCTTATTATTATTTGAAGCCCCATCAACGTTGATTAAACTTCCTTCAATAATTATGTAATTTATAATGTGTACGAACCTAATTTAATTTTGCACTCTCACCATTATACAATCTATTAACTATAAACTCACTTCTCATTCCTTCACGTGAATATTTTCTTTCAGGTGATGTGAACTATGCCTTAATTCATGTTAAACTGATTTGTTTACAAATCTGGTCGTATTTAAAAGAAACCGCGTATCTGTTGACAAACTCATAGTTCAACGATTAAGCTTTGTAGGTGATTCTTACATACAAGATTTTGGTTATTTCTATGGATTTTTGATGTATAAACGAAATTGATGCGCTATTTCTTGCACGTAGGATTTCAAGTTATTGCATTGGTTCTCTTGAATTTTTTTTTCCCTGTTACGTACATTTATTGTTTGTACAATAAATTTGATGAACTTTGCTTTCATCACCATGCCGTATTTATTTCTAATCTATCGGGTGTTGGATTTTACTTTTATGATTACGTAGTCTTAATTTAATTTATGTATTAAATTATATGCGTTTTGTATCTTACGCATTTTTAAACCTGCTTTAACTAAGATTCTTAGTGTTATGATGATGCATTACCCACGCGTATTGTGTTGCAGCTTTCGCCCATGTCGTTTTATGACCTGCCAAGTCGTTTATTTAATTAAATCTTTTAGAGTACTTTTCATTTCTTAATATAATTATGACTATAGTTTATATACAGGGCGTTGTTACTTGCTTTCCTGTCTAATCGTTGTATTTCTCATTTTCTTCGTAAAAATGTCTAGTTTTCTGAATCTTTATGTTGGCTTTATGAAGCGCACTATACTAGTGATCCTATCTACCCCTAAATGGCCCTATTAACATAGCAATATGCAATATATATATAATATCGTGAGGTTTTCCTGGAATCATGCCCCACAGATTGGGTCGTCATAATTTATTGTGTATTTTACCTGGAATCATCGTGCCCCACCAATTGGGCTGCTATAATATTGTGAAGTTCAGCTCAAATCTCGCCTCGGCTGCTCCTGTGTCGTCCTCTTTATTCGATGCTTTCTATATATTATCTACACCTACCTGTTACATCCAACAAACTTCCTCTCATTTTACCATAGAAACCTAAATAGAAATCCACATTAATCATGCATTCAAAAATAACTCAATTAACCAAAATATCACATTCTATTTATCTGAAATCCAAATTACATTTTCTTTTCAAATTTAAAATACCATTGCTTTATATACTAAATTTTATAACAATCATTCTGCATATGAATAATCTTTTTAACACATAATTTTCTATTGAAGTAAGAAGGCATTCCTCATCCCTTACATTACCCTTCGTTCTAGCATGAGCTCACCTTAAAACTTTATAAATGTGCATATAAATTCTCTGCACGACCACTATCAAAAAACCCTCTATACTTTTTTACAACTTTTGGTTATCTGCAAATTAATGAATAATGCTCAAAATCAATTTCGTTTTTTTAACCGTCCTTTAAATGTCTGTGCAAATAAAAATCAGAGCAAATAATCATGAAACACATTAAAACACCACAAACACTGTGAAAATATTCACCATAAAATGTCTTATGCTATCTCCTACCTTGTGGTTGTCTTCGTACTGCGATGTACCAACTAGCCCCTTGTAGATGTTGCCGTCTCGTAGGTCCACCGTCTATCCATTAATTCCATGGTCAAATCCCCATGTACCACACAAGCCTCTACTCCAAAAACTCTTCTTTTATAAATATCCAATCTCCAAATTTCTTTCCTTTTGTTACAAATACATTCTACTATCCCGAACCTCGCATTGATCCACATCTAAACAATTTTCAAGTTCTAGTGCTTACATCTCAACTTTACTATTCACTAATACAGCTTTATCAGCTTTTACATAAATTTAATTCGACTGCACTAATGCACTTGTAAGTAAACTTATTGTATCACCGATGGAATCAAAAAGCAAAGAGCAAAGGGAAAAGAGCAAAGAGAGTGAGACCTCTCTCTGTTCCTAATTATATAATCAAACCTCCCCCCCCCCCCGTTAAAGAAATAGCACGTATATCCGTTTAACTGTCGTCTTATTTTCCTCGAAAATTACCAACGACTGTCGATTTTTCGTAATTTTCATAACATAACACAAAAGTACGCAGTAAAGCACTTAAACGCGTCAACTGTCATTTCCAATTCTCCGGATTAGCATATACTCCACGCCTCTAACTTCAAACAAACATCATTTTATCTTCCTTGTACATATCGCTCTATTATACACATATGCTTCTACCGCCTGAATTTCTAGCCCTTCTTATTTAACTTTCACCAATCAACTCGCTTGGCTCCAATTTCCCACTTTTCTGAGCGACACGTGCTTTGTTTACAACTATCCTTGACATTATCGATTTTTAATTCCCTTTCTCTGGATATATTTTATGTATCTCTCTTTTGCTTACAGGCTTTTATTTAATCTTGGTCTTTTCATTGCTCCTTCTGACTTTATATATAAGATTAAAAATCAATATTTTAACTAACGTATACTGCTTTTACATCAATCCTGTGTGGTTTTGTTTTCGGCTTTGGTTGCTTTAATTTCAACGGTTGTTGGTTCTCCTAAGATATTAAATTTGTTTGCAGCAAACTGTACCAATAAACCCATTTTTCCCCCTTTGTTATTTGAAACGTAGAAATCGTTATTTTTAACGTGCTTAACGCTTTTAAAACTGTTCCCTAGTAACTTCATTATGCTATAATTTAACCCCAAATTATTTTTCTTTACTATTTTACATAAATACTATGATACATGATCCCTAACTAAATCTAATTAAGATAAATTATTCCTACTTTAATCACGAATTAAACTAAATCGATATTCCCTTATTATCCATTAATTTAGAAAACAATTGTTGGGAATCTTTTAACTCGATAAATTTATTTGACTGTACCTAATCGCTCTTAACCCTATGAGTTAACTTATCTATTTTATTGTCCCTTTTAATTACACTATAATATATACATATATATATATATATATATATATATATATATATACGATAAAGAGGTCACGAGAGGTTATTGAAACCCAAATTCCATAAATAAAACCACCTAAATAGAAAGAATTTAGAAAAAATTGAAATCTCCAAATATTTATTGTTTTACCCTGTATAAAAACAAGCTGTGTGTGTAAATAAAATCAATTATTAAGAAAGCATGACGAAGTATATTTTTCCGTGAGTGTAATAAAATTATATTTATTGAAAGACCAAAGCTCAGCAAAAGTAATAGAAATAACTTAGATTTGAGCCATTCATTTCATAAAAACACACTTCCCGTGCATTTAAAAGTGTTACGTTTTTTTTCTCGAGGCAGCCACGGTGGGCGCCAAATTTATGTTACGGTAATCGTGGCAGTGCGTAACTCAAAGAAAGTCAAAGAAATGACCGGGCTCAATCGGAGAGTGGGGGGGGGGGGTGTAGAAAGCAGACTGACATATAATGTATGCGACGGTAAGGAGTTAGTAACAATACCTGCAAGGAAAATAGTTAAGCAAACCTGAAAAAAAAGAATAAGCATAGCAGCAATGAAAAGTCTAAATTATTCAGTACTTTGTAGAATGTAAAAAAAAAGAAACTGTTTAGATAAACCATATAATATAACAACAGTAAAAGCAATACAGAAAAATGTTTAGTACAAAGTGAGGTAATATTGGGGAGTAGCAGAAACGTTTCCTCACACACCAATTAAACATAAATCAGACAAAATGTTAAAAAAAAATAAATAGGTAAGACACAATTGATATGAGTAATTCAGTAGTATTGATCTTTCTTTCTTTCTTTCTTTTTTTTTCTTATGTTTTAAAATATCATGCAAGTCTTTTGTAAAAGGTATCAGAACGACAAAGATATGGTAAAGCAACGGATAGATATTTAAAGTAATAACAAGTAGGAAATAGTTCAACTTACAAAAGTCCTTCAGCAACGCTTCCTTGCAACGGAAGTGTGGGATTCAACGATGTCCTGCACTAACGAAGCACTTCACCCTTGACTGTGAGGGTGTTGATGGAACTTATCATACGTCACACTAATCATACCTACGTATTTCACTGGTGTTAGCAGCAGACATTATCACGCGTCGGAACTATGTAGCCTTAATAAATTTATTGGTAATTCTATTTTCTAAGACAACAATTTCGAAATATTCTGAAGCACTAGTTTAATTTCAACTGGGACCAAAGGTATATTATTTTCATAAACCTCCAAAAAGCAGTGAGAAACTTCAACCAATACCTTTGTAAACCGGTAATCTGTTATATTCCGCAAATAACGAAATTCGCGCAAGCAATGATCTATTTTAGATTCTTTGTGGTTAGAAAATTCAAAAACTACAGTATCCACTGTATTTAAATAAGCCAAAGTATGCACTAATCTGATAAAACAAAGGGACACTAGACTAGATCGCACACACATTAATCCTAAAGAAAGAATCGGTCAGTTTAGCAAGTTCTACGACTATTATTTCACAAGACAAACAACTAAAACCACAAATTAGTAAAGTACGCGTATCACTAAAGTAAGTCCGTCAAATGTTCCTTAAAGCATTTGTCTCACAAGAAAAACAACTAAAAACAATTAGTAGGCACGCGTAAGCAATAAAACCCGTCCGTCAAATGTCCTTAAAAACACACGTGCGTCGACCAAACACGGTTAATATACAACTCTTATTTCACAAGACAAACAACTAAAAACATGCCGTGCCCGTACATGAACAATACGAAAATTAATCCCGCATTAATTCTCACTATTGTCAAAAGCAAAGAGGAAACAGTTTTTTAACGTACTTAGTATATCTGAACAAAGAACAAACACGACTGTCTATATGTTTATATCAATTCCTCGCTATTACAACCGCTTATCGTATCTTATCTAGACTGGTATATCCACATAAGGAACAAAATTTATATTTACGGCAAGACAAGAACGATGCAATCTATTCATTATAACACGACGCATTCGTCAACGAGTTAATAAATATTAAATATAGATATAGTAATTTGTAGAAATGTATTTATAAATTGGGAAACCGTAAAATGTTCAAACTACAAAACTGCCCGTTACAAATTCCCCAGTTTTAAATCAATAATACAGCCGTGTATACTTTATACCTTATGCAAATCAATCATTTTAAAGCGCATTATAAATACAAAGCCAGGTAATACATCCATGTGAAAACGAGTTTCAATCCTTAAAATAAAAAAGCCATTTATTTTCTGTTATCGTAAAAGCAAGCAATGCAAATCCTATGTATCTTAACAAACAAATCATTATTAAATATGTGCGTAAAATATGCATTAGAACACGTTTTATTTGCAATTTTGAGAATCTAAATCTTTTTGCATTTGCAAAACCCGTTGGGAAAGCAATTCAAGCTTTAATTAGTTAAATTGACTTCCGTGTAACATTTTAATACACTTTAGAACTTTTAAATAAATATTAATCCAGAACATTCCCAAGTAATAAAGAAAATGCGATATCTGTACCGAGAAACCATTAAATAGCTAATATTAATAAACACCCTATTCAAAGAGCTCGCGAGTTATGTATCCCCCAAATTATATATATATATATATATATATATATATATATATAAATATTTTAGGTAGTTTATTACACAAGGTAAGCTGATAAATACTATCGTATTATAGTGAATAAGATGAAATGATCATTTGGGATTTGCATAAAAGTCTAAGTTATTATTTCATCTTATTCACTATTATATATATATATATATATATATATATATATATATATATAAATTATACATTATATATTAGAATCTAATAGGAAATATTAGAAATTGTTAAAGAAATCATAAGTCAAGTACAATGTAACTCAAGGATAGATATAAAAAGGTTATTAACAGTTATGAGAACGGATGCAATACAATGTATTCCAGACGATAGTGATACTGCAGGAGCAGATCACATACGGTTAAGATACCGTGATTACTTAGAAAGTAAGATTGTAACAATGTATTAATGAATAGAATTAAGAATAAGCAGACATGAGCTCTGCAAGTTCCCACAGAATTGTGAGGGGCAGGAACAACGTAAATACCCCGGGAGCCCCAAGACTAGTCAGTGAGTGTAAGTATTACAGCGTTAGCATTGTTGAATACCTAGGCTACTCGCCGTAATATTAGTTCATTAATCATTTAATTTTGACTTAGAGTTTTATAAATCAGTTTGTCAAAATTCCATATTAATTTCAGTAGTGGGGTAAGGCCGGTCCTAATTCAAAACGTGTTCACACGTATTTTCCATATGTAAAATACACGTGCACCGTTTTGAATTAGGACCGGCCTTATATACTTTCAATGTAAAATAGTTGTGAAAACATGAATTCTTATATACTTTCAAATGTAAAATACTTGTGGGCACGTTTTGAATTAGGATCGGCTTTATATTACTTGCAATGAAACATACTTCAAAACACACGTATGTTGAAAAATGTAAGTGCAGAGAAAATGTGTGTAGCTGTGTTGAATTCGGTTTTCTAGCGAGAAGTTACACGGGCACCGTTTTGAATTAGGATCGGCCTTATATACTTTTAATGTAAAATACAGTATTGCCCGAAATAAACAGTACTGAAATTGTAATTGTTTTGTATATTTAAAAAATACATATTATTGACACTTTATTATATGTTCTAAATGTGCACCTCCTCGTTCGAGACAGACTTCATAACGATGTTCTAAGTTTCTGGTCATGTTATTGAATAAGGGTTGTCTCAGGGCTGCGAAGAAGACTCTAACGGCATCCTTTAATTCATCGATGGTTTATGGTGCCCGTTTGAAAACGGCATTTTTAGCCATGCCCCAAATGTATGCGTCTGGAGGTGTGAGGTCTGGAGAATGTGAAGGATAAGGGAAGTCAGTAAATCGTGATATGAATTTGCTTGGAAAATGTTCTTGAAGAAATTGACGAATTGCGGCAGCAGTATGGCAAGTTGCCCCGTCCTGCTGAAAAAATTGGTTTCGAAATGCCAAGTTACGTGCACGACAGAATTGACGTAGATCAGGGATAAATCGTGTTAAAATTTGTCTGTACCTCTGTTGATTAAGTGTGACTTGCCTACCATTCTCTTCGATAAAGTACGGACCAATGATTCCGTGTCCGGAAACAGCACACCAGACACTCACTTTTTCACTATGTAAAGGAACCTCTTGAACCTCATCGGGTCTGGCAAAGCCCAGAAATCGATTTGTGCGACGATTCACATAGCCTGACAAGTGAAAATGTGTTTCGTCTGAAAACCAAACATTTTCAAAAATTCAGGATTTTCATACTGTAACGCGAGAACTCTGGCGCAATATTCCACTCTACTGCGATAATCCCGAGGATGTAGTTGTTGATGTACCTGAATCACATACGAAAATGTACCCAGCTCCTTCAGGATTCTTTGAAAGGAAGTTCTTTTAAATCAAGTTGTAACGCTGTCCTTGCCTGGCTGACTTTCGGATTTTCTAAGATTTGCTCAAAACGCGTTCATGGTTATTGTTGTTGTTAACTGTCCTGGGACGCCCTGAGTTTCCTTTTCGTTGGCACAATACACTACCTGTATTTCTAAACTTTTCAATAACCTTCAAAATTACAGCATTACTTGGAGAACGTTTATTAAACCTTTGTGTGAATTGATCAGACACGTATAGCAAACTTGCACCATTACGTCGGCCGATTCCGTATGAACGAAAATAATGCTCTACCAGAAACACTTTCTCCTCTGTACCTAACACCATTTTTAACAATTAGGCCCTACTAATTACTTGTTTGAGGTTTACTTGACAGGTCTATACTAGCTAACTTGAGTGTGACAGCGCACGCATAAAAACACCGCCAACTTAGTTTCAGTACTGTTTATTTCGGGCAATACTGTACTTGTGAGCATGTTTTGAAGTCAGACCGGCTTTATATTACTTTCAATGGAACATACTTCAAAACACACGTATGTTGAAAAATGTAAGTGCAGTGAAAAATGTGTGTAGCTGTTTTGAATTCGGTTTTCTAGCGAGAAGTTATAAAGTATGACAGATGCAAAATATCGCATTCAAGTCAATTGTGTTTAATTAAAGTGGATTCTGATTTATGTTTTTTATTTATGTTTAGAGGCTGCAAATACACATGGGCCGGTTTCAATTCAAAATGTGTTCCCTCTTGCGATAGGTTGAAAAGTGGGTTGGCAAAGTACGCAGATGGTGGTAATCTGCTATATAAGGAGATTGCTCCTAATATTAATTTAATTAGTCGAAGAAAAGCAATATGGATTTTAATACTCTTAATAAAACCACATATCGCAAACCTTATGTAAATTCAAAAGATCTTGTAGTGAATAAGAGATTTGAAGTTTTAAAAGTGGAAACAATCAAGACAAAATATGGAGAAAGAGTATTAGTGGAAACAGAAGAGTTCAAGAGTATATTGCCATTGAGATATTTTGAATACCTTCAAGCACATGGAGTGAAACAATTAAATGAAAGTATTGGCTCGAACAAACACGTATACATAACTAGTAAGGGATCGATCGGTCTAACTGTCAACATAGAATTTTCAGAATAATATGTCACTAATCTAAGAAATTAGTTTATTATTATAATAATATACATCTTGTTCTTTACTGTTTATTTTATTATAACACATCTAAGTCGATTGTATAAAGAATGATGTATTTAATTAAAGTGGGTTCTGATTTATGTGCGTTTTACTTTGAGTTTACTACCTTGTTTAGAGAAAGTCTTGTTTCAAAAGAGAAACTTTTATAAAATACTTTTTTATTTTACAAATTGTTGAATATTTTGATCTAACTATTTATAAATGAAAAAGTATTTATTAACTCCCGTTCTTGAAGTATCTGCTGTTCCCTCGCAGCCAGTTCCTCTCTTTTTTGCTTTATTGTTTCTAGCTCCAAATCTAGACGACGCAGTAGCTTCTCTCCACGCTTTTTAAATGCGTTAAGCAACTCTACTGTGTCATCTTCGTAAGATTTGTCATCTTCACAGCAAACAGCCATATTAGATTCTGTACATAACTTTTTCATAGCCAACATGTTTTTGCCGGATCTGTGAGCATAACATAAAAGATTATTGTAGGTTCACCTTTTCTTTTGTATACTACCTGATGTTTCTGAGAGGATCAGAATGTGTCAACGATCCGACGATAGCCTCAGAATTTCCAGAATGGTTTTTTGATCCTAATCTAATGTAACTTATAAATTAGTAGTGTTTTAAAACACATGTATAAATGTGAAAAAGCACTTACCGTGATATATCTATTACGTCACTATCAAAAATAGCAGCAGTATCAAGTTGAGGTAAAGAAGAACCAAAAACTTCTTTAATCAAGTCTTCGTCAGAATGTAATATAAATTGCTTTAGAGCTTTTACGTTGGTACTATTACAATTTTTGATTGATGATAAGTTACTCATTTTTTTAAAGTTGCTAGTAGTAGTAACTAATAATTATACAAGAGATCTGATTGAATACTGTTGGTAAATCTAAGTGTAGTATTTATATTAAATAATAAACTGACCTGTTAGAAAAAATTAAAAATTTGTATCGTTTTCTGAAAAAATTCAGCTCTGTAATCTATTCTAATGAATAAAAACAGTATGTAAGCGAATATAATTATACCTCAGCAGAAATAATGAATTGGATTCATTGTCTGGAAAAGAAATTGCAATGAAGGCACATAATAAAAAACCTAAATTAAATTAATTTCGTTTTAGATTACTGCTAGCATAATTTATTTTTCAATAAAACTTAACAAAATTGACTTTATATGCATATATATAGGTATGTGTTTACACGATTCATGCTGCATAAGAAATTCTTTAATTCTATCAAGGTACTGATATAAATAGCTTCAAATAAATTAAATTGCATAATGTTTATTGTATTATGATAAAACTGCAGAATGTTAATACTGGTTTTTTAAAAAAATCCACGAGTGCGTGTAAATTATTAAACAACATTGCCATTTTTTTCAAATTTGCTTTATTTTTCTTTAGATTAATTGCATTTCGTTTTAGATTACCGCTGACATAATTTATATGCATATATAGGTAATTGTGTGTTTACACGATTCATGCCGCATAAGAAATTCTTTAATTCTATCAAGGTACTGCTATATGATAAAACTGCAGAATGTTTTTTTAATACTGGGTTTTTAAAAAAACCATAAGTGCGTGTAAATTATTAAACAACATTGACGGTTTAATCTGAGACATTTTTTCAAATTTGCTTTACTTTTTATTAAATTTTTTATATGTAACCATAAAAAATAGCGCTGTAATGATAGTGTATTTTCTGTACACACAGCATAAATCAAAGGTTGTATAAAACATTTGATTACTATACTGCAAGCAAGCAAATTTTTTCAGTAAACGCAGCTGAATGAAAAATGATGTATGCTAATTCTTTTACAGTTGTTTTGCTTACGTCAGATGATATTTTTGTATAAATAGTAAATAAAGCTCTACATATATTAAGTAGTGTATTGATTTGTATAGAATCATGAATTCTGAAACCGTGGCCGAGATTAGTAGCGCTATTTTGAGATTAACTGTAAAATGCGTGAATCTAATCAGATCAGTCGTTGAAAATAACGAAACACATTATAATTATCAAAGCAATTATTAGTATATTGAAGCTTGCTATTAGAAATAAGGTATACGAAGACAATCGTCAGGAAAATTCTAGTAGGCTGGAATCTAATTTGGCACATCTTAAAAGTTACCTTGTACGATTGAGGCACTTGAAACGCTCTTTGGAATATAAAGGTAAAGATATTGATGCAACGCTTTCTAGAGGTCATATTCGAAAAAATCTGATTTGGCATGATGTACAATCATGTTTTGGAAATCGAATAATTACGGGACTTATTACCAATTTAAGTTATAGAGATCCTTTGGTGTTCTTAGACAAGGCGTTCGCTAGTTTTAAACGCAAGATTGTTGCTTGCTTAAAAAAGTCAATGTTGAAAGCTAATGTAATATTGGCCGCTAACTTTGTTAAGCCTACAACTGGCGAAATAGATTTGAAGACGTTTCCTACTGCAAATCGTCACATCGATATAAACACCAATCTCAAGCGGTGGTATAAGGAGAACGTATTGGACAAGATTTCGAAGCGATTAGAGGAATTTAGCGAAAAGAATTTAGGTTGGGCAATCCAAGAAGTTTTACACTTGAAGGTAAATATAAACAATCATGATCCACTTAAAGGAGGGTGTTCAACGTTTGTTCCGGTTCCGGACTTTATAAAAAAAAAGCTGTGGTAAATGTAATAAATAACGACCAACATTGCATTCTTTGGAGCTTGGTTTCCGCTTTATACCCTGCTAAATAAAATAGTCAGAGAATATCTAGCTATCCACATTTTGATACAGTATTACGCTAAAATTCAATTCAGTTTCCAATCGCATTAAAAGACATAAAAAAAATTGAGAAGCTTAACAATCTCGCAATTAACCTATATTGTATAGAAAATACTAAAATACTGCCATTTTGTTTAAGTGAAAATTTAAAAAAAAATAAAACCTATTAATCTGTTAGTTTTAAATAATGATTCCTTACAATATTCTCGTCCGACAAATGCTAATGAGAATCACTTTCATTTTACTTGGATTAAGGATATGTCAAAATTATTTGCAAAACAGTTGTCTTCACATCACCATAGAAAATTTTTTTGTTATAGATGTTTAAATAATTTTAGTACAGCAGCATTACTTAAGCGTCATTCGAATTATTGCGAAACACAGAATACTTGCTCAATAAGATTACCCGAAGAATCCGAAAAGTATCTAATATTTAAACATTTCCACTATCAAGAAAAAGTATCATTTGTAGTTTATGCAGATCTCGAATGTATATTAGAACCATGCAATGAGTCGGAGGTAATATTAAACACAGTCCGTTACCAAAGGCATATACCCTTTAGTGTAGCGTACTATTTGAAATGCTCGTATGATAATAAATATTTCAAATTTCAATTGTATCGCGGAAAGAATTGTATAGAATGGTTTGTTGCTCAATTGAAACTGATTTCAGAAACGACTAATAAAATTTTCTGTAACCCAAAACCTATGAATCCTTTAACAGAAGAACAAAAGTCGGCATTTAAATTTGCCCTTCACTGTCATATTTACAATAAACCTTTTAGTATAGATGATATTAGAGTTCACGATCACTGCCACTTTACAGGTGAATTTCGAGGAGCGGCTCATCAAGATTGCAACATTAATTATCATAATTCTTATATGATACCAGTAGTTTTTCATAACTTATCAGGCTACGATTCGCATTTCATTATTAAAAAAATCTCGTTACAGTTTTCAGGTTCGTTAAGCATTCTACCAATAAATAAGGAAAAATACATATCTTTTACAAAATATGTAAAAGGTATGAAAATTAGTTTTAGATTCATCGATTCATTCAGGTTTATGGCATCTAGCATCGAAAAATTAGCTTCCTACTTAGTTGATAATAAAAAATCCATCACCAGGGAAAATTGTAACACTGATAATGAGTTTCAGTTACTTACTCGTAAAGGCATATTTCCCTATGATTACATTAACTCTTGGGATAGGCTCAATGAAACCGATTTACCCTGTAAAACAGCATTCTTTAATCGTTTGCGCAATGAAGAAGTCTCAGATGAAGACTACAATCATGCTAAACACGTTTGGCAAACATTTAATATAAAAACATTAGGGGACTATTCAGACCTATATTTAAAAACAGATGTACTGCTCTTGACTGATATATTTGAAAACTTTAGAAAAACTTGCATGTTCACTATAAGTTAGATCCACTTCACTACTTTACGGCTCCTGGTTTAGCTCTAGATGCAATGTTAAAAACAACGAACGTTAAACTCGAGTTGCTTACTGATATTGAAAAAATAATGTTTTTAGGACGGGGAATTCGTGGTGGTGTTTCTCAATGTTCGAATAGATATGCTAAAGCAAATAACAAATATATGAATGCAGATTATGATCCAAATTTCGATTCTAAATATTTAATGTATTTTGATGTTAATAATTTATATGGGGCTGCAATGTCTGAATATCTTTCATATGGAGAATTTAAATTTTTAGATGGCATATGTCCAGATATAGTACGTTTAGACATACTTAATATTCCCGATGATTCTGATGTAGGATATATTTTTGAATGCGATTTACACTACCCAGTATCTTTACATGATATTCACAGTGACTTACCTTTGGCGCCTGAACACATGATACCACCAGTACCTTCTAATAAATCAAACTTAAAGAAATTAATTACAACTTTATATCCAAAACTCAACTATATTATTCACTACAAGAATTTAAAAATGTATTTAAGCTACGGTTTAGAACTGAAAAAGATTCATAAGGTTCTTCGGTTTACACAAGCTCCTTGGTTAAAAGAATACATTGATTTGAATACGAAATTAAGACAACAGCCAAAAAACAGTTTCGATATATGCTTTTATAAAAATATGATAAATTCGGTTTAAGGAAAAATGATGGAAAACGTACGGAAAAGGAAAGATGTGAAATTAGTGACCGAATGGGAAGGACGGTTTGGACCTCGTAGTTACATAGCAAAGCCTAATTTTCACAGTTGCACTGTGTTAGCCAAAGATCTGGTCTTAATAGAAATGAATAAATTAAAGGTTTATTTAAACAAACCCATTTATGTAGGTTTCTCTATTCTAGATATTTCAAAAACCTATTTATATGAATTTCACTATAGTTATATAAAATCGAAATTTGCTAACAAAGCAAAGCTGCTGTACACAGATACAGATAGTTTGATATACGAGTTTAGCGTTGAAGATATTTACTCTTATATCAAACAAGATATTCATAGATTTGATACTTCCGATTACGACCCTCATAACAAATATCATATTCCACTATCAAATAAAAAGGTTCCTGGTATTATGAAAGATGAAAACAATGGTGATATCATGCTAGAGTTTGTAGGGCTTAGATCTAAAATGTACACTTACAGAGTTCAGGATAGGATAATAAAAAAAAGTCAAAGAGATCTTCCTTAGAAAGTATTAAGCAAATTTCTTTTGACGATTATAAGAATGCTTTGTTTTATAAACAGACTGTACAGAAACAGCAATGTTTAATTAGATCAGTCAAACATGATGTATTTACTATTAAATAAAACAAAATTGTTCTTAATCCAAGTGATGATAAAAAAATTCTTAGTACCTCAACCACTGATACTAAACCTTGGGGGTATAACTGTACACTCATAAATGACTTGTAAAGCTTTAACCACTGGCTCAAATAAAGAATGCAATTTATTTTATATCGATTAACATATAATATTTTTTTAGTTATAAAAAAACTTCAGTGTTATGTTGATACCTGCACAAGTACACCGTTTTTCTTTTTGGATCTGTCTAAAAATAGGATACCTTTCAATCTGCCCGAGTTGAACTATATTAGTATAAATGTATTGTAGAGAAAAAAAATAGTAGTAGTAACCGTTCTGTTTTAAAAAAAATCCAGTTTGTTAATAACATACCAGTTAGTTTATTTGAGAAATGTATAACAAAACTTTTATTTAAAATTGTCAATGTTTATGGTTGTTTACTAAATCACTTAATAATTCAAACATGTAAAAGATATTGTAAAAACATGTAAAATAATAATAAATAGACTGTGATATGCTAAATGATTTATTGTTTTTTCATAATTTGTAAAGATACAGTAATAATAATAATAAAGTAATTATAATATTCTTATGCTGTTTGAGAGTGGATTGTATTTGACTATCTTATCATGAAGTATAAGGCAATGACAAGATGTATTTGGCAAAACGTTTCTGCTAGTTTCAAAAATATCGCAGTACCAGATTTTAACGCTTCGTTTTGTCTAGAACAATCTATGACTACTAATCGTGCAATACTTCGTAAATCTTCAGGATTAAAAAGTGGTTCATTTTCTTTTTCGTAGTATGATTGCTGAAACTGAGCTTACATCTCATATAGCAACGCAGTCTGTTTATTCTCGAACTTCAAATTTAAGTTATCGTACGGGGAAAATTTCTGAATTTAAATAGAGTTTCATGTTGGTTGAATAGCAATGATCAAAACTTGCTGTAGTTGCTCATGTATCTATTTTTTCGGTTGGTTTGGAAACCAACAATCACAAATCTTGGTTTTTCTAATTGTGTTGTTGTTTTAATGTTCCATGTATGACGTTGCGTTTCTTGTAGAAGTTGATATTTATGCAACTCCCATCCTCTAAATGGAATATGCAAATCCTGATTTTGTGCAACGCATTCTATTAAATTAATTCGTTGAGTATCATCAACGGCTACATGTGGCATTTCCCATAAAACTTTGTTTAAAACAACTTTTATTTCCTCATTGGGTGTAGGATTAATTATAGCATTAGTATCAAAACTAGAACGTAGTAAAACTAACTCTTGGCGGATGTTTAAAATAATTTTTTTTAAATCTTCGCATAATCCGAGAACCATTGAAAGGTTTATTGCAACATTAAAATTCCCATTGGCATCAACTATTTGCGAATCATCCATAGGAAACCACCCAGCGTTTTGTAAATGTTTACTTTGATTGCTATTATATGAAACATATCCCTTCATTATAGACGTTAATCCAGGGTTCCGAACACGATCTGTAGATCACCACCAATCTCATATCTAATTTCATCAAAAAGCAGCAAAATCCCATTATTTGCAAACTTTGCTGTCTGGGACGGCGTTCCATCTGTTTTAATTAATTTGCCTTCTAAGTACAGCATGCTCTTCGATGGTAAGGTGTATACATCTTGTTGTTGTATAGGGATTCGAATTTCATCATTATTGTTTAAAGATGTGTTAGCATAAGGTTGATGAGTATGCTTTTCAATATTAACAATTGCATTGCCGAAGTAAACTTTTTCACGCACGTTCAGTATTTCACCATTCATTCTACTATTTAATTTAATAAATGCAGTCCTAACGATCGTAGAAACTGCCGGTTTTATATTGTATGCGGTCTTGAAACAATCAATCGAGTGTCGATTGCTTTGAAATTTCCAGCATTTATAGCAATTCTTGACATGTTGCGTGCATTATACTTAATACCCATGGCTATTGCAGATTTTTTTTAAATGCAACCTTACAGTTAGCAGTTCTCCTCTAAAATTAACTAAATTTCCATCTTGATCTAACACTTTAACTATTATTTTATTTATTATACGTGACCTGATTGGTAGATATATAATCGTAGATAGGCACTCGATAATTTAAAAACCTGCAGGTACTTGAGGAAAAAATTTATGTATTACATGGGATGGTTTACTATTTAAATAGGATCCACTTGCAATATTACAATCGATTAAAACTGTATTCACTTTACAAATGTTGATCGCGTAGTCTGCTTGATGTGTGGCATATGCTAGCAATTTTCGTGGATTGAAACCGAGTAGAGAACCAATTGAATCCTTTTTGGTAAAATCCACATTTTCACTACATTTAATACTACATTTAAGTGTATTATTGTCAGCTGTAATTTCTATATACACTGGCGTCTTTCTAGCGCTTCGTGATTGTTTCATATGACCACGCCATCTTTTATCACCTAAAGCTTTTTGAAGATATTTATTAATTTCTCTAATCTCATAAGCACCTTCAGGTATTTCTATGAATTTTCCGTTAGATCCATAATAAAATTTATTATTTATTCCTTTTTCAATGTTTGTAATTGTGTTATAAGACTCAAAATTTGTTAATCCTAATACGTACTCCGAATCATTATCCAAGTTTATAGGCGGATTAAAGTTGCTTGTTAAAACTGAAGTGGTTCCTGTTAGAGTAAAAGTGTACGACATGACAACTTCATACGCAGTTCTATGTACTACTTAGAAATTGTAAGCATAAATGACCGCAAAACACAGTACCATACGATTGTTCTTGGTTAATGTTATAAAGAATTTTACATTTACCCCCGCTATTCAAATAACTTATCAACTCTGTTGGCGGTCGCAGGTTTCCGTAGCTGTCATAGTAAATAGCGCTACTACCATACTTTTTATAAGAGGTCCAATGCGTACCTAAACCTTCTATTCCATCTAAATTAATTATACCACATTCTTTTAAATTAACTTTCTTGGGAAGATTGTTTCTCTTGAACACTCCACGGAAATATGGTACTTCTAATTGCTTAACAAACTCTATTAATTCTACATTGCTTAGTGCTCGATTAGGTAAAATCAAGTTGCGTTCCTTTGAGGTTTTGCAGGGGCTAAAAAAAGACCAAAACCTTTTTTATAAGGTTTGATGTACATGCCATTTCCGACTGCAATGTCCTCCATTGCCTTGTTATAACGTTGTTTTTCCGCTAGTTGTTCCTTAGCTATTTTAGTATCTGAAACTGCTTTTGCAACAGCAGCTGCACCTCCAGTAAGAGTACCAAGAGAGCTTAGGCCTGCAAAAATTGGTATTAGTGGTAGAAAACCTCCTGTTTTAGGAATTGATATAATACGAGCTGATTTAATATGCTTCTTTTATTTTGCTGTATTGGCGGCCTTAATTGCTATGTTGATTGCATTCATAATATTAGATCCTTTAGCCTTTTTAAAGCTGTACGTGCTTGTTTGATAATACTTTTAATACCTAGCGTACTTCTTATTTTACGTTTCTTTATCAGTTTTCTTATTTTATTGATATTTTTTGTTCTCTTGCGGTAGCTACTCCAAATGCTGCTACTTTTTCACCTAAAGATGAGTCACTAGAATTTAGTCTTTCTGTAGCTAACTGAGCTAACTTCGAATCTGCTTGATGGCGTTTAGATAGATCCTTTTCTTTGGAGTATGCAATATCGTGCTCCTTACAAGCCTCGTCTAACTTGTTTATTCCCTTGTCTCCCCGAGCTAACCGTTTGATTAGTTTTGTACCCGGACCGCAAAATTTGTAACCCGGAATATGCGCTTCAAATGGTAAATTGTTAATTACAGTATTTAATAGTCCGTTCCCAGTAGTTTTAGAATTATTATATGTAATCATTAGCGGACAACTGTCCTCTCAAGCTGTGCAGTAAATAAATAAAAATATTGTGAATTAATGATTCTTTATATACTCGCCGTTTCTTATATATATATATATATATATATATATATATAATTCCACTTTTTTTACAATCGAATTTAGTACTTGCAAACATGCGTGTTGTGAAACAATCAACACCTATAACCATAAACAATAATGACATTGGCGTGCAATCCTTAGCTAAAAAAAAACCATAGCGTTCTTCTGCCTTCATCTATTCGATGTCTGGTTGTTGGTCCATCAAATTGCGGTAAAACCAACGTTATGATTGGGTTGATAGAACATCCTAATGGTTTAAAGTTTGAAAACGTATATGTTTATTCTAAATCACTTTATCAACCAAAGTATCAATACCTTGAAAGTCGTCTACTGCGACCAATAAAAGGGATCAAATATTATACATTTTTCAGTTCTGATAATATTATATCACCATCTGATGCTCGAAATAATTCTATATTTGTTTTTGATGATGTAGCTTGCGATAAACAAGGTATCATTAGGGAATACTTTAACTTACTACGTGATAATGCTAATCTTTTAGTTTTATTTAAACAAGATGATTTAAACTTAAAACACATATATGACGATCACGTCAATACTGACATGAAGTATGATAAATTCCGTGAAATATGTGCTGCTTGTTGTCAAGACAAATACGGTTTCTTAGTTGTAGACAAAGATAGTGATCCAGGTCAAGGAAGGTACCGAATAGGTTTTGATCACTTCATACATATTTAAACCTTGAGAGACCAAAGTATCGTTAGTATCGAAGAATTTTTTTTATTACAATAAACTTTTTACGCAATGAACAAGGAGGCGATAAAACTTAAAAGAATTTTAATTAAGAAAAAAACATTGTAAAAAACAAATTGTGCCAGTTAAAAGATAATGAAATCGTCCAAGTGGAATCAATCTTACCCATAACATCGCGATTAGAAACTATTGCTAATAAACTGGATGGGGTAAGTGTGGTAAAGAAAGAAAAATTTATAGAAGAAGAAGAACTGCCTCATAGCAGTGTAAAAAAATTAAACCTAAATTGCTAGAAAGGAACGTTGACTATATTGATTCGCCGGTTATTGCTCAGCATATACCGAATATAAAAAATGATGCCATAGAGGAAGATGATGATGATGATGATGTTGAGAATGAATACGAAGCAGAAGTTAATCGAAATGCACAAGAAGCCCAGGAATATATACAAAGCTTTGTCGATTTACCTGGTATGACACATTATCTCGAACAGCTACATCCGCTACCTCGAGAATATATTTACAATATGTTTAAAGATGTTAAGAACGATTTTGATCATAAATATGGTATTAGGTTTAACCCTGATTCAAATGGTCTTATAGGCAATTCGAATTTCGTGTTGGATGATAAAAGTGTTCTAATAAATGATTTGAAATATAAAGGTACTCTTGGATTATACGAACTACTGTTTAAAAAATATCCTGTCGGGTACAGATCGCAAGATCTAAAGTCGTACCTTGATATTGTGAAAAGAACAAATGCTAATAGAAGATATTATTCTGAAACAGAACAAATTCAGGGTAATAATTCATATAAATACAAAAATATAATATCTACATTAAACATACTTCCCCAAACACCCCGTAGACCTAGAACATTACTCTGTAGAAAGCGTCTTGGAGACGGTATGACAATGGAAGTATCAAATAACGCTATAGATTATTTATATTGGAATGATCCCAATGAACTTGTTGATAGATTACGGCTTTTAGTTTCATCTCAGACTGCTGGATACACAGGTCACGGCAACGAAATAAATTCAATCATTGAAGAATTGCGTGAGGCGAAAGTGATTAGATGATATGACAATTGACAAATTTGGAAAGCACTTAAATAACCGTAAAATAGATGTTACGACACGAGTAGGAATATGTATATTTACAAACATTTGAACGAGACGGCCTGCGTGCCACAACCAGTCTCGCCCCACCTCTGGGCAGTGTTAAAGCTAGGAGAAGTTGTTAGACCGCGAAAGAGTGAGCATTAAAAAGACGCGCTCCCGCAATTGTAAATTGTAACATTGGTATTCAGTTATTAATAAATTCGTTATTGTTTTTGTATGTCAGTGTTATCAATTACAGCAAGCTTCGTAAGCTCCTCGATATACAGTCCATTGCTCGTAGTGTGAAGGCAACTCGTTTAAATTAGGTCTACCGTGACCTCCTCGTTCAACAAACATTGCTTTCACGTACACGCGGTTGTGAATGTGATCATATCGTTGATTACTTGCAACCACTCAATCTCGAACCACTGAGCTACATTCTCGAATCACGAACATTATATTTGGTCCATCGATGCAGGATCGTAACTTTTGTGGTCTCCTGTTTGTTTAATTATCTATCAAAAAACTTAGAAAATCTAACAATAATTAGTGCGTCTATTGCTAACTCGTTCTCGTATATGCGAATTCATATGGTGCTATCGTGCTTCAATGTATCGCATATGGTAACAAACATTCTAATCGGGCTGGAAGTGAAGCGTATCTTCACAGTCTAATATTCTCAGGTAAACCAGTGCTACAAATACTCGAAAACATTCTGGTTTGCAAGTTGTTCCGTCCTCTTCTTACATTAGAGCGAAAAGGAAACCACGATTTCAAAACAAGCTACAAGGGCAACCTACAATCATTGGAACTTGTAGATAGCTGCGATAAACGATATACGCCGATATTTCTCGATCGCCAACAACCCTAGTGGAAGGAGGTCAGCTACTTTCATCAGGTGCTTTGTGTTTACATTGGTTCAACCCGTAGTTTGAACTTGAATACAATACAGGTAATCTTGCCTACGTTAAAGGTCATTACACTGTTGTTATTTCACCCTTTCCTTTAAATTAAACCCGTTTGTATTCATTATAATACTTCAACATCATGGCACAAAATCCAGATTTGAATTTAATTCACGGACAAATTAAGAAATACAAAACTAAACGTTCTTATCTAAAGCGCTCGTTTACGATTCTTGAAAATATTTATCGGAAGAAATTTCCCAGGAAACTCAACAAAAAGCTTCGCGACAATTTGATACATGTAGTAAATTAATTGACGAACTTGAATCTTATTTACAAAAAATTTACAATCTTGATTTTGATGTAGAATTTCAAGATTTATTTAATGAACAAATGGAAACTGATACGATGTTTTCTACGTTACAAGCTAAAATCAACGCTTTAAATATTAATAAACCAGAACAAAAACCTGTTGTTCCTCAACCAGAAATTAATCTCAATACTTCTGCTAATCGCTCAGTAGCAGCGAGATTACCGGTTTTAAATCTCCTTATTTTTCAGGAAAATTTGAAGAATATTTCTCGTTTATTCAGGTATTTGATTCTTTAATAGGTTCAGACCCTTCATTAAGTCCTTTGGACAAATTACAGTACTTGATAGGATGTTTGAAATCGGAAGCAGCCGAAACCATCAAATGTTTGGAAATTACGCCTGAAAATTACGAAAACGCAAAACAGATTTTACGTGATCGATATGAAAATGAAAGAGTTATTGTTACAAATCACATTCGATCAATTTTTGAACTGGCCGCCTTACATAAAGAGTCTTATCAGGGACTACGTAATATTTTAGATATTGCCTCGCAACATTTAAGGTCTCTTACTGCCATGGGGAGATCTGTTGATAAATGGGACGATATGTTAGTTTATCTAATAACCTCGAAACTTCCTCTTACAACTCGCAGTGAGTGGGAAAATAAATTAACGTCCACGAATGTACCTACATATAAAATGTTATCTGACTTTTTAACACAAAAATGTCACGCTTTAAATGCGATAAATTCTCGTGAAGCTAGCGATAACACTAGTTTCAAACGACAATTCACAAAAATAATTACAAGCCCGTGTCTTGCAGTTTGACTCTAAACAAACCAAGTAATTGTAATTATTGCACAGAAAGTAATCACTTTACAAATCAGTGCTCGAATCTTTTAAAACTTTCTGTCGAAGCTCGTATAGAAAACGTTCGTAAAAAGCGTTTATGTCTCAATTGCCTTAGGCCAGGTCATCCTGCGCCCAAGTGCAAATCCTCTAGATGTCGAAAATGTGGTGCCTTGCACAATACAATTCTGCATTTAGATAAGGTGAATGCTAACGGTAATACTCGTAAGCCACCTTCACAGGAAGCCAATCGCGAAGCTTCTTTAAACTCGAATCATTCTGAGTGTGCTTCTAATGGCCAGAGCCCTCAAGATGAAATTCACGTATTACACGCAATACAAAACCCGTGTAATATTGTATTATCTACTTGCTTAATCGAAGTAAGAGATGATACAGGATGTTATCAAAATGCAAGAGCTATACTAGACTCTGCTTCACAAATAAATATTATCACTACTGATTTAGCAAAAAAACTAGGTCTTCCTACAAACAAAATAAATCTGCCAATCACGGGCATTAGTGATAACACCACGAACTCGAAATTAGTTATCAAGGCTAACGTACGCTCAAAATACATAAAATTCGAACTCGATTTAGAATTTTTTGTGTTGAATAAAATATCTTCTAATTTACCCATAAAATCGTTTGATGCAAATTTAATGGAAGTTCCCCCTAATTTGCAACTCGCTGATCCTGAATTCAATGAATCTCGAAGGGTAGATATTTTAATAGGTGCTCAAGTATTTTATCGTTTACTGAGCATTGGTCAAATACGTTGTAGTAACGACAAGGTTACTTTACAAAACTCGGTCTTTGGATGGTTGATTTCGGGAATCGTCCCAAATCAATACGCTTATCCCGCTGTATGTAATTTAAATACATTACGCCAGTTAGACAAAAACATTACACAATTTTGGGAAGTCGAACACATTCCTGAAATTCCAATTAAATCTCAAGAGCAATCAGAATGTGAAAACATTTTGAAAACACGATTAAGCGCGATAGTTCTGGCAGATTTGTGGCATCTTTGCCTTGGAAAACTAGCCCAGAAGCATTAGGTGATTCGCTAGAAATCGCCAAAAAACGGTTTCTTAACCTCGAACAGAAATTAACAAAAAATCCCGAGATTGCAAGAAACTATCGTGATTTCATGCAAGAATATTTACAGCTCGGCCATATGGCAGAAATTGGTAATATTGATGATTGCAACAGCAATGGTTATTTTTTACCGCATCACGCAGTTTATAAAATGAATCTTTAACATCAAGAACTCGAGTGGTTTTGATACGTCATGTAAAACTACCTCAGGGATGTCGCTGAACGACATTTTAATGATAGGTCCCGTAATACAAAATGACTTATTTAGCATTCTAATCCGTTTTAGGTTCTATAAATACATCATAACCTCTGACATTTCCAAAATGTACAGACAAGTTTTAATCGATCCACACGATACTCCATATCAAAAAATATTATATCGATTCTCTCGTGATGACAAAATTAAAATCTTTGAATTAAAAACGCTTACGTATGGGACACGCCCCGCTTCTTTCATAGCTACAAGGTGTTTGCTTGAGCTCGCGAAACCCTTTGAATTTTCGAACCCCGAATTATATAGGGTAATTACAAATGATTTTTACGTAGACGACCTAATTACGGGTAGTAATGACGAAACAAAATTATTACAATTACGCGATAATATTTTAAGTGTTTTAGATGCAGGTTGTTTTCCATTGCGCAAATGGAACTCGAATATTGCAAATCTTTTGAAGGACATCGAGTCCGACCAAGAAAACTTGGTTATAAAATGCAAAGATGGTGAGAGTTTTAAGACTTTGGGTATCTTTTGGTCTCCCATCTCCGACACTATACAGTATAGTACTCAACTAAACTGCAGTAAAACTCAAATTACAAAACGTATGATTCTTAGTCATATTGCGAAAATCTTCGACCCTCTAGGATTACTTGGTCCTATAATCACGATTTCCAAACTGATCATGCAAGATCTTTGGAAAATTAAATCGGGTTGGGATGAAGTTGTTCCACCTGATCTCCTTAATCGATGGATAGCGTTTTCATCGTGTTTAACTGATATTCCTAAAATATTTAACACGAAAAACCAAATAAATTTACCGGAAATCAAGGTGCTCGTTACAAATGTTAATTTTTCCAATGAAGAATTAATTGCTTTCACAAGTAATATTTTTACGGAATATTCCAGCTTTACTAAACTAATTAGAATAATCGCCACTTGCAAAGGTTTATTTTAATTGCAAAATAAATCTAACAAAATCATTACAGAATTATCTGTGAATGAGCTAAATGAAACCGAAATGATTTTAATTAAACTCGACCAAAAAATTAATTTTGGTAACGAAATTAAATCTTTAAAAAATTCTCAAGTTATAACTAATAATTCAAAAATTCTATCTTTGAATCCTTTCTTGGATAAAAATCAAATTTTACGCGTAGGAGGACGCTTGCGTCACTCCAACTTAAAATACGATAATAAACACCCCATTTTAATAGCAAAGGATTCACTTTGTGATTTAATTATTTTAAACGCGCATAAAAAGAGTTTGCATAGTGGTATGCAAGGTACGCTAGCAGCAACTCGCTTGAAATATTGGCCCTTATCGGGCAGAAATTTAGTAAAAAAGGTTATACGAAATTGTGTTCTTTGTTTTAGACACAACCCTCTCAAATCTCAACCTAAAATGGCAGATTTACCTGTCTCTCGTTTAGTGCCTAATCAAAGGGCATTTACAAGACTTGGTACGGATTTCTTTGGACCATTTTTTATTAAAGAAGGTTCACGTACCTCACGAAAAATTATAAAGGCATACGGATGCGTATTTGTATGCATGAACACGAAGGCGGTTCATTGTGAACTCGTGGAAAATTTGACTTCAGAAGCGTTTATCGCTGCACTCAAACGATTTGTTGGCAGACGAGGCATTCCAGCTGAAATATTTTGTGATAACGGAACTAATTATGTAGGCGCAGCCAACGAATTACGAAATATTGTTAATTTTTTTAACAGATAAAACGACACAAAATGCGATTCTCAGAGATACAGTTTCTCAGAATATTAAATTTATATTTAATGTTCCCAAAGGCCCTCACATGGGAGGTTTATGGGAGGCGGCCGTTAAGTCTTTCAAAAAACATATCTTTAAAATTGCTTCTAATGCCCATTTAACCTTCACAGAATTAAACACGTTGCTGATTGATGTTGAAAGTATATTAAACTCCCGTCCGTTGATTCCTCTATCTGATGATCCTTGTAACCTTGATTATATCACACCTGGACATTTCTTGATTAACGATAATCTAAAGGCGATACCTGAACTTGACTTATCGCAAGAAAAGGTCAATCGACTTTCTCGATGGCAGTTCGTACAACTGCTCCAACAAGACTTTTGGTCGAAATGGACTAAAGAGTACTTACAAGAATTACAAAGACGTAACAAATGGCATTCATCTACCAGAGCATCATTATGTCCTGGTCAACTCGTCATTATTTCTGAAGATAACGTTCCTTCTAGAATGTGGAAGTTGGGACGTATAACTGAAGTTTATCCCGGACGCGACAGTGAAATTCGTGTCGCTAGTGTTAAAACGGTGAGTGGGGTCATTAAAAGACCCATTGTGAAATTGTGTGTTTTGCCTATCGAGGGGCAAGAAGTTTAAAATCTAGTTGCTCGGCGCAACGTCTATAGTAGTAGCAATATAAAATGCTATTTGTTGTGTATTAGTTATTAGAACTTATAAACTATATATGTAATTCTTCTAAACCTAAATGTATTGTGAAATATTTACAATTATTTACATTATGTACACGTTCGTTAAATACGTTTGTCAATATGTACGATTCTTATTCTGTTTAAATTACTAATTTCAAGGGAGGCGGCTTATGTTACGACACGAGTAGGAATATGTATATTTACAAACATTTGAACGAGACGGCCTGCGTGCCACAACCAGTCTCGCCCCACCTCTGGGCAGTGTTAAAGCTAGGAGAAGTTGTTAGACCGCGAAAGAGTGAGCATTAAAAAGACGCGCTCCCGCAATTGTAAATTGTAACATTGGTATTCAGTTATTAATAAATTCGTTATTGTTTTTGTATGTCAGTGTTATCAATTACAGCAAGCTTCGTAAGCTCCTCGATATACAGTCCATTGCTCGTAGTGTGAAGGCAACTCGTTTAAATTAGGTCTACCGTGACCTCCTCGTTCAACAAACATTGCTTTCACGTACACGCGGTTGTGAATGTGATCATATCGTTGATTACTTGCAACCACTCAATCTCGAACCACTGAGCTACATTCTCGAATCACGAACAATAGATATAAGTGAACAGGAATATGAAAACAAAAGTGAAGGTTTTGAAACCTTGATTGAGTACAAGTTACATATGCTACATTACACGGTAGTAGCAACGTTTTACTCTAGTACATTCCTCGACGGTGACAAGACATTCCTTATTTTCAACATTAAACATAATTATGAATTTCCTTATGAAGAAGCAGTCATTGAGAATATTAAAGGATACCCGCAAGACATTGAAATTCTTATAAACGAAAAAAGTTATGTAATTGCACAGTTAAAAGGATTTTTGCTTAAACGTATGGATGTAATCAGCTTTCGTGACAGCGGTGCTATCATAAACAATACCACAATGTTTCTTGATTTTATATTAAAAGTTCCTTTCAAAGCAAGTGGAGCCCACGACATTCAAACATAGAAGTATTTATTAATTGTATTTAATAAATCCTGATTAGAAAAAAAGTATTATGATAGTTGCTCAATCAAAAGTGAAAGAGGATATAGTAAATGAACTTCATAAACCAGCAAGAATAAATTTCAAGAGACGCAAAGTGATAGTAAAAGGTTTAAATAACCTTCTTCAGACCGATTTGATTGAAATTCTACCATATTCGCAAACAAACAAAGGATTTAAATACATTTTAGTAGTTATTGATTGTTTCTCCAAATACGTATGAACTGTACCACTTAAAAGTAAAACGGGTATTGATGTTACTGCTGCAATGAAAACAATTTTAAATAAATTTAAAAATCCACCAAAAAATTTGCAGTCTGATTTTGGTAAAGAATATTATAACAAACACTTTCAATCCTTAATGCGGACATATGGCATAAACCATTATAGTGTTTTTTCTACAAAGAAAGCATGCATTGTGGAACGTGTAATTAGAACTTTAAAGGGAAAAATGTGGCGCTTGTTTAACCTGAACGGTTCTTACAATTGGATAAAAAATTTAAGTGATATTGTGAAACAATTCAACAATACAGTTCACAGTACTATCGGAGTCAAACCTGTAAAAGTTGATAAATCAAATGATAAAACTATTATTAAATCATCATTTACCCACATCAAACTTGCAACCAAAATACCAAAATATTCAATTAAAGACAGTGTGAGGATTAGTAAACACAGGGAAGCATTTACGAAAGGTTACACACCAAACTGGTCAAATGAAATTTTTAAGATTAAAAAGGTAAACGTAATCAATCCGACAACATATATATTAGAAGATCAAGATGAGAAAGAAATCAAAGGTGCATTTTATGAAATGGAGTTGCAAAAGGTTAAACATTCAGGAATTTACTTGGTAGAAAAAGTCCTAAGAAAGAGTGGAAATAAAGTCTTTGTAAAATGCTTAGGCTTCTCTAACGTACACAATAGCTGAATCGATAAAAATAATGTTTGCTAGAAGTTGTTATAATAATAGTTAATAAGGCTAACATTGTAAAATTATATTAAAATAAATAATACAGACAAAATCTTTCTATTGTTTTTTATTATTATAAAGCCATTCTTTTAATAAAAAGGAATTTTGTAAGGCTAACATTGTAAAATTATATTAAAATAAATAATACAGACAAAATCTTTCTATTGTTTTTTGTTATTATCAAGCCATTCTTTTAATAAAAAGGTATTTTGTTTTGCGCATTGCAGATTATTATTATAGCTGTGTCTACAACAATGGATGTTATATTTTAAACGATTGTTGATTTTTAACTCCGATAGCTTAGGACAACCTAGTGCAAGCATATCAGTTACAAAGTTTTGCATTAGATATGTTGCAATCAATTTCTTCTTTTCTAGACCCTTCACAAATACTTCTTCACCGGGTCGGATAATTTGCTTCAAATAAAGCGCTATATATGATGACACCATTCCAGCCGTTGAAGATTCATCCCAAGAAAGACCATGAATATTCCTTGTCACCCAGTCGTTATGTTTTATATGATCTTGGCTCAAACAACTAGACTGCATTGGCAGTTTAAAAATTTGATACCAAACATCACCTAACAACAAGTCCAAAACCGCAATTTCTTTGCACACAAACTCGTTTTTCTTGTATTTAAATCCCCGAATATCAATTATATACATGTTTGTATGTAAATATATGCAGTAAACTTTGACTAATTAAATTAATATTAGGAGCAATCTCCTTATATAGCAGATTACCACCATATGCGTACTTTGTCAACCCACTTTTCAACCTATCACAAGAGTGAACACATTTTGAATTGAAACCGGCCCATGTGTATTTGCAGCCTCTAAACATAAATAAAAAACGTAAATCAGAATCCACTTTAATTAAACACAATTGACTTGAATGCGATAATTTGCAACTGGCATACTTTATAACTTCTCGCTAGAAAACCGAATTCAAAACAGCTACACACATTTTCTCTGCACTTACATTTTTCAACATACGTTTGTTTCATTGAAAGTAATATAAAGCCGATCCTAATTCAAAACGTGCCCCCAATATTTTACATTGAAAGTATATAAGAATTCATGTTTTCACAACTATTTTACATTGAAATGTTTTCACAACTATTTTACATTGAAATTATATAAGGCCGATCCTAATTCAAAACTGTGCACGTGTATTTTACATATGGAAAATAAGTCTGAACACGTTTTGAATTAGGACCGGCCTTACCCCTCTACTTAAATACTCGGAGAGAATGGGGCTCGTCCTTTATTTGATCCTCTTTGTATTTTCATCGCTTTAGACTACGTATAATAATCAACCGACGCTTGTGAGTATTGAAAAATTGTATAAATCAGTAAAGTAGCGTTAGCACTTATAACGTATGTTTCATTGAAAGTAATATAAAGCCGGTCCTAATTCAAAACGTGCCCACAAGTATTTTACATTTAAAAGTATATAAGAATTTATGTTTTCACAACTATTTTACATTGAAAGTATATAAGGTCGGTCTTAATTCAAAACGGTGCACATGTATTTTACATATGGAAAATACGTGTAAACACGTTTTGAATTAGGACCGGCCTTACCCCACTACTAATTTCTGTTTAAGTAAATAAATATTGTTACGAAGAATTGGAAGTAGTTTTTAAAAACACCGCTCCCAAGGTCCGAAACGTAACTCGCGTTAATGATAACGCGAGTTACGTTTCGGGAATAAAATAAAATCGATTCTATAGCATTCGCATTATTATAAGATAGCTTGCGACGCCACGATCAACTTTTATGGGACAAGGATAAACAGCATGCTTCGCTATGAACATAAATCACGACGTTGGACAGTAATTACGTAACTGAGCGCGTCATTCTCGTAAAAATGACATCATTACGGTGTATTATGATCCAAACGGAATAGGAAAATTCTCGAATGGAGATAATTTGATATATAAGCAAGAACTTTATTCAAGTTGACATTCTTTAATTCGCGTTAACAAGCAATATTTAAAAGTTTTAATTTACGAGATCGACGAAATTTAATTCGCTTCAATTTACGAAATCGATCTTTTAAATAACATGTAGAGTTCCATGTATTTTGGTGAAGTATCATTTGTTTTGTAATATACAGAGAGTTTATAAAAGAACTCCTAGATTTAAAAAAATCATAATTAAAAAACAAAATCAGTAATAAAATTTCGGGTTTTGAACTTGAGTTCAGTATATTGTCATGATTGTTTTGCTAATATTCGATCCGCCGGCCGGCAATCGCCATTCATCAGTCATGGCTACGCCACAGCAGAAAGTTCAGTGTGTGATTTGGTTATTCAATCGAGTTCAGTGATCACAGTTCAGCGTAATTATCGATGTGAATATGGCGATGATGCACCTACTAACAAAACTATTCTGCAGTGGTATAATCATTTTCGGGAAACGGGTAGTGTCTTAAAAATTAAGTCACCGGGTAGGCTTTCAGTCTCTGAACAGAATTGTAGCTCTAAAAAGTCATTGGCAAGGCAAAGTTTGGAGTTGCGAATACCAAAGTCTACCGTGTACAAAGTGATGCGAAAGAGGTTTAAATTACGTGGGTATAAGATTAAACTTCTGCATGAAATCAAGCCTAATGACAAAGTAAAAAGATTCGATTTAGCAGTCTACATTTTGAAGAGGATTGAACCAAATGAGAACTTTCTAGAAAATGTTATATTTTCAGATGTGGCGACTTTTCACGTAAGTGGGTCTGTAAACCGACAAAACAGTAGGATTGGGGGGGGGGGGGGTCTGAGTCATCGCATGAATTCATAGAACATCAGAGAGACTTTCCCAAAGTCAATGTTTGGTGTAGACTGATGCATGATCGTATCGTAGTACTGTTCATCTTCGCAGAGAAGACAATTAATAGGAGTATTTATTGTGAAATGTTTAAACTATACGTTTTCCCACAGCTAGATGATATCTCTCTAGAAAAGGGACCGATTATCTTCCAACAAGACGGCGCGCCATCTCACTATAGCAATCGTGACCGTGATGCGTTGAACTTGCGTTTCTCTGACAGGTGGATTGGTAGACGTGGGCCGATTGCATTGCCACCAAGGAGTTCAGATCTGACTCCACAAGATTTCTTTTTTTGGGGACATGTAAAAAACATTGTTTATTCCGAGAACACCCGTAACATTGCTCATTTGAGAGAGAGAATTGTTGCAGCTGTAGCATCCGTCACGCTTGATATGTTGCTAAATACCTGGGAAGAAACTGATTATCGCTTAGACGTGACCAGGGCAACATATGGTGCACATATAGAACTTTACTAGGTATCAAAAAAATACTTGCAAAGATTCTCTTTAATACTAAATAGGTGTAATAACTATTATTTTAACTTTACTGTGTACAAATAAAACTTTAAATTAAGGAGTTCTTTTATAAACTCCCTGTACAACGAAGATGGAACATTCTTTGATACAAATTGCTATTTTAAAGCTAGTTAATTAATTAAACCGAAGATGCACCTTTGCAAACAAATAAACTAACTGGAGATTTAATGGACAAACTGGTAAACAGAGATTTGCACGTCAATTAAAAATAGAATCAGGAAGTATGTAATACCGTTGGTCGCGATGAAAGGAATATTTGGAGAAGCGCTATTTGATTTTGCAAAAATAACTTTTATATTCCTTTGTTTGTAACTGATATTTGAGTATTTTATCATTTGAATGTAAAGTAGAATAAGTTCTTAATCCTATTAAATAATTTTTTTGTGAATCGGAAGGATTTGAAGTCGGAGTTCGTAGCGTCTTGACCTTTAATAAATTATCCGTGACAGTTATTGACCAATCACCTTCACGCACGTGGCAATAGAACATAGGTGAATTATTCACGTATTGATTAAGGAAGACTGTAAATTTTAACAAACACTAGGTAAAGATTATATTAGTAATAATTTAGGAATAATCTTATGTACAAATTTAAACGTTAAACTGTTCTATATTCTTTTGTATTAAAGAAACTTTTTGAATGTATAAATGCTTTTTATGATTGCTGTGTTTGATTTCATTTTGGAAATTCTAAGTCAATTTCTCATTGGTTAATAATTATTGCAAACACTGTATTGTACATTCCGATATTTGAAGGTATTTGTTAGAATAGCTGAGTAACCACTTGCAGGTTTCTGAACGTATTCCGTTATGTCAGAATTTATGTTATAATGGGCGCATGTGTAGAGGCGATCGATCTAGTCGACAGGGTTAAAACGACTTTGTTTTGAGATTTCAAGATGGATGGTTGAAATATTTCACGTGGCGGTTTTTTTTATTAAAGCTAGTGTTTTAAGTTTTTAATGTAGTGGTTATTAAAGGTAATCTGATTGCATCTTGTAATCAGAGCGTTGTTTTGAATGTGATGTTGGAACTTATTGTAAAACCGTTAGTTATTTAATCATTGAAGGAAATATTTGTATTACCTGTTGCTTTTGGCTTAGAATTTGATGCCCGTTGTTTTATGTATAAAGGTGTGTTGTTTGGTTTAATAACCGAAAACCAATATTTATTTATTTAATATCTAATTCAGAGTAACACTAATATTTATTTGAAATAAATATTATTTAGTATTTAATATCGAGTTGTAAATCCAATTGTATTGCACCTGTTACAGAATCAATAGTAAATGTACCCTTATTGTGATTTTACGAGCAAGTAATGAAAAAGTACCAACATCATATCTTAGACATATTGAATCAAATTATTAGGTAAGTTTGCATATGAACAGTATTATATTTCAATGTTATATTTCTTTTGGTTTTAAGATAGAAATTGAATTAACCACAACATTGTTGTGTATACTTTTTTGTTTGCAACTTGTAAAGCCACGATGTGTTTAATTTTTAAAAGTACGCAATCATAATGAATGATTTTTAACATCTGTTTACTCGATTAAATATATTTAACCAACATGCATTTATATAAACATTTAACGCCTGAATCTTGACTTGTCTTTATGTTGTAGAATTTTGGGGTATGTATTTGCTGCCAACATATTTTATAATGTTTAATATTTGTGATTCATTTGACATTTTTATTTTATGTGTAACTGTTTTATTTCAGCATATTAATCACATTTACAACTGCACGGTTCACATCTTGGTTTAAACGTAATTATATGTTTGTTGTTTTGTTTATCCTATTATCTAGCCGATGTTCCTATACATTTGCGATAATTGTTGTGATGCAATTAAATTGAACCTCTGGTATGACCGACCATCTCGTGACTTTTGCGTTTGCTTAAATGACTATGTTGGAGATAGTTTATTCAATAATAAACGCCTTTTTAACTGTGCGCAATCATACCATAAGTTTATTTCAGCAATTCATGTCATCTTGTCAAGGTACTTGTTGTTGTACCCTTTTGCAAATAATAGGAAGTCGGCTAGCCTTTGTGAAATATTTTGTAACCGGGCTGGAAATTGTTAATGTATGTATGTGAGCGTGTCTGTTCAAGCCTCGTTGAATATTACTAACATTTTATGTCCGTGCGGGGAGGAACATTAGTAGTCAAGGCGAAGGTCATTTTCCTCTTTAACTTTAGCTGGGTAGTATTGGTCTAGTCGACCTCTGTACCTACCAGGATACGCCCAAGGTCCCGGGTTCGAATCCCGACACGGTCCGCTTGAAAAATGTTAGGCGAGCATTTTTCGCAAAAATACACCCTCGTTCGGATGAGAGGTAAAATGGAGGTCCCGTGTGTGAGTGTTGTCACGCACGTTAAAGATCCCTACCTTGCTTGGAACAGCAAGGATTCGGCAAAATTCAAAATTTTCCAGGTAAAAAAAACTCGCTTCCTGGCCAATGTAGTACCTTCGGGTGGAGCATTGGAAAATCACATGTAATGTACCTACCAGGAAAACTAGCTAGGCTATACTAACGCTTCTTCAGTTGTCATGTGTGGTATGTCTGGGTAACAGTTGACATCCCGTCAATTTCAGTGTTGGTGATCTGGGTACTTGTACGTTGCCCACCCTTGTCTGGAGATGTGCCAAATGCAGTTGGAAGTGTAAGGGCAGTTTGGGGTTTCTCTGCCGTGCTCTTTCTCCAATCGCCCAGGTTGAGTACGGCACTGTTTGCTTTGAATGTCAATTTTTCTATGCTTTCATGCGAATGACCTATTTAAGAGATTGTTTTGAATAAAAGTAAAGTTAGGTAAATGCTGTAGTTTTATTAAAACTTTCCCACCTTGATGCCATCTTCCCAGTGTGAACTTGGGTTACATTATAACAACACAACGTAGGTGTCGTTGAGCCACTGCCACTAGATGTAAGATCATGGAGCCTGGTGTACCGTTTATAGAGGGCGTTTGGGTCACTCTTCAAGTCGGTTACACTATAGTATAACTTCCGTTGAGCTAGCCAGGCAAAGAAAAGTTATAAAGGAAGGTAAGTTAGTAATTACAAATCTACAATTTGTTGTACTGTGTCACAGCACGCTTTTAGCGCCTACTTCAAAAAAAGATGTTAACACAGCAAATTTAGTGGCGCACCAACGCGAGGCCTGTTACCCATTTATACGTCGTGAGCCACAAATTATTGCTGTGATTTGGGTACAGGCGAGTTGTATTGTTACGCTTTATTTTCAAGTTATCAGGCATTAGGATTCGGGACCTTTTAAGAACTCTGCGTGGAAAATTCCCCGTGGATTACCACAATACCACTGCCGTGAAATCCCGCTCTGTTGGTGTTCGCTCAGTTGCTTGACTTATGTTTCGTCTGAACTAATTACTTTAACATGTTAAAATGCTATCAAAAGTGAAACGTTAAATTTTCCCGGCGTTATATACGAAGATATCAAACATTAGTCAAGTAGAGCAGTAACAAATTTTCTATTTGACTTTTATGTAGGTAGTATATTTTAGGAAATACATGGTTAAAACTAAGAAATGTATTTGGACATACCTTGAAGTCGAAGGTCATCATTTGACGAAGCGGACGAGAGACTTCCAGGTGTCGAACCATCAGCAGCTCCAGAATCGACTGGACTATTTCCGGTTTCATCTGATGAAGGCACCCGCAAATATCGAGCAACCTCATAATTAATCGGTGTCATACCACTAATACCACTATCCTGTGATTTAGCACCCGTTACACTGGGCGAAGCCTTTTCCCAGCGAAACGCAGCCTTTACTTTAGTCCATTTGGACACTTTTGCAGTCTTTTCTCGACTGCTACTGCTAGATAACTTTCTAGATGGATGACCCGGATCATAATCGCTTGTTTGATAACTACCAGAACTTGTTTGGCGTTTCATGACCGATTGTGTTAAACGTGAACGAGTCCATGGTTTATTTTTGAAATCTTTTTTCGTTTCGGTAAGCATTGAATCTAATAAGCTTTCGGCAAACACCGAATCATCGTCAAAATCTTGCATATTTCCAAAAACGTTTAACTTGCGATGCATCGTTTCGATATTTTTGAAATGTTCGAGATCTCTTATTCGATTTAAAAGGCGGGCGTTTTGTTGTCTCAAATCGAGCATTTGCTCCATTAATTTGTAGAGCTTGTCGAGATGATCGAACGCATCTTCTGTTGCGATTACAGAAGTAAACATAGTCTTTTGCATTGCTTTAATATAGTCCAATGCGTTTGATGCGATAAACACCTCGTCAGGGTCTTGAAAAGGCGATGTGATGGCTGTTGGATCGGGCGGTGGAGTTGGTAACTTTTCGTGACTTATTCTCCTTACTTTGCTAAAACGCGTTCGTATCTTCAGAGGGGAAGTAGAACACGACGGTTCTAAATTTGCACTCATTTTTAACGGCACCCAGGCAGACTTACCGACTTAATCAGGAACGCGTATATACTCGTGCACTGCGATTAATTTTAATATACGCATATTATTTCCTGCCGAATTCTTACTGTTCCACTAAAAATTCAAACCGCACGTTTATAGGAGACTGGCTGGGTTTGTCGACGCTCAGCGTCGTCGTACAGAATTAGCATTGGCACACGGTACTATCAACTATCACCGCGCCACGCCGCCGCGCCGCTCCGATCGTCTAATAAATTTGTTTACGTTTTATCATGGAAATTCATAAGAATTTCACAGAAAAGTGCGTGCTCCGTGTTTGTTGTGCTTGCAGGAAATTTATATAAATCTGAATAATAAACAGACGGCGTTGTGCAATTCTTAAAATAGAGAAAGATTATTGTATTATTTTGGTTTGTTGGCTTCATCGCGATTTTCCGGTTAAAGCTTTTCGAAAACACATACCATCGATGTTTGCATATGTTAGTTAGTTTTCAGCAATTTTTAAGAACAGAAATATCTTTGTTTGTATAATAATAAATAACTAATCGAAATGTGTTGACGCGTTTTATTACCACATCGCAGAAAAGCTTCACTGAAATTGATTCATATCGTAGCAGTTATACTCGGCAGCTTCGTATTTGTATCCAAGCTTTATTACTTACCAAATATGGAAACGCCAATTTTTTTATACAGTTATTTAAATTCATTTAATTCATGAAATACTTTATTAAAAGGCCTACTTAGCATTTCATATGTAAATTCTTAAATAAAAAAAACTTAAGAACTATTTAAAATGTAAAAAATTTTGGATAAGCACTCCGATGAGGAAAAAGTTCCCATGACTGAAATCACGTTTCCACGCTGACTTGCTATTCCAATCCTTAGAATAAGAAAAGATCGTGAACGAGGTTCTCCAGATTGATGAGCGATAAGTTTTCCAAGTTTATTCATAAAATTCGTTGCTTCTTCGCACCTAGGTCCCATGGTCTCTACTGCGAAGGGGTGGAAAAAGTAGTTGGATGTTAAGGTATTTTTCAAACACCCTGTTTTTGTATTTAAAACGCTACTATATCTGGACAATGAAATGTAATGTAGAGAACGTTATAGGTAGAGAGTGGGGCGCTATGCCTGTGAACGCAAAGAACGACGAACGCTCTTTTGCCTCCTAGCTCTTGACCGGTAAACACGCGAAATATGTAGCGTCGCATAGATATTCAAGTATCTTTATCCCTTATTACTTAGCTTTAGCAGTATGAACATCGTAACATAACTGTAATTTTAGTGCGCCGAAAATGTTGTAAGATTTGATTGTATTGTATATTATGTACCTCCTCATTATGATAACTTGGCGTCAGTTATTTGATTGTGTAAATAAAACAAGCTCCGTTTCTACAATCTGTTTTTAATAAGAAAGAACTCACGAACCAACCCTGATACCTTCCGGGCCTACCTACTAAGGTATTTATAACACTGGAGCCCACCGTGGGACTTCCTCAAATTTTCCTGTTTCTACCTGTATTTATTCAAGTTACCAATGGAAAGTTTCCTGCTAAATTAAAACCTGTATGATGGGATTTTGTTTCTACATGTTTAAAAACAACGATTTAATTTCCCAAACGTTAACGTATCTGTATCTCAAGACTATTTCCGGTCTCGTATTGAAATGTATTTGCAAGACAAGCAGACAAGGTCAAGAATAAATTATCTTGCACGTATTACCTACCGACGGTTATTTATCAGTATGAATACAAGGGATGCGTTATCTGTTAACATTCCTTACTTCAGTAAATTACGTGATAAAATTTACCTATTTGTTTTTTTAAATAAGAATTTTATTGCTTACTTATATAACTTGTATGTATAATTTAAGCTACCTATAGAAATTAACTTAATTTGCCTAAGTAATGCAAATTTGTATCTATATCGAATTATAATTTACCGTTTGGTTTAGAAATAAGTGAATGAGTGTACAAATGTTACAAATGTTATTGATCGCCTTTGTTATCTCGGTTAAGTGCCGCATTTTGTATCTTGAGGTCAATACCTTAATTTCATTAGATATATTAAAAAAATAGCGCTGACGTAATTTTAAAAAGCGTATCATTAATTATTTACCTTTGTTTACTATTGAAGATTTATCTGCTAGTTAAAAATATCGACGGAAAGTTATCTTATTATTTCTTATAATGAAAGCGATACATTAAAAAGGTAACGAATTGCAGTTTGAATTGTTTTGTAGAAAGCTTATTCCCGTTGATAATTTATCTTTGTGTAGGGCACAATTACGCGCGATTTTAGCTGATGAGAAGAACGGTAAAATTGAAACTAAAATTCAACCTACCGATTTTGAAACTAACAACTCTGAAATTAACCAATCTTTGGCGGAACTTGAAAATATATTAAGGTCCACAATTCCTCTACCTGATATTGAAGAAAATAAAATATGTGAATCACGTTTGATTCATTTAACTAATCGAATTGATTTTCTACCTATTGTCAATAAAAGTGTATCTGAAACTAAAAATTTGAAACAAAAGTATATGTCTAAAATTTTATATCTCTAAGGAATGGTAATGGAAATGGAAATTTGGAAACTGATAAAAAATGTTTGCCTAAATTACCAATGCCTGTTGCTGATTCCGCCAATATTGCTGGTAGTAGCTACCATTTAAAAACAGTTCCTGTGTATAAATGGGGTTTGCAATTCTCATGACATGAATCTAAAATTAGTTTAATGTCTTTTCTGGAAAAAATTAACGACCTAAAGGAGTCTAGACATGTATCTGATAATGATTTGTTTGCTTCTGCGGGAGATTTGGTTTGCGGTGGTGCAAGTGCCTGGTTTCCTAATATTAAGAGTGAATTATCTAGCTGGGCAGAATTAGTAAAATGTCTTGATTTTCTTCCCTTTAACTACGAATATGATTTACTGTCAGAAATTCGCAACCGTACTCAAGGTCCAAACGAGAATGTTATATCTTATATTGTTTCTATCGAAACTTTATTTAATAGACTGGATGTAAAATAAAATGAATACGAAATTATTAAACAAATTAGACATAACTTAAATCTCTACTTCTCAGAACATTTAGCTTTGCAAGATATTTCGTCATTATCGCGTTTAAAGGATATGTGTCGTAATATTCAAGAGTTAAAATTCCGTAACGAAAAACACAAACCACCTCCACAAAATCAGTCTGGATTACTAGAACCTGATCTTGCCTATTTATCTACAGTTACTGAAAATTTGCAGTTATTTTCTGAACTTTCCGAAATTCCTCACTTAACTCGTAATATTTCTTGTTGGAATTGCGGTGTTGTCAGACATGCATATACAGTCTGTTCACTACCTAAAAAATTTTTTGTTTTGGTTGTGAAGAAAAGAATACATATAAATCTCGATACTGTAATGTTCCTCGGGAAACGAAAGAGGGGGCAATCGTACACAGGGCGTGAGCGCCTCTCTACCTACCAATCGCTCTGTACCGTTAAATCACTCAAAGTTCTTAGGGACGTAAATTCACTAAATATATCTCAAAATTTGCCTGTAACTAATAATATAGTATCTCGTAATTTATCTGAAATTTGTCGCACTACCTCTTCCGAATTAAATATCTGGTTAAATAAAGTTAATTCTTTCTTCCATCCTCTTAATATTGCCGTTACTTTTGTTAAGAAACCTTTTGATAATAGGCCGCATTTACAAATATCTATTAAAGACTTTGTTACTGACGCTTTGGTTGATACAGGTTCTACGAATTCAATTATAGGCGAGGCTGGATTGCAAGCATTATCGAAACATGACTTTCATCTTAAATTATCTCCTCATAAATCTTTTATTGGTATTGCTGACGGGAAACAAACAATGGTTACTGCTACCGTTCCTTTAAAAATTGGTATAGGATCTCTAGAACGCATTGTGAACTTTTTTTATAGCATAGCATGGAATTTTTGCGGAATTTAGAGCTCTGCTGATGATATTATTGAGTTCCTGGTGTTTTAAGTAACGTCTCATACTCTTGAAGCAACTTGGGCCATGAATTCCAGACTATGTTACATTATCTCCACACGTATAAATATGTGCTTTGCATATTTTGGAACATAGTCGTAGGCCAACAGTTATTCTGAATGAGTTATTGTCTAATAGTGTACCTATAGGATGTAAAGGAAGGGGTGTCAACCAAGCATTCGTTTCCGGTTTCTCTGTATCTAGTAAAGTGACCATTTCTAATTCTGAAGAAAGGTCTAGTTTGTACAATAAAAAGACAGATGAGTAGGTCATCCCAACTTATTTGTAAAGCAGATGTCACTGGAATCAGACAGTTGTCACTTCTAGTACTCCATACCGAGAGTCTTTCGTCATGAAAGGTGATTCGGGGCTTGTCTGTATTCTCAAGATTTAACATCAAATTGATACGTCGAGATACACCATATACAGATGAAAGGAAAGCCGGCAACGCGATCTGGGCTAGTTGTCGAATTCCACCAAATCGAACAGAAAGAAAGACACGTGCAAATTCAGATGAAGATAAATAATAATTAATTATCTTTTCCAGAGTTTCTTGAATTTAACTATCGAAAACTGAGAGTAAATTTTCAAAATTCCTCAGAAGCTAAGTCATCTTGGGTACAGCAAGGCAATTTCTTAACAAATAGTAAGCAAAATGACAATTGTCTAGCTTCAGCAGTCTTGAAAATAAAAGCTTAATTTCCTTTATTTTTCTTTCCCAAACTAGTTGTAAAAAAATTGTCGGTGATGGGAGCTCCAAATAATGATAACTCTCAAACTAATTTAATTCCCGGAGAAATTAAATCAAATTTTATAGCCATACCTTCATCAATATCTTCACAAAAATATAATTTGCATTTGGCTGGGTTGATGATTAAACCTATTTCCTGGCAGTTACTTTACATAACTTCGAAATATTTGAGTACAGATTCCGGATCTCCAACAATCAGGCCGTCATCTAGGTAGAAACATACTAGTTCAGAAATCATTTTTTTATAATGGGATGAATTGAAATGTAGAATAGATAAGGACCTGCGGGGTTCCCTTGTTGACAGGCAGAAATAAATGGGATTTCGGAGTCACCAAAAAAGAGAGTATTACTGTTAAAATAGGCTTGCCAAATGAAAGCGAAAATGGTAAGGATCATTGTTTTCACAACGTGTAGCATTGAGTCACGGTTAATTGAATTGAAAACGTTTCTGAAATCAATCTTCAAACTACTTTCTTGGTGGTTTGATTACTCTTTACGAAAGTTATGGTTGCGTGAATGGCTGCTTTACATCCCCCTTTGGTTGCAAACCCTACTTGTGTTGGAAGTAGATAATCACCAGTTGGCTGTCTTATCGAAAAGCAAGCCAATTTTGCAAATAATCGACGCATTACGGTTCCGACAGCTATTGGGCGAATTCGTCCATCCTTTTCCTTAGTGCACATAAGTTTACCCCAAAAAACACTGGAATAATTTCAGCATTCACTTTCCCGGATAAAACAAAATTGCAAAAGTTTCTTAACGATCCTAGCAAACGTGTACTTCCATCTCCATTTCTAGGAGAGATCAGATCTTTTAAATATTGAGCTCTAATTTCGTCAATGCCAGCGCTTGAACCATTGGAAAAGCTTAAATTTGCTTGTTTGACTTTCTTTTCTGTGATTGCTAATGTTTCCTTGCTATTTAGTGGTTCTTGAAATTAAGATGTTTTGATGGTGCGGGGTGTTTATCTAAAACTTCGTTGAACATGTCAACATTTTGAGACGTTAGAGAGTCACTGGAAAAAAGGATCTTGACTGCTTCATTTATATCTCCTTCTCCGACCGTTGAATAACTCGTCTGTTTAGTGGGGTTGAAGAATGATCTGATGAACAGCAGTTTACAGTGTCTCCATTAATATTGGCTTTGACGAGAGACGATAGAGACTTCATTTTAATTTTTTGAGGAACACAAAGGCAAGTAAAAGCAAACATAAAAAGGGTCATCCAAGATTCAAACTTATTCTTTTTGGTGCAGTAATCCAAGACCAAAGTCAATTTAATAGCAGAAACGAATCTGGCTCCTTTTGGGGTTCGTTTTAACACTTTGATTTTGGATTTTTTTTGGAGAGTAAACTAGTCAGTTTCTCCGTCTGGTGGCTGTTTGTAATTGTTAAGCTTAGAACTTGTTCGTCTTTATGTTTTTTGCTTACATGGATTCAAAGGCCCCTTTCCGTAAATATTTTGCATATTACGTATCTTTATTCAACGTTACAACCTTCCTTCATCACAAGAAAAGGTTTTCATTGCGCTTTAACGATCTAACATTGTTATTCTCTTTATTTAATTTATACTTGTATTTGTACATTATTAGCCAGGTAAGTAGGTTTTTATTGGCGATACGAGTTGACAGACGAGCCAATAGGCAAACTTATCGCCTCATTGTAGAACCAGTAAAAACCGTTACCTGGCGTATAATGTATAATATTGTACTTGTTAAGTATTCATAACTATTCTAAACGGACCTGCACCTTGACGACGTTCTAAAATACTAGAACAGGTAGAATGGCTTGCGCGTTTCAATGAGCTAAGGAGCCGAACTATAGGTATAACCAAAGTAGTGGGGAATTTAGTGAGGAACCAGACTAAGACAGGTCCCCGAAATAGGGCAGCAGCTTTTTCGGTACTTAGAGTGGCAGAAACCATAGGGGTCGGAATGACATTCTAAGACACACTACTACGATGTGGAAAGCAACGGGAAACCACCACATTACCTCCCAAGTACACAGCGTACAGAAATTGTTAGTAAACATGATGGCATCCTCTGGGGTAAAAAATTCCGGAGGTAAAATAGCCCTCAATCGGATCTCCAGGATGGGACTACTTCGGGGGATGCGATCCGGAAAAATAGAAAAAGATCCGTGAACATTCTCCGAGTCGGAGTGTGGAATGTCCGAAGTATGAAACAAGTAGGTAAGCTAGAGAACTTGAAACTCGAAATGAATAGGTTAGCACTAAACATAGTAGGAATCAGCTAACTCCGCTGGCCAAAGGCGGGGGATTTTTGGAGTGGAGACTTCAGGGTAATTCATACAAGATCAGAGGAAGAAGTTCGGGCGTGGGGATAGTTATACGAAAAAAGATAGGACGACGTGTAGAAAACTACTTACAAAAGAACGAAAGAGTACCCTTGGTTAGGTTTGAATATAAACCATAAATACAGTTATAATACAAATATACATGCCCACCTCTAGCTACAGTGAGGAGGAGGTAGAAGCGATCTACAAAGATATCGAAGACATACGAAGATACGTAAATTTAATAATTACTGGAGATTTTAATGCAGTGGTTTAGTGAGGGTAGGGAAGTAGCCATAGTAGGTTTATTTGGTTTAGGAATGACAGGGGAAATAGGTTTGTAGAATTTTACGACAAGAACAATTTAACCATCACAATTACATTATTTCAACATCATGCTAGAAGACTATACACGTGGAAGATTACACGAGATATAGGAAGATATGAAATAGATTACATTATTGTTAGACAACGGTTTAGAAATTAAGTAAAAGACTGTAGAAGCTACCCAGAAGCAGATATAGACACTGACCACAACATCGTAATTATGAAGGCCGCACTTAAATCAAAAAGAGGAACGGAAAAACGCACTTTGACTTTGAGAAACTAAAAGATAAAGATATCCACTAAAAATTTGAAAAAAGGTCAAATGAATTGCTGAAATATATTGGGAAAATTTCTGATACTAAGGAAGTAGAAACAGAAGGGAATAACATTAAATCCTGCTTAGACATGGCGGCCAGAGATATTCTGGGGTAAACACAAAAAAAAGAAACCATGGATAACAAAGGATATCCTGAATTTAATAGAAGAAAGACGAAAATACAAAAATAGATCAGACGAAACAAGAAAACAGAGACACAAAGCCATAAAATGGAAAATTATTCGCAAATGCATGAAAGCTAAAGAACAATGGATTGATGAAAAGTGAAAAGAGGTACAAACTAAGATAGAAATAGAAAAGACAGACGAAGCATACAATTTAATTAGAATGAATTTTAGGGATATAAAACCATATAACAAAAATATAAGAGATGCGGGAGGAAACGTCATTATAGAAAATGTAGAGAAAGTAGCTAGATGGCAGGAATATATAGGGAATTTTTATTCAGAAGAGGAATTAACAGCATTAGAACAGGAATCAGACATTGAAAAGGATGACCTGGGATATCCTATACTCAAAGATGAGTTTCAATTAGCATTAAAGGGTCTGAAAAATGGTAAGGCACCGGGTACAGATAAGGTGCCAGCAGAAACTCTAAAAGCCGCTGGACAAGCAGTAACAGAACGTCTTTTCCGACTTGTAAGCTATATGTATGAGACAGGCGAGATACCCAAAGATTTCAAACATAACATCATAGTAACTATACCAAAAAAAGAGGCCCCGATAGATGTGAATATTTTTGAACAATAAGTTTGACAGCACACGTTTCAAAAATATTAACTAGAATTGTACAAAGACGAATGGAAAAACGAACTGAAGAAATACTGGGAGAAGATCAATTTGGGTTTAGGCGAAACAGGGGAACACGGGAGGCTATTTTAGCTCTGAGGGCGATAATGGAGAAAGCTATTGAGAAGGGGGAAAGCGTATATATAGGGTTTGTAGATCTGGAAAAAGTATTTGACAATATAAAATGGAAAGAAAATGTTCGAAGTACTCCAAAAGATTGGAATGAGTTATAGATATAGACGGATAGTACATTGCATATACAAAGAGCAAACAGCGGTAATAGAATCAGAGCTAGAAAGTAGAGAAGTATATATTAGGAAATGGGTGAGACAGGGATGTGTCTTATCCCCATTAATTTTTAACTTGTATATAGAAGAGGCAATGAATACTGTCAAAGGCAGGAAGACATTTGGAATTAATATGCAGGGACAAAAGATTGATATGCTCAGATTTGCAGATGATATAGCGATATTAGCATCTAGCAAAGAAGAGTTAGAAGCTGCTCTTAGTGAAATGGAAACAGTTCTAACGGAGAGATATGGCATGAAAATTAGCAAAACTAAAACTAAAGTTCTCGTTTGCAAAAGAGGGGAAAATAAAGCAAAAATAAGAATACAAATAGGTAACGACAACTTACAAGAGGTTAAGTATTTCTGCTACCTAGGAAGTCAAATAACGCAAGATAAGAAAAGCACAAAAATATAAAACAAAGATTAGCACAAGGTCGTGCTACATTTAACAAGAAAAAGCAACTATTGTGTTCAAAGATAACAAACATAGAAACAAGGAAAATATTGCTTAAAACATATGTGAGGAGAACAGCACTGTACGGTTGTGAAGCCTGGATAGTAGGAGAAGCGGTCAAGAAAAAGGTAGAAACCTTTAAAATGTGGTGCTGCAGACGTATGATGAAGATATCATGGACAGACAAAGTTAAGAACGAAGAGATATTAAAAATGGTAGCGGAAGAAAGAAGAATGTGGAAAACGGTAAAAAATAGGAGAGATAGGATGATAGGCCACATACTATGGCATGAGGGCATAGTGCGGAACATATTAGAAGCAAAGATAGGAAAAAAGAGAAGAAGAGGTAGACCTAGGTTAGACTACTGCACACAGATAGTAAAAGATGTAGGCTGTAGGATCTTCAGGGAAATGTGTAGGCTAGCTCAGAATAGAAATCAATGAAGGTACGTATCCAACCAGTCCAAGATGGATAAATTAATGACGCAGAAAGGCAACTACAAAAATTGGTTGGGCAATATTCTTGAATAATGTTAATTGTGGGAAAGGATTTACTGGAAAACTATTATTTCGGCAAACGCCTAAGGCTGGGGGATCTTGGCAGCCACATGCTGCTTAACCCCCTTCATTGAATCCCTGTGAAATAGAGAATACAAAACAATAGAAAGTGAACCGAGCTGTATACATGTTGTTTGAGAATTTCAGGGAACTGTGTAGGCTAGCTCAGAATATAAATAAGTGCAGGTACGTGACCAACCAGTTTTGAGACGGAAACCCTAATAACGAAAAAATAAGCGCAGGTAAATCTGATGATTATTATATACAAGTACGGGTGTTAGTTGTGAAATATCTGCAACTAATGTTAACTGTGCAAAATAATATATTGGAAAAAATATCAAATCGGTAAATGTTTAAGTGTTGGGGGAACTTGGCAGCCACAGGCTGCTTATCTCCTTTCACAACTACTGAATGTCGGAGAAATAGGGTGTATAATTGTAAAACAATAAAAGGGGACTGAACTGCATCTAACAAGAAAGAACAGCACCTATGATGAAAGACAACAAACATAGAACAAGAAGAAAATTGTTGAAAGCATATGTGTAGAGCAGAGCACAGTATGCCTATAAAATACGGGCAGTCTGAAAAGCAGATTGAAAAATGGTAGCAACCTTGTGAAATGCTATGCTTCAGATGTATGAGGATGATAGCATGGACAAACAAAGTTAATAACATATAGGTTATAGAAATAGTAGGGGAACAAGGATATCTGGGGAAAAAACAAGAGAAATATAAGGGCTGAATACGTTCTAAGGCATTTTTGTATAATAGTATGGGATATACTACAAGCAGAGATAGGAAGAAAGAGGTAGATGTAGACCTAGATCAGATAGTGACAGATGCAGACTGTGCAAATTTCAGGAAAATCTGTAGGTTAGTTCAAAATAGGAAACAATGAAGGTGCGAGTCTAACCAGTTCCAGGACTGAAGACTTAATGATAATGATGATTAATTTAACATTTAAAAACTTATAATAAAAAAAACATAAAGCTAACACCAAATATTATCCGGATCATTAACTTTTTAATCGATAATTTAAATCGTAGATTTAGATTAACGGATAACTTGTGCATGCGATATTAATACTTGTCGTTCAATGTACCCAACTGTATACATATCGAATCGTTTCGTTCATTTTCATCGCGTATATTTTTATATAGAGCGCGTTGCATACCATTTGCATATTTTTAGGCTCTTATTCGTAATCGTTTGCTATTGCTGACACATGCAGTAGTAATAACGAATTTTAAAACAAACAGTTTAAAAATATTCTTTATTGGTCAATAAAAAATAAAATTTATCTCTCTAACTTCAAACATTCCTCACCTTTTGCTGTTTATTATTCGATCATGGGTTGTCGTTTCAATTCCGGGAGAAAATAGCATAACACTGATGCGGCTGAAAAATAACAATATTGTAGTAAGCACTTCCTGGACAATATTGATACAAAAATGTAATCGAAAACAATTCTAAAAATTTCTAGTTTAATACATTGTATATTATTATAACGAAATACGTCACGATTGTATACTTACCAAGCATGAAAGATCCCATAAATATAAACGAAGACTGACAAGGTACATTCAGATATCCTTTAATAAACGCATTGGTACATCCTGTAAACAGTAAAAATACACCAGCAGCTGTTCCTCTAAAAAATATATCCGCGTAATTTAATGTAAGCATATTCAAGCGTTACCGAAACGCTGTAGGATACGCCTCTATTAGGATTACATTAGCAACAGAATCTATAAAACTGTAAGCCATCATGAAAATGATTGAAATTGTAATTTGAATCAAATAAAGATTGTATATGAAAGCTAAAGCAAAACTGGAAGCGCCGCAAACAACGTATCCGCCAACTAAAAGTAACAGTCAATATCGATAATTAAATTTTTTAAATACTTACACATTAACACTCTCCTTCCAATGCGGTCGATTAATAAAAAGGCAACTATTTGTCCAGTTATAATATTTAAAGCTATTAAGAAAAAATCCCTGTAAAGTGATGGTGATAAAGTGAAAGTGCAGTTGCTTAGAACTCCCTCTAAATGTAGAATATCTAATGATGAAAAGTTGCAGTTTTCTTTGATATCGTATTGTACCATTTTTGCCAACCATATATTTGTCTGAAGTATACTAAAACGTGATCATATGTAAGTTTGTTGTAAAAAGTGGAGAAGAATAAAATGTGATTTTGGAAAGGCTGAAAAAATTAGTCTTACGATATACCTTAAACTATAGATACCTATATAACCATTCTGAACGGACTTGCACTTTTACGACGTTCTAAAATACTAGAACATGTAGAATGGCTTGCGCGTTTCGATGAGCTAAAAAGCCGAACTATAGGTTTAACCAAATTAGTGGGATCTTTAGTGAGGAACCAGATTAAGACAGGTCCCCGAAAGAGGGCAGCAGCTTTTTCGGTACTTAGAGTGGCAGAGACCATAGGGGTCGGTATGACATTTTAAGACACACTACTACGATGTGGAAGGCAACGGGAAACCACCACAATACCTCCCAAGTACACAGCGTACAGAAATTGTTAGTAAACATGATGGCATCCTCTGGGGTAAAAAATTACGGAAGTAAAATAGCCCTCATTCGTATCTCCAGGATGGGACTACTTCGGGGATGCGATCCGGAAGAATAGAAAAAGATCCGTAAACATTCTTCGAGTCGGAGTGTGGAATGTCCGAAGTATGAAACAAGTAGGTATGCTAGAGAACCTGAAACTCGAAATGAATAGGTTAGCACTAGACATAGTAGGAAGCAGCTAACTCCGCTGGCCAAAGACGGGGGATTTTTAGAGTGGAGACTTCAGGGTAATTCATACAGGATCAGAGGAAGAAAATTCGGGTGTGGGGATAGGTATACGAAAAAAGATAGGACGATGTGTAGAAAACTACTTACAAAAGAACGAAAGAGTACTCATGGTTAGATTTGAATCTAAACCAGTAAATACAGTAATAATACAAATATACGTGCCCCCTCTAGCTACAGTGAAGAAGAAGTAGAGGCGATCTACATAGATATCAAAGACACACTAAGATACGCAAAAGGACATGAAAATTTAATAATTACGAAGGATTTTAAATGCAGTGGTAGGCGAGGGTAGGGAAGGAGCGATAGTAGGTTTATTTGGTTTAGACACGAGAAACGACAGGGGGAATAAGCTGGTAAAATTTTGCGACAAGAACAACTTAACCATCACAAATACATTATTTCAACATTATGCTAGAAGACGATACACGTGGAAGATGCTAGGAGATATAAGAAGATATCAAATAGATTACATTCTTGTTAGACAATGGTTTAGGAATCGAGTAAAGGACTGTAGAAGCTACCCAGAAGCAGATATAGACACCGACCACAACTCCGTAATTATGAACGCCGCACTTAAATTTAAAAATCAGAAAATGAGAAACAGAAAAAGGCACTTTGACTTTGAGAAGCTAAAAGATAAAAATATCCACCAAAGATTTGAAAAAAAGTCAAATGAATTGCTGAAAGATATCGGAAAACTTTCCGATACTAAGGAAGTAGAAACACAATGGAATAACATTAAATCCAGCTTAGACATTGCAGCCAGAGATATTCTGGGGTATACATAAAAAGAAAATAAGAAACCATGGATAACAAAGGATATCCTGAATTTAATAGTAAAAAGACAAAAATACAAAAATAGATCAGACAAAACAAGAAAACAGACATACAAAGCCATAAAATGGGAAATTATTCGCAAACGCAAAAAAGGTAAAGAACAATAGATAATAAAAAGTGCAGAGGTACAAACTAAGATGGAAATAGCATACAAATTAATTAGAATGAATTTTAGCGATATAAAACCATATAGCAAAAATGTAAGGGACGCGGAAGGAAACGTCATTATAGAAAATGTAGGGAAATGTACAAGATGGCAGGAATATATAGAGAATTTATATTTAGTAGAGGAACTAACAGCATTAGAACAGAAATCAGACATTGAAAAGGATGACCTGGGATATCTTATACTTATAGATGATTTTGAATTAGCATTAAAGTCTGAAAAATGATAAAGCGCCGGGTACAGATAATGTGCAAGCAGAAACTTTAAAAGCCGCTGGACAAACAGTAATAGAACGTCTCTTCCGACTTGTAAGCTATATGTATGAGACAGGCCAGATACCCAAAGATTTCAAACGTAACATCATAGTAACTACACCAAAAAAAGGATGCGCGGGTATATATGAAAATTTTCGAACAATAAGCTTGACAGCACACGTTTCAAAAATATAAATTAGAATTGTACAAAGACGAATGGAAAAACGAACTGAAGAAATGCTAGAAGAAGATCAATTTAGATTTAGGCGAAACAGGGAAACACGAGAGGCTATTTTAGCTCTGAAGATGATAGTAGAGAAAACAATAGAAAAAGGGGAAAGCGTGTATACAGAGTTAGTAGATCTGGAAAAAGCATTCGACAATGTAAAATGGAAAAAATGTTCAAAATACTCAAAAAAATTGGAATGAGTTTTAGGGATAGACGGATAGTACATTGCTTATACTAAGAGCAAACAGTGGTAACAAAATTAGAGCAAGAAAGTAGAGAAGAAAATATTAGGAAAGGGGTGAGACAGGGATGTGCCTTATACTCATTAATTTTTAACTTGTACATAGAAGAGGCAATGAATACTGTCAAATGAATGAATATTCAGAGACAAAATATTAATATGCTTAGAATTGCAGATGATATAGCGGTATTAGCAGTAAAGAAGAGTTGGAAGCTGCTATTAATGAAATGGAAACAGTTCTAACGGAAAGATATGGTATGAAAATTAACAAAACTAAAACTAAAGTTCTAGTATGTAAAAGAGGGAAAAATAAATCAAAAACAAGAATACAAATAGGGAACGAGAAGTTAAGGATTACTGCTAGCTAGAAAGCCAAATAACGCAAAATGGGAAAAGCACACGAAAGAGATAAAGCAAAGATTAGGACAAGGGCGTGTTACATTTAACAAGAAAAAGCAACTACTGTGTTCAAAGGCAACAAACATAAAAACAAGGAAAAGATTGCTTAAAACATATGTGTGGAGCACAGCACTGTATGGCTGTGATGCCTGGACAGTAGGAAAAGCAGACAAGAAAAAGGTAGAAGCCTATGAAATGCGGTGCTACAGACGTATGATGAAGATATCATGGAGAGACAAAGTTAAGAACAAAGAGGTACTAGAAATGGTTGAGGAAGAAGAAAATATGAGGAAAACAGTAAAAAATAGGAGAGATTGAATGATAGGCCACATACTAAAACATAAGGGAATAGTGCAGAATATATTAGAAGCAGAGATAGGAAAAAAAAAGAAGTAGGGTAGACCTAGGTTAGACTACTGCATACAGATAGTGAAAGATGCAAGATGTGAGAATTTCAGGAAAATGTGTAGGATAGTTCAAAATAGAAATCAATGGAAGTACGCTTCCAGCCTAGTCGCAAAATAGAAAAACTAATGACAAAAATAATAACTGTACTTAAGCATGGTGATTATTATAAACAACTATAGATATTGGTTTTGCAATCAAAAGGCTGCTACCGTTTTTCTGCCTGCGTTTCAGACTGCCCGTATTTCATATGCATATTGTGCTGTGCTCCACACATATGCTTTCAACAAATTTCTTCTTGTTCTATGTTTGTTGTCTTTCCTCATTGGCGCTGTTCTTTCTTGTTAGATGCAGTTCGGTCACCTTCTATTGTTTTACAATTATATACCCTATTTCTCCGACCTTCAGTGGTTGTGAAGAGAAGGCGTCGCCGTGGATCAATGTAGTAAACGTGAGACTACGTATCCCAAGGTCCTGGGTTCAAATCCCGACACGGCCGACTGCTTGAAAAATGGCAGGTGAACATTTTTCACAAAAATTACGCCCTCGTTCGGATGAGAGGTTAAATGGAGGTCCCGTGTGTGAGTGTTGTCACGCACGTTAAAGATCCCTACCTTGCCTGGAACGGCAAGGGTTCGGCAAAATTCTAAATTTCCAGGCAATAAAAAACTCGCCTCCTGGCCAATGTAGTACCTTCTGGTGGAGCATTCGAAATATAAATGCACGGTTGTGAAAGGAGGAGGCGGCTCCGTGGCGTAGTGCTATGTGTGTGACTACTACGCCCAAGGTCCTGGGTTCGAATCTCGACACGGTCCGCTTGAAAAATGTTAGGCGAGCATTTTTCACAAAAATACACCCTCGTTCAGATGAGAGGTAAAATGGAGGTCCCGTGTGTGAGTGTTGTCACGCACGTTAAAGATCCTCACCTTGCTTGGAACAGCAAGGGTTCGGCAAAATTCAAAATTTTCCAGGTAAAAAAAAACTCGCTTCCTGGCCAATGTAGTACCTTCGGGTGGAGCATTGAAAATCACATGTAAGGTTGTGAAGAGGGGTAAGCATCATGTGGCTGTCAAGTTCCTTCAACACTTAACCATTTACCGATTTAATATATTTTTCAATATATCTTTTCGCACAGTCAACATTAGTTGCAGATATTTCGCAACCAACAACTAGTTGTATATACTAATAATCAGATTTATCTGTGCTTATTTTTTCGTCATTAGGTTTTCCGTCTCAAAACTGGTTGGACACGTACCTGCACTTATTTATATTCTGAGCTAGCCCACATAGTTCCCTGAAATTCTTACACAGCATGTGTATACAGCTCGTTCCCCTTTTATTGTTTTTTAATTTTATGCCCTATTTCACCGAGATTTAGTGAAGGGGGTTAAGCAACCTGTGGCTACCAAGATTCCCCAACACTTAGACATTTGTCGAAATAATGGTTTTCCAGTGAATCCTTTCGCACACTTAACATTATTCGAGAATATTGACCAACCAATTCTTGTAGTTACTTATAATAATCATCATGTTTAAGCACAGTTATTTTTTCGTCATTAGTTTATCCATCTTGGGATTGGTTGGATGCGTACCTCCATTGATGTCTATTCTGGGCTAGCCTACACATCAGCCTGAAATTCTTACAGCCTACATCTTTTACTATCTGTGTGCAGTAGTCTAACCTAGGTCTGCCTCTTCTTCTCTTTTTTCCTATCTCTGCTTCTAATATATTCCGAACTATTCCCTCATGCCGTAGTATGTGGCCTATCATCCTATCTCTCCTTATCGTTTTCCACATATTTCTTTCTTCCCTTACCATTTTTAGTACCTCTTCGTTCTTAACTTTGTCTGTGCATGGTATCTTTATCATACGTCTGTAGCACCACTTTTCGAAGGCTTCTACCTTTTGTTTGTCCGCTTCTCCTACTGTCCAGGCTTCAGAGCCGTACAGTGCTGTGCTCCACACATATGTTTTAAGCAATCTTTTCCTTGTTTCTATGTTTGTGGTCTTTGAGCACAGCAGTTGCTTTTTCTTGTTAAATGTAGCACAACCTTGTGCTAATCTTTGTTTTATATCTGTTGTGCTTTTCCCATATTGCGTTATTTGGGTTCTTAGGTAGCAGAAATCCTTAACCTCTTGTAAGTTCGTGTTACATACTTGTATTCTTGTTTTTGATTTATTTTCCACAACTTTTTCATACTAGAACTTTAGTTTTATTTTTTGTTAAGTTTCATACCGTATTTCTCTGTTAGAACGGTTTCCGTTTCAGTAAGGGCAGCTTCTAACTCTTCCTTTGTAGACGCTAATACCGCTATAGTATCTACAAATCTAACCATATCAATTTTTTGTCCTTGTATAGTAATTCCAAATGTTTTCCTGCATTTGACAGTATTCATTGCCTCTTCTATGTACAAGTTAAAAATCAATGGGGATAGGGCACATCCCTGTCTCACCCCTTTCCTAATGTTTACTTCTCTACGTTCCTGCTCTAATTCTATTACTCCTGTTTGCTCTTTGTATAAGCTATGTACTATTCGTCTATCCCTATAACTCATTCCAATCTTTTTGAGTATTTCAAACATTTTTTCCATTTTACATTGTCGAATGCTTTTTCCAGATCTACAAACCCTATATACACGCTTTCCCCTTTTTCTATTGTTTTTTCCATTATCACTCTCAGAGCTAAAATAGCCTCCCGTGTTTCCCTGTTTCGCCTAAACCCAAATTGGTCTTCTAGTATTTCTTCAGCTCGTTTTTTCATTCGTCATGTAACAATTCTAGTTAATATTTTTGACACGTGTGCTGTCAAACTTATTGGTCGAAATTTTTCACATCTATTACAGTAAGGGTTGATATCATTTGGTTAAATATCGTGTTAAATCTGATTAAATCTCGCATTTCTAGCATTGTGGTTTGCATGTTACTTTCAAGGTTTAGTATTCTATTGGTTATACTGTCTTGGTTTTTTACTAGCTTTCTTAGTGTATCATTAAATTTTATTATGGTTGACTAGGTTAAAGATATTTGATTTTTAACAATGGTTTTTATGTCATTTTAGTTTTCAATTAAGTGCTGTATGGCGTTGTCATATCGTTCTGCATCTTGATTGTCTAAGTTGCCTGTGATAGCTTCTATAATATTACCTAATCCGTTAATAAGTCTTGTAATTTGATCTGTTGATATTCGTCTCTTAAATTTATCTTTTGTGTTCTTTAAGATTTTTTTTATTATACTGTTGTAATTAAGCATTTTTATCGCGTATTTTTTTCCGAATTTTACTGTGTCCATTGATTGTTTCAGTTTGTAGTAATTGTGTCTAATTATCTAAGTCTTGTTTTAACTCTGTTAAATAAAATTTTTGTGCAAATGTCCAATAATCGATGGTATTTTGCATACTTCCCAATTTTACTGGTAGTATACCGGGGTTGTTCTTAATGTCTTCGACTAATATGTCGTTTCCGTTCTACCTGGATGGAGGGTGACGGCAAGGGTGATGGCTGTCCATCTGAAACTACAGAGTTTCTTAAATTCTTTAAGTGAATATATTTTACTATTTTTCCGTTATCTACTACGGCTACATTTTTATTTGATATCTTTTTGATTTGAAACGGACCTACATTTCTGGCATCGTTTTGTGTTTTTTACCTTTAAAATTTTTGTTATACACGGTTTGTCCTATTGAAAATTTATTTATATTAGCATTCTTATTACGGGTTGTTGTAATGCGTTCTTTATTGTTATCTAATTTATTCTTTACATTGTCATAAGTTATTTTTAATTTTTCTTTATGGTCTTTAGCATACTGTTGGTATACTTCTTTATTGTAATGTATATCGTAAGGGTTGCGGGAATCTAAGTGTCCTAATGTTAATTCGAGGGGTGTAAAATTAGTTGATGAGTGGATCGTGTTGTTGTAAGTAATTAGTGCGAATGACATTAAATTAGTGATATGTTCTTTCTTATAAGTTAATCTTAACAGTCTAATTTGTTTTAATAAGGTTAGGTGTAATCATTCAATTAATCCGTTTGATTCCGGGTGATTTTTTGTTATAAAGTGAATTTTTATTTTATGGAGTTCTAGGGTATTTTGTATCGTTTCATTTCTAAATTTGCTGCCATTGTCTAAAGTTATTGTTTGTTGTATACCGTAAAATGTAAAATATCGTAAGAATCCTTGGGTTACATCGATACTATTCTTTGAAGTGATGGGCATCGTTTGACCTACTTAGGTGAATGCGTTTACAATTATTTAAAAGTTTTGGGCTTCTACTACCAGAGTGCCTGCATGTAATTTTTGAAAAGGTTTATCGGGTGTTTTAGTTAACATTAAGGGTACTTTTGGGGGGACCTGTCGTATTTTGCTTTGTCGCATAATTCACATTGGTTAATAAAATTGGTGGTTAATTCTTTCATGCCTTTAAAGCAATATCTCCTTATGAGTTGTTTTAGTATTTCGTTGATTCTACGATGGTTGATTGTGCCTTTGTGTTGATTTCTAATTATGTCAGTTATTTCGTCTGGGTCATCTAAAGTTATTTCAAGGCCTGAGTTATTAAATAATCTAATATATAATTCTGAAAATCGTTTGTATAAATGTTCTATAGTGAAATAAAAGTAAAAACGTTTTTTCTCTGGAATAAATTCCTTTAAAATTTTAATTATTTGCTCTTCGTTATTGTCCTTAGTTATTTGAATTTGATATATTTTCTTATTATCGGTTTTTGTATATTTTACTGGATTGGGGTTGGTTAAAATTTCGGTAATTATGAATTGATTTGGTTTTATGTCTATAGCTTCATTTAAAATTTTAACTGCGGTTTTTGGTTGTTCGTTTTGTGTTGAGTGAATAGTGTCTATTTCTCCTGGGTCTTCTCTTATCCCTGTTTCGTCTACGTTACCTATAATTGACTCCGTTTCTATTGCGTTAAGTTGTATTCTGCTTAGTGCACCTGCGTTATTGTTGTAAATTCCTTTTTTATATATGATTTCATAATCGTATTCTTCTAGTCTAATCTTCCATCTTTGTAATTTTCGGTTCCTTCAGTTTGCAGAGCCATACTAATGGTCTATGGTCGGTGTATATGTAGAATTTTTTTTCATAAAAATATGGTCTAAAATTTTGTTGTCCAAATTATTGCTAATAGTTTTTTGTTAATTGTACTATATTTTTGTTCTGTCTCGTTTAGTGTTCTGGATGCGTAGCTGATTGGTTTATCGCTATTTACTTTTTCTTCTCTTAACACTGCGCCTAATGCGACATTCGATGCGTCGGTTGTTAATATAAATAGTTTTGAAAAATCGGGGTATTTTAATATGGGGTGATTTGCAGAGATACATTTGATTTTCTTTACTGCTTGGATAAATTCTAGGGTGTGTTCGATCTTGTTACTTTTCTTTAAACAATTTGTTAATGGTTTGGTTATTTGTGCATAACCTTTAATTAATTTTTGGTAATAATCATTGAGTCCTAAAAATCCTTTAATTTCTTTATTAGTCTTGGGTAAGGGGTAATTTTGTACTGCGTTCGTTTTGTCTGGGTTTTGCATAACTTCTTATGGGGTTATTATGCGTTCTAAAAATGATACTTCCTTTGTAAAATTTGCTTTTGTCTAATTGGACCTTAAAATGAGCTTGCTTCAATCGTTCAAAGACTTCTCTCAATCTTTCGATGATGTCGAATATACAATTTTAATCGTTCAGGTACACAAGACATAAATCTCTACTAGAACGGATATAATCACGAGTTGGTAACTTCTAGCAATTCTGAGACAAAGCTCGAAACGATAAGAAAAATTCAGACCCGTGATCGGCGAACTTAAAATAATAATATGAAATGGTAAAAGTAGAGCGAGAGGATTTTTAACAGGTTTCAGTATATGTATTTTTAACAATGCGATAATTAGTAACTTACCCAAAAGCGAGAGCTAACTTCATAATCATCAAGCAAATTGTCACTAAAATAAAACGCTTTTTAACAAGCTGAGATATTAAATTCTGTATCTTTTTGAACCAAACTATAACTTGTTCTGTACAAGTAACTGGCGTAGGTTGGTCGTTTAGGTGATAATCGTTAATACAGTTTTCTAGATCCTCTGTATGCAACTGAAAAATTAAAATTATATTAAAAGAAAAGACCGATATAGTAACTAAAATAATAAATATCAACGTACTAATATCTGAACAAGTTCGGAAATAGTATATTACATTACTAGTGTGGAAAGTGACCCATTTCACACGAGTATGAAATGGCACTTTCGACACGAGTACTGTACACGATTTTTCCGACGACCACAACTAAAGAAAAAAATTAGGAAAAATATTTTAAATAAACATACACTGTTGCTCTTTCTCTTAAGTATTTTACCTTAATCCAAGGTCGTGCGATCGTTTAATGTAATGTCGAACAAATCCTACATCGTGTTTTTGACTTTGGGCATGTTAAGTCGTCTAAGTAATTAGCGTACTAATATCTCATCCGTCATATCACTATAGAGTTGAAAATAATTTCAATACTACGGCGATGTTTACTTTTGCAATTTAGAGTGCTGTACGCCACTTTCTAAATAAATAAGTAGTGTGCAATCTGTGGTTTTCATACGTGGTTGTCGGAAATGTTTATAACGGAATGTTGGGCCATAATTAAAATTTATCCAAAAGCGACAGCTAATTTCATAATCATCAAGCAAAAAGAACGCCGTTACTCTAAACAGGGTAAAGTTATAAATTATAATAACCTGTTATACAAGGTGGCATTAGTTTTATGTCATTAATTTAAAGGAGGTGTAGAGACCGATAAGACAAACAATAATTTATAATAAACCTGGGGTCTAAAGCAAACAGTTTAACTACAAATAGACAGACAAGAAAAGTATTAAAGTTGTTTTAAAACCACTGCAATATCGACTAGATCACAAATAAAATATACAATTACATCATGCTTTAAAATCGATCAATTAAGTTGTGATTTTTAGCAAACTTGAATTAGTGAAATAGAGTGCATTTTTGCTGCCAAATGAAATAACTCAATGTACTTTAGCTGCCACGGAAAAAACGTCTTCGGCGGTCTTCCGAATTCTTCAGGCTTCGTGTTTTACTTGTGAGACAACGTGAAAATGTAAAGAATTATGATATGAATATAAGAACTATAAATTGAACATATATATAAGCAAAGGGAGGTTTAAAAGTTTTCGGTAGTCTTCGAAACTTTTCGGAACTTTTCGGAAGGCTTCGAAATTTACTTGTGAGGCCAAGTAATAACTTGAATAAAGGTAGATAAAAAATATATACAGTTTTAATAGGTCCAGACGTCTGCGGCGGTCTTCGGAACTTTTCGTGATTTACTTGTGGGACAACGCGAGAATGTAAAATATTATGGTATGGACGTATGTACAGCTTGGAGTAGTTCGGAAGTGTTTGGTGATCTTCGGAACCCTTCGGAAGATGTCGTAGTAGTGGTGCTTTAGACCTCGTCAAGTGCGTCGCCGTTGAATTCTACGGGGATTTTGTCCCGGAGGTAGAGTTGACAGACGCAATCGGTGTTGTGACAGTAAACGACCTCTCGGGAAGTCGTCGTAGTGGTAGCGGTTTGAATAAGTTCTTGCCACAGCCCTTGCAGATACCAAAAATAGTTTGACGATGGTGGCAGGGGCGACAGGAGCTTCGGGTGTGGTACGGCTGATCAAAAGGCACGTTGAAGAGCGTTCTGTGCCTGCTTTCTGGTGGTCTGGTAGACAGAACGGAGCTTCCTGCACATACGTAGTTTATTAATTATTGATTTTGACGAATTATAGTGGCGTGTCCCAGGTACAGCGGCGGACAGCGTCACTGTCGGAGAATAAGTAGGCTATAGAGAGCACTGCTAGCTGAAGTTTCAGCAGGCTATGGTGAGCACTGCCAGTTGATTCTTTAGGCTATGGGAGCACTAACGAATATCTTTCGGAGAATTTGAAATTGTATTTATACACTTTCATTTCCTATGCTGGCTGTGTTGAAAAACGTTAATGATGTCTTTAACCAATGAAATTGTGTGTATCAATTTTCGAGTGTAAAAGAATGTCCAAATTCTGTTTGTATAAGAGCGTGCAGATTTTTTGGTAGCAAAAAAAATTAGTTGGAAATTCTTGCGATTCTTAGTTTGTTCTGTGTTCAACTCGTGCATTTTGATATAGTCAACAATCTCTATCACCTCCTAAATTTAATGACATAAACTATTGCCACCCTGTATAGGGAAGGCTTAGAGTTTATTATTATAATTTAGAACGCAGAAGACAATTTTTAAAGTTTTGACGGTTTGGTTATCCTGATAATTGCCCTAATGTAACCTAAAATTCAAATATTTAACATCAACAACTGAAAAATTACTAACAGGTTAATTCTGATGTAGCTGTAAGTCAGCACCAAACACAATTATCAATAAAATTGAAATCGAGAAGTGTTGCTCCAGAATAACTCACAAGCTACCTATTCCATCCACTCTTTCATATATAGAATTATTTTATACATAATCCTACTTTTAATTGCTAATAAAATATGTTTCAATTTTAAAACTTCTTCCATACATACATTTGCACTCTTTTATCCTTTCGGGTATAAGGAAGTTCTTTAATACTTGTAAAGTAATAAATACCGGGTGATTCCTATCCTGAGTCAAAATAGTCCCACATTCGGATCTCCGGGAGGGGACTACTATGGAGGATGCGATCGGAAAGTTCAGGATAAGAGTCAGAAACATTTTACGAGTCGGTGCGTGGAATGTTAGAAGTATGAAGCAAGAAGGTAAGCTACAGAACCTGAAAATTGAAATGGATGGGTTAGAACTAGACATAGTAGGAATCAGCAAAGTTCGGTGGCCAGAGGTGGGGAATTTTTGGTGTGGAGACCTCGAGGTAATTCATAGAGGAGTAGAGAAAGAAAATTTGGGGGTGGGGATAGTTATGCGAAAAAAGATAGGATACTGTGTAGAAAATTACTTACAAAAGAACAAAAGAGTACTCATGGTTAGATTAGAATCTAAACCAGTAAACACAGTAATAATACATGCTCACCTCTAACTACAGTGACGAAAAGGTAGAAGCGATCTACAAAGATATCGAAGACATATTAAGATACGTAAAAGGACATTAAAATTTAATGCAGTGGTAGGTGAGGGTAGGGAAGAAGCGGTAGTAAGTTTATTTGGTTTAGGCACGAGAAACGACAGGGAAAATAGGCTGGTAGAATTTTGCGACAAGAACAATTTAATCATCACAAACACATTATTTCAACATTATGCTAGAAGACAATATACGTGGAAGATGCCAGGAGATATAGGAAGATATCAAATAAATTACATTCTTCTTAGACAACGGTTTAGGAATCAAGTAAAAAACTGTAGAAGCAGATATAGACACTGATCGCAACATCGTAATTATGAAGGCCGCACTTAAATTTAAAGATTGAAAAAAAATATACGGAAAAAGGCCCTTTGACTTTGAGAAACTAAAAAATCAAGATATTCAAGACGATTCGAAAAAAGTCAAATGAATTGCTGAAAGATTTCGGAAAAATATCTGATACTAAGGAAGTAGGAACAGAATGGAATAACATTAAATCCAGCTTAGTCATGGCGGCCAGAGATATTAAGGGTATGCACAAAAAGAAAATAAGAAACCACGGATAACAAAGAATATCCTGAATTTAATAGAAAAAAGACGAAAATACAAAAATAGATCAGACGAAACAGGAAAACAGAGATACAAAGCTATAAAATGGGAAATTATTTGCAAATGCAGGAAAGCTAAAGAACAATGGATTGATGAAAAGTACAAAGAGGTACAAACTAAGATGGAAATAGGAAAGACATATGAAGCATACGAACTAATTAGCATTAATCTTCTTTGGAAATTAAACCACTTATAGTTTTTAAAATCATCTTTATTTACGTTTCGATCCATGACCTAGCATTGTTGTCGAAATAATTAAAATTTTCAAGTTTGACATTTATGATACAAATTGAAGGTGACTTTGATTACTTGATGTTCAATATATTAGGTTTGAGTACATTACGCGAAAATTTTAAAGTTTAAAAGAACGATTGCCTTCAATTTGTATTGCGCTCTGGGAACGACTTTTTTAGGTAGTCAATACGCTTAACGTGAAATAATCTCTTTAATTTCTATTGTTAAATCAACCAAATTTACGAAGTAAGTTAGGTTAATATAATCGCTACGTCGTCGTCGCCGTCGTCGTCCAATGCCGTATTCCCATAATGATACAATAAATGATATATATGTACCTTGTTTAGTTTTTTACGTTGATTACAAATATGCTATACACTTTTCGATATCTCATTTAGTTTTCGAGATAATTGAATTTATTTCATCATTCATCATTTTGTTTTCGACCTTACTTAAGATCGGTTTGACGCAGCTCTAACTTCTTTTCTATTCTGTGCTAATCTAAAAAGCTCTACATACCCTTCACAACCTAAATTTCTAATAATTTGACTAATATAGTTTGGTCTAGGTCTTCCTATATCCTTCTATCTTTTTCCTATCCACCTGGCTCTACATAGATATTAGCAACCTGATGGTTGTTAAAGAACTCTAACATGTTTACATGATTACCATTTATAAGGAAATGAAATATAACCTGGTTATTCGCTTCAAAAAAGGAAAAGTGTTAAATTATATGTTATGGTAAGGTTTAAGCAACGAATCGCTGCTAACATGCCAGACCGCTAACTAATTGTGAGTTATGTGATGGTGACATTTAGTTAACTGATTTTTATTTTTTTTTTGTTTTGTTTTCGAACTTACTTAAAGTCGGTTTGACGCAGCTCTAAATTCTTGTCTATTCTGAGCTAGTCTAAAAAGGTCTGCATACCCTTCACAACCTAAATCTCTAATAATTTGACTAATATAGCTTTGTCTAGGCCTTCCTACTCTATTTTTATTTGGTAGTCTATAATCTAAGACTTTACTAAATAGTCCCTCATGTCTTAACTGGTGCCCTATCATTCTATCTCTCCTGACCTTAAATTGTTTCCACATACAGGGGTCCTCAACTATCCTTCTATAAACTTCCTCGTTTGTTACTCTATCTGTCCAACTAATCTTTAACATTCTCCTATAACACCAAGTTTCAAAAGCTTCTATCTTTTTCTTATCTACTTCTTTAATTGTCCAAGTCTCACTACCGTATAGTAGAACGCTCCATACGTACGACTTTAAGAAACTTTTTCTATTATCTAAACTAATACTATTAGCTATTAGTAAGTTTCCTTTTTTACAACATTTTTCAAGCTTGAGCTATTCTAGCTACTATATCTCTTCTGTTACGTCCATCCTTTGCAATTATACTAACTAAATAGCAAAATTCATCTACCTCCTCTAACTCGGTATTACCTATTTTTAATTTTGGTTTAGAACTAGGCTGTAACTCGCTTGTCATTATCTTTGTCTTTACTGAGTTAATTTTCATACTATAGTTACTCTGTAGTATCTCATCTAAAATATTTAAAAACTCTCCTAACTCTTTTCTAGACTCTGCTATAATGGCTATATCATCTGCAAAACGTAACATGTCTATTTTCTGTCCCTGTACACTAATACCTATCTCTTTTCTCTCTCTAGCTAAGTTTAAAGTTTCATCAATATAAACATTAAAAATCAAGGGAGACAGTATACAACCCTGTCTAACACCATTTCTAATCTTAGCTTCCTTTTCTATTTCATCAAATCTAATTACTAGGCTTTGGTTTTTATATAGACTGTAAATAATTTTTCTATCCCTATGAGAGATTCCTATTTTTTGCAAAACCCTGAACATAACAATTCAATTAACCCTATCAAATGCTTTTTCTAAATCTACAAACGCGAAATGAGTCTTTTTATTCTTTTGTAACCTTTTTTCGATAATTACCTTAATCATTAGTATCGGTTCTCTAGTTCCTCTGTCTTTACGAAAACCATATTGGTCTCGCCTAAATAATTCTCAGTCAAAGCTTCTACTCTATTTTTAATTATTATTGTTAGTATTTTGGAAGCACGAGAAGTTAAACTAACCGTTCTAAAATTCTCACATCTAGCAGCTCCTGACTTTTTTGGGATTGGGATAATAATATTTTTTTCGAAATCTATTGGAACCTCACCTGTGTCATATATTACTTTATTTGAAAAATGTTAACAGTACAAACTAATATAAACTTTAATAGATTTCCAAATGATTCTTATTATCATTTCGGCTTCAGTATCACATCATATAATTTTTGTGCAAAAGAAGATCAATTATTTCGCGAGCCATAAGCTGTAGTTCATTGCGCTGGAAATGGCAGGGATGTGATACATGGAGATCACTATAAAGCAATCATTTCTAATTCGGCTGAAGATATTCCAACCGTACATCAAACTGACTTATTCGGAGGAATCACAATACCCTGGACTAATCACAGAATATATGTTAACAATTTTAATTAATTATTCTGTATTTTTCTGTTATATATCATCATTATTAGGTCTTCAGTCCTGGAACTAGTTGGACGCGTACCATCATTGTTTCATATTCTGAACTAACCTACACATTTCCCTGAAATTTGCACAGTCTGCATTTATCACTATCTGATCTAGGTCTACATCTACCTTATTTTCCTATCTCTGCTTGTAATATATTCCACACTAATCCCCAAAAATGCCTTAGAACGTATTCCGCTCTTCTATTTCTCTTTTTCCCCAGATATCCTTGTTCCCCTACTATTTCTATAACCTACTTGTTATTATCTTTGTCTGTCCATGCTATCGTCCTCATACATCTGAAGCACAGCATTTCAAAGGGCTGCTACCGTTTTTCTGTCTGCGTTTCAGACTGCCCGTATTTCATAGGCATACTGTGCTGTGCTACACATATGCTTTCAACAATTTTCTTCTTGTTCTATGTTTGTTGTCTTTCCTCATAGGCGCTGTTCTTTCTTGTTAGATGCAGTTCGGTCACCTTCTATTGTTTTACAGTTATATACTCTATTTGTCCGACCTTCAGTGGTTGTTAAGGGAGATAAGCAGCCTGTGGCTACCAAGTTCCCCCAACCATTAACCATTTATCGATTTAATATATTTTCCAATATATCTTTTCGCACAGTCAACATTAGTTGCAAATATTTCGCAACCAACAACTAGTTGTTTATACTAATCATCAGACTTATCTGCGCTTATTTTTTTGTCATTAAACTTTCCATCTCAAAACTGGTTGGACACGTACCTACACTTATTTATATTCTGAGCTAGCCTACATAATTCTCTGAAATTCTCACACAGCATGTGTATACAGCTCGTTCCCCTTCTATTGTTTTCTAATTTTATGCCCTATTTTACCGAGATTCAGTGAAGAGGGTTAAGCAACCTGTGGCTACCAAGAACCCCCAACACTTAGACATTTGCCGAAATAATGGTTTTCCAGTAACTCCTTTCACACACTTAACATTATTCGAGTAAATTGCTCAACCAATTCTTGTAGTTACTTATAATAATCATCATGTTTAAGCACAGTTATTTTTTCGTCATTAGTTTATGCATCTTGGGATTGGTTGGATGCGTACCTCCATCGATTCCTATTCTGGGTTAGCCTACACATTTCCTTGAAACCCCTACAGCCTACATCTTTTACTATCTGTGTGCAGTAGTCTAACCTAGGTTTGCCCCTTCTTCTCTTTTTTCCTGTCTCTGCTTCTAATATGTTCCGCACTATTCCCTCATGCCGTAGTATGTGGCCTATGATCCTGTATATATATATATATATATATATATATATATATATATATATAATAATTATAATTCATGTTTAAATTAAGATTTATGTTTGTTTGAGAGGTGCTGGAAGCTTATATCATTAAGTAGTCCGACTCAAACTTGATTAAAACAATAAAATTTATTAAATTATATTTATAATAATAAAATTTTGTTTAACATTTAAGTACTAGTTATTTAATTTAAAATATATAATTTCCTTTTATAAAATTTCCGTAAGTTTGGTTGTAAGGCGTACATGCGTCTTAGATTTTTTTTTCATATAAATTCAATAACTTGAGGATTGGAAAACATTTTTTAACATGTTTCTATTTATACAATTGGGAGGATGGTTATTAAAGAAGTGGCGATTACGTTACCCTAAGGCTTAAACAGTCGTTTTTTAATATTTATTTTGAGCGGGAAAACTCATTATGATTTAGGCTACCTCTTTGGCAGATTTTTACATGGTTTTGGGGCGACCCTATGGCAGGTTTACATTAGTCAGACACCAATGTTGTTCTATGAATATTTTATATGGTTTTGAGGCGACCCTAAGATGGGTTTACACTTGTCAGATACTAATACTGTTTTACAGGGGTTGCTAATATGCTTATTGTTATGTAATTAGTTATTGTATGTATAAATAAAAATCATGTATGTAGGCTGTATTTCATGTTAATAGCGCAAGGAAACCCAAGAAAAACTTGCAATACAGGGTGAATGGTATCGTTCGTGCAAAAATAAACTGGGAGATAGTACACTTAATTTGCAACAAAAATTGTTAATATGACCCCTGTCCTATCTCGATTGGTTTAGGAGATACGGTTTTTTTTAGTCTGTCTCTTAATAACGCGACTTCTTGCAGTAAAAATTAAATTTCTCGGCTTCTGATGCAAATAACTACATAAACAATCCGATTTTCATAAACTACATTAAATTTCCTATAAAAAACAACTATTTGGATTTTTTTAATTTTGAAAGAAACATTTATTATAAAGCATTAAAAGGTAAAAAATTACAAAGGAAATTTTTTTAACAAAGTTTAAAGTAATATTACAGCGAAATTATTTTCTCTACAAATGAGCAAATGTCACAAAAACAACCTCACTTCATAAGGTTTCCAACAGTGCGAAACACTTTCTATTTGATTTTTAATTTATTAAATTATTGCCTTCGTAATGCCGGAAAAACCTTGTTCGATTATAAGATAATCAGGGTAGTGCAAATTGAAAACAAAAATGTACAGTAATTTTAAGAACACAGATACGTTCATAGCATGTAGTTGTCACATTGACAGTGTGAAGCATTGTCACTAATTAGACAGTTGTGTTCGTATAAATTTTTGATATCTAAGACGCCTGCTCGTTATAGAAATAGAGAATATGCAGATATGCATTTCATTTATGGTTTTTGTATTGGTAATGCTACAAGAGCACGGGAGGAATATCAACGTCGGTTCCCAAATCGCCCAAATCCCAGTCGCAACGTGTTTGCAAGAACGCACCAATGGCTCCTTGATGGAGGAGCATTTCAAGTACCTAATGAAAGGGGGCAAGATCTGGACGTAGAAATTGACGAGTTTGTCTTGGATCGAGTGGAACAAGACCCTACAACTTCTACATGTCAAATTGCAAGAGAGGTTGTAGTTTAGCAATGGAAAGTAGTAGATGTTCTGCACAAGAATAATATTTGTCCTTTTCACTTTACACCTGTTCAAGCTCTGGAAGGCGGAGGCGAAGATTTCCAACGAAGGTTGATGTTCTACCGTTGGTTATTAGCACGGGATATTGAGAAGCACCATTTCTTTCGAAAAATACTGTGGTCTGATGAGTTCCGTCTTTACGCACGCTGGCGTTCTAAATCTCCACAATTACCACTATTATGCCGATGAAAACCCTCATGCAATAAGACAGAAATCGTTCCAACGCAGATTTAGCCTAAATATGTGGGCGGCTGTGATAGGAAACACCCTTATTGGCCCCTATATTTTCGAAAGCAACCTCAATGGAAAAGTGTATTTAAACTTTCTTCAAAATCAACTACCCCTATTGTTGGAAGATGTCCCTTTAGAAGTTCGTAGAGATATTATTTTTGAACATGACGGGGCTCCTCCTCATTACACACGTGGTGTCCTCCAGTTTTTAAATGAACAGTACGCAAGGTGGATTGGTAGAGGAGGGCCGATTCCGTGGCCAGCAAGATCGCCTGACTTGAATCCCATGGATTACTTTGTATGGGACTTTTTAAAAGAATATGTATACAGCACGGAGGTAGTCAGTTTGGAAAATTTGAAACAAAGGCTCAAAAATGGATGTCAACTCTTACGAGAGAAGCTATCTATGAGCGTGACCGTGGTATGTATGCGGAAAAGAGCAAGAACCTGTATCAGGTGCGGTGGTCAGCATTTTGAACAATACCAATAAAATTTAATTTATCAAATTATTGCCTCCGTAATACCGGAAAAACGTTGTGGGATCATTAGATAATCAAGGCAGTGCGCGAATTTTAATGCGAAGTGGAAACATTATTAGTTTCCATATTTCCATACTTGATAAATTAAAAATCAAATAGAAAGTGTTTTGCACTGCTGGAAACCTTATGAAGAGAGGTTGTTTTTGTGGCATTTGCTCATTTGTAGAGAAAATAATTTCGCTGTAATATTACTTTAAACTTTGTTAAAAAAATTTCCTTTGGAATTTTTTACTTTTTAATGCTTTATAATAAATGTTTCTTTTAAAATTAAAAAAATCGAAATAGTTGTTTTTTATAGAAAATTTATATAGTTTATGAAAATCGGATTGTTTATGTAGTTATTTGCAGCAGAAGCCGAGAAATTTAATTTTTACTGCAAGAAGTCGCGTTATTAAGAGACAGACTAAAAAAAACCGTATCTCCTAAACCAATCGAGAAAGGACAGGGGTCATATTAACAATTTTTGTTACAAATTAAGTGTACTATCTCCCAGTTCATTTTTGCACGAACGATACCATTCACCCTGTATATATATATAGATATTGGAGACATTTGATTTTCATTTGTTATTTCTTTTGTTATTTCTTTTAATAATTAGAATGAATTTTAGGGATATAAAACCATATAGCAAAAATATAGAAGACGCGAGAAGAAACGTCATTATAGAAAATGTAGAGCAAGTGGTTAGATGGGAAGAATATATAAGGAATTTATATGCAGCATTAGAACAGGAATCAGGCATTGAAAATGATGACTTGGGATATCCTATACTTAGTGTTCCGTTTATATTGTAAATAATTTAAAGCTAAATTTTATTTCTGTCCATTTCGAATGGACCTGCACCTTGCCGAAGTTCTAAATTACCAGAACAGGGGAAATCGCTTGCGTGTTCTAATGAGCTAAAGAGCCAAACTAAAGGTCCAACCAAAGTAGTAGGGTCGTTAGTGAGGAACCAGACTAAGACAGGTCCCCAAAAGAGGGCAGCGGCTCTTTCGGTACTTAGATTGGTAGAGACCATAGGGGTCGGTATGGTAGTCTAAGGCACACTACCACGATGTGGAAGGCAACGGGAAACCACCACATTACCTCCCATGTACACAGCGTACTTAAATTGTAACAAACATGATGGAATTCTCTGGGGAAAAAGATTCCGGAGTTAAAATAGTCCCCCATTTGGATCTTCGGGAGGGGACTACTTCGGAGGATGCGATCGGAAAGTTAAAAATAAGAGTCGGAAACATTCTGCGAGTCGGAGCGTGGAATGTTAGAAGTATGAAGCAAGTAGGTAAGCTAGAGAACCTAAAAATCAAAATGAATAGGTTATCACTAGACATAGTAGGGATCAGCGAAGTTCGGTGGCCAGAGGCGGGGGATTTTTGGAGTGGAGACTTCAGGGTAATTCATACAAGAGCAGAGGAAGGAAATTTGGGTGTGGGGATAGTTATGCGGAAAAAGATAGGATACTGTGTAGAAAATTACTTACAAGAGAACGAAAGAGTACTCATGGTTAGACTAGAATCTAAATCGCTAAACACAGTAATAATACAAGTATACAAGCCCACCTCTAGCTACAGTGACGAAGAGGTAGAAGCCATCTACAATAATATCGAAGACATATTAAGATACGTAAAAGGACATGAAAATTTAATAATTACGGGGGATTTTAATGCAGTGGTAGGTGAGGGTAGGGAAGGAGCGGTAGTAGGTATATTTGGTTTAGGCACAAGAAACGACAGAGGATATAGGCTGGTAAAATTTTGCGACAAGAACAACTTAATCATCACAAACACATTATTTCAACATCATGTGAAAAGACGATATACGTGGAAGATGCCAGGAGATATAGGAAGATATCAAATAGATTACATTCTTGTTAGACAACGTTTTAGGAATCAAGTAAAAGACTATAGAAGCTACCCAGAAGCAGATATAGATACTGACCACAACATCGTAATTATGAAGGCCGCACTTAAATTTAAGAATGTGAAAAAAAGAAACGGAAAAAAGCACCTGGACTTAAAGAAACTAAAAGATAAAGATAATCAAAAAACATTCGAAAAAAAGTCAAATAAATTGCTCAATAATATCGGAAAAATATGTGATACTAAGGAAGTAGAAACAGAATGGAATAACATTAAATCCAGCCTAGTCATGGCGGCCAGAGATATTCTGAGGTATACAGAAAAAGAAAATAAGAAACCATGGATAACAAAGAATATCCTGAATTTAATAGAAGAAAGACGAAAATACAAAAAAAGATCAGACGAAACAGGAAAACAGAGATACAAAGTCATAAAATGGGAAATTATTCGAAAATGCAGGAAAACTAAAGAACAATGGATTGATGAAAAGTGCAAAGAGGTACAAACGAAGATGGAAATAGGAAAGACAGACGAAGCATTCAAATTAATTAGAATGAATTTTAGAGATATAAAACCGTATAGCAAAAATATAAGGGACCCACAAGAAAACGTCATTATAGAAAACGTAGAGAAAGTGGGTAGATGGCAAGAATATATAGGGAATTTATATGCAGAAGAGGAACTAACTGCATTAGAACAGGAATCAGACATTGAAGATGATGACTTGGGATATCCTATACTTAGAGATGAGTTTGAATTAGCATTAAAAAGTCTGAAAAATGGTAAGGCGCCGGGTACAGATAAGGTGCAAGCAGAAATTCTAAAAGCCGCTGGACAAGCAGTAACAGAACGTCTCTTCCAACTTGTAAGCTATATGTATGAGACAGGCAAGATACCCAAAGATTTCAAACGTAGTTAATCATAGTAACTATACCAAAAAAGAAAGGCACGGATAGATGTGAAAATTTTCGAACAATAAATTTGACAGCACACGTGTCAAAAATATTAACTAGAATTGTGCAAAGACGAATGGAAAAACGGACGGAAGAAATACTAGGAGAAGACCAATTTGGGTTTAGGCGGAACAGGGAAACACGGGAGGCTATTGTAGCTCTGAGAGTGATAATGGGGAAAACAATAGAAAAAGAGGAAAACGTGTATGTAGGGTTTGGTGATCTGGAAAAAGCATTCGACAATGTAAAATGGAAAAAAATGTTTGAAATACTCAAAAAGATTGGAATGAGTTATAGGTATAGACGAATAGTACATAGCTTATACAAAGAGCAAACAGCAGTAGTAGAATTAGAGCAGGAACGTAGAGAAGTAAGCATTAGGAAAGGGGTGAGACAGGCATGTGCCCTATCCCCCATTAATTTTTAACATGTACATTGAAGAGGCAATGCATACTATCAAATGCAGGAAGACATTTGGAATTACTATGCAAGCACAAAAGATTGATATGCTTAGATTTGCAGATGATATAGCGGTATTAGCGTCTAGCAAGGAAGAGTTAGAAGCTGCTCTTAATGAAATGGAAACGGTTCTAACAGAGAGATACGGTATGAAAATTAACAAAACTAAAACTAAAGTTTTAGTATGCAAAGGTGGGGAAAATAAACCAAAAACAAGAATACAAGTATGTAACACGAACTTACAAGAGGTTAAGGATTTCTGCTACCTAGAAAGCCAAATAACGCAAGATGAGATAAGCACAAAATATATAAAACAAAGATTAGCACAAGGTCGTGCTACATTTAACAAGAAAAAGCAACTACTGTGCTCAAAGACCACAAACATAGAAACAAGGAAAAGATTGCTTAAAACATATGTGTGAAGCACAGCACTGTACGGCTGTGAAGCCTGGACAGTAGGAGAAGCGGACAAGAAAAAGGTAGAAGCTTTTGAAATGTGGTGCTACAGACGTATGATGAAGATATCATGGACAGACAAAGTTAAGAACGAAGAGGTACTAAAAATAGTAGGAAAAGAAAGAAATATGTGGAAAACGGTAAAAAATAGGAGGGATAGGATGATAGGCCACATACTACGGCATGAGGGAATAGTGCAGAATATATTAGAAGCAGAGATAGGAAAAAAGAAAAGAAGAGGCAGACCTAGGTTAGACTACTGCACACAGATAGCAAAGATGTAGGCTGTCTGGGTTTCAGGCTGATGTGTAGGCTAGCCCAGAATAGAAATCAATGGAGGTACGCATCCAACCAATTCCAAGATGGATAAACTAATGACGAAAAAATAACTGTGCTTAAACATGATGATAATTATAAGTAACTACAAGAATTGGTTGGGCAATATTCTCGAATAATGTTAAGTGTGTGAAAGGAGTTAACTGGAAAACCATTATTTCGGCAAATGTCTAAGTGTTGGGGAATCTTGGTAGCCACAGGTTGCTTAACCCTCTTCACTGAATCTCGGTGAAATAGGGCATAAAATTAGAAAACAATAGAAGGGGAACGAGCTGTATACACATGTTGTGTGAGAATTTCAGGGAACTATGTAGGCTAGCTCAGAATATAAATAAGGCAGGTACGTGTCCAACCAGTTTTGAGATGGAAAACCTAATGACGAAAAAATAAGCGCAGATAAATCTGATGATTAGTATAAACAACTAGTTGTTGGTTGCGAAATATCTGCAACTAATGTTGACTGTGCGAAAAGATATATTGGAAAATATATTAAATCGGTAAATGGATAAGTGTTGGGGAAACTTGGCAGCCACATGCTGCTTATGTCCCTTAACAACCACTGAAGGTCGGAGAAATAGGGTATATAACTGTAAAACAATAGAAGGTGACCAAACTGGATATAACAAGAAAGAGCTATTTTCTTGTGTATTCTGGCAAGACACCGTCAATGTAATACGTTTTTATTCTATAAAATAAATGTTCCCTTTTTGTTTTCAACTTACCACATATGTATCATGATGCTTAGAATTGTTAATAGCATAGATACGTCTTAATGCATCAATGGCTTCTGTATATCGTCTTGATAATATCAGATATCTGGGACTTGGTTGTAATAATGCCGTAGCACAAGCTACCATGATACTAAATCCTCCAGATAAGCCAAAAACAATCCTCCAAGTTGATAAACGCATTTCCATTCTAAAGTTCTTAATTATCGATGGCGTTAAAAGCCAAGCAAACACTAAAACAACTGTGTTATATAAATGTTATCTGATGTTAAATCAAATTCTATTATTAAATATATCATAAGATTGTTTATTAGTATGGAAGTTTTCTATACATTTTAATGTCTCCGTTACATTCAAAAGCGAATGTATGTGAGCTAATACCTAATTGCGGTTTAGCGCGAGTCACGGAGTAGTTCAAACGTGTTTGTATGGAACTCTACGGATAACTTAAGTTAGTGTGTTTACGTCTATTAATAATTGTTTGAAATGACAAAAAATTTTTATAATATAAAGAGAATTCAAACTGAAAATACAACTTTGATAATTTAAATTGTTTTTAATACATAAATTGAAATATAAATACAAAACTGTTTTTAAACCGCTTGTAAAGCATAAAACAAACTAAAATCATATTGTGTGCTATAAATCAAAACCGATTTCAAAGTAAACTAAATTTTTAACTTTTTGTGAATAACTCTCAATATATTTAATAATTTTCAGTAAATTTGTTCCGTACAGTTTTGACCAAAGCAATTTAGTTGATAATCCACGCAGCGACTCGGTGAAGTACCTTGCTAAAAATTTCGTGTTTTGATAAAATACCTGAAACCTGGAATGTACCCAACAAGATATGGTTGCCATTGAGTGGAAGGAGTGGTGCAAGTACTTAAAGAGGGTCCAAAATGCTATTGTGTTAAAAATACCGATCTCAATCACGAAATATCTTGGACGCCAACTAATCTCGAAAAAGAAATAACAAGATAAATATAATTAGTCAAAATACACATTTTAAAAAATTACTTAGGGACATTTTAAGCCCAAATTCCTAAATTTTTAGACAAATATTTGTATATGATAATAAGGCTTAAGATATATGCACCTAAAAACATTTTTAGAAGTTTATTTTACATAGGAAACAGTTTGAAATAATTGTTTTTCTAGCAGATCTCATAACAATAATTTTTTTGTATTGAACGAAGGAGCTGCTACTACATTCCATTGGAATTCGTTTGTAGGTTTTTATTTTATTTACGACCGTTGCGTGACATCGGCCTTGTGAAGGTATCTTTTGTACCGTGCGTATGTGTGTACATGCGTGTGTGTGTGCGCGTGTGTGCGTTGTGTGCGTGCGTGTGCGTGTGTGCGTGTGTGCGTGTGTGCGCGTGTGTGCGTGTGTGTGCGTGTGTGTGCGTGTGTGCGTGTGTGTGCGTGTGTGTGCGTGTGTGCGCGTGTGTGCGTGTGCGTGTGTGTGTGTGTAAAGGGCTTTAATTTATGATTTTCGTCATAAGGGTACTTAGTCAAATAAGCTTGGAGATCACTGCTACAGAGGACAAGTATGTGCATGGTGCGAATTTATTTAGAGGAAATAAACATGATCGAGAATAATATGCTGCCAATCTTTAATGGTCATTATGCCACGAGTTACATTGATATAACCGCGATGTCATGATATAACTATGAATATTGATAATGGCGGCTAAATTCAAGCGATACTACGTTATCTGATCATAAGTTAAAATTTGGAAAACAGTATGAGAATGTAGAGTGATGATAACTCGTTTTTTGAATAATTTTGTAATAAAAAAAAGAACAGGGAATTATTTGAACAGATATTTAGAAAAAGTGTACTTGATATGTAGACTAGTGAACGGTCACTATAACGTTTTGAAGTTAATGCTTGGATGGTGATCGGTAAATCAACCCAATTATATATGATAAATCATTAAATGTACAAAGATATTCGAATCTTCTTCATTTACTAAGAGTATAGACCACAGAGAACATTTTATCTATGGTATAGAGTTATTTCGACACATCAAAACTTGTGATGGCAACAAGACCGTGTACCAGCCTATAATACGGCAATTGTGGGGGACTATTTAAATCAAGAAAACTTTAATTATTAAATTGGAAATGGTGGAGTAAGCGATTTAATCTTATCTATTCTAACACCATTAGACTATCTTTTGTAGTTTACTATAGTAAATCAAGTTTACAAAGATATGTTAAGAAACATCGTGGAACATTTGTATTTAGTGCCATTTCTAAAATATCTAGTCAAAGGGTTATGTTAAATGCAAGAAAGTTTGCACGTTTATGCATGAATGAAAATTGCCACTTGTTTGAGTATTCTTGTAATAAAATATTCTTAGGTACCTCACTTGAGTTATAAAAAAATGGTTTAAGTTTACCATTTTTAAAATATCGTATTAACAACCATTATTGGCGATACAAGCACTGTTCAAAAAGCTTTTTGTAATGTGTATTTAACTACCTAATATATATATATATATATATATATATATATATATATATATATATTTTCGTGGTATAACGACCTTGCAATTATAAAATATAATATATATAGTAACAGGCTTTTTGGTCTGCTGGTTAATAAAATATACTCTTTATTATAAACTAAGCTTTCGGTTTATTTTTAAACCATTATCAAAGATACTAAAAATTAAGAAACGTTAGTATGGGCATAAAATAGTTAAAACTTACTTACTAATGTGAGGTTTTACAATGAAATCGTTGATATATATAAATTTTGAATATAAGTTGAAAGTGTGGTAAAAGCTTTTAAAAAGAAAACAGTAATGTGGTTTGTTAATTACATTTGAATGTTATAATGACAATTCCTTTATAATTTTGACACTGTTCGAGATAACTTTCTAGATTGTAATTAATTTCTTTTATGGTCTGACTGAAATTTAGATATTTTTAGTATGTATGTATGTTTATATATGTATGTTGATGTATGTCTATTTGTTTACGTATGTATTTTAGTGTGTTTATGTTGTTTGTGTGAATGTATGTATGTCTGTGTATGTGTGTGTGGTGCATGTGGATGTTTGAATGTGTGAATGAATGCGTGTGTTTGTTTGTGCATGTATGTATGTTTTGTTGTGTTTTATTAAGTGATTTGATCAGTTATGTTGAATTTGTTTTTGGATTTAAAATGAAGTAGATAGGTGTATATAGAGCTTAGTGTGTTAATGTCAGTTTTTTTATTAATAGTGTTTAGGTTTTTAAATATGTAACACATTTCTAGGAATTCTCTTTTGGATTTTTTATTTTCAATTTGTAATATTATAGGATTAACAAAATCTATTTTATGTTTGTTTGCGTTTGCGTGTAAGGTCAAAGCACAAGCGTTTGGCTTAACACGGATGTCGCTTTTATGTTGAGTTAAGCGTTGTTTTAATTGTTGTGAGGTTTGACCAATAGTGAACTTTCTGCAAATATACCTACATACCATGTAACTCCTTACATTGAAAATTTAAGTACAAAATTCGAAAAAGTCTTCAAAAAATTCAACATCAATATTGCTAAACGAAACCTTTTAACGTTAAACACTCTTTTTTCTAAATTAAAAGATAAAACTCCAACTCTTCTACAACGGAATATTATATATCAAATAAATTGTTCAAGCTGCAATCTTACCTACATTGGTCAAACCTCACAACAATTAAAACAACGCTTAACTCAACATAAAAGCGACATCCGTGTTAAGCCAAACGCTTGTGCTTTGACCTTACACGCAAACGCAAACAAACATAAAATAGATTTTGTTAATCCTATAATATTACAAATTGAAAATAAAAATCCAAAAGAGAATTCCTAGAAATGTGTTACATATTTAAAACCTAAACACTATTAATAAAAACTGACATTAACACACTAAGCTCTATATACACCTATCTACTTCATTTTAAATCCAAAACAAATTCAACATAACTGATCAAATCACTTAATAAAACACAACATAAACATACATACATGCACAAACAAACACACGCATTCATTCACACATTCAAACATCCACATACACCCACACACACATACACAGACATACATACATTCACACAAACAACATAAACACACTAAAATACATACGTAAACAAATAGACATACATCAACATACATATATAAACATACATACATACTAAAAATATCTAAATTTCAGTCAGACCATAAAAGAAATTAATTACAATCTAGAAAGTTATCTCGAACAGTGTCAAAATTATAAAGGAATTGTCATTATAACATTCAAATGTAATTAACAAACCACATTACTGTTTTCTTTTTAAAAGCTTTTTACCACACTGTAACAACCCGATTTTCAATCGCTTTGTTGAGCATAAATTTTATAATTATTTTTTATATAATGTTACGCTACTGCGTACCAATTCTTATAGTATTAATAGTTGACACAATTTAATTATCACTTGTATATTTCACGAATCGTGGTGGAATTATATGTACGTTTTACAAAGCCTGCATACACCGTGGTGGAATAACCTCATACAAGCGAATTCTTCTATATTTTAAAAAGCTTTCGTGATACATCTACGGTACCTGAGATCGCATAATATTTACAATACAATGTAGTGAGAGGGTTTAGTTTCTGGTTTTTAAACATATGGTGCGGCCTACGGCCGCAGGACCGGACGAATTCATTGGGGTTTTGCAGGAATGTGGTTGCAGATGTAAAGAAACAGCAATGATTCTTGGCTTTTTTGGTGTGTGGTCTTTGGGGACAGACGTGTTTATGTGTGTGCTTAGAACACGTGAGTATTTATTTTGTTGGATGACATTTTTTAATAATGCAAAGCAACCCTTTGCTATGAGTTTTATTTCGATTCTGCGTCCTTTTGTAGCGTCTTATTAATTTGTAGGGAAGGATTACTTTAATTCTACATAGACGCTACGACGGTGTGCTATTGCTTAGGGTTATTTAAAAGAAAATTCCTTTGCTTCAACTACCGGTCATTGGAACGTAATAAAGACGTGAACTAACCTTTGTTAATAGCTCAGTAAAGAAAGCTTTTTCGGATTTACGTGTCAAACTTTTGTAGTGTTGTAAAGGTTAATTATTATAGACCAGTTGATACTGTTTACTTTTGATCGCGGAAATGTATGTTCGTTCTACCTATAGTCGCTAAAGACGGGGTGCGGGAGCCGTGTTGCGAGCTATAGTCCGGTCTGTTTTTGTGAATTATATTGACATTAAATTACGTTCGCGTGTTCCAAAAATAATCATTGAAGAGAGCATACGGTATTAACCCATGGAATCCTTGATTTAATCTGTACATACGGATACCGTGTTGTAAAGACAGTAATGCATAGTTGTGTTTCACAGTGCTTTTGTTAATATAATTAAAGATCTTAAGTTAATCCTAGTTAGGCTAAAGATTAGGTATATGTGACGACGTGCACGTCCCTAGATATCAATTAGGTTAGATAGAATTACGTTTATATTATGTCGGAATAGTGGGCCCTGTAGGCCCTATTTCATTCGAGTTCAAGACTGTTTATTTATTTGTGTATATATCTGCTTTTCCGGACAGTCGATGGTATAATAAAATGTTATTTCTTTTCTAAACTATGAAGTTTATTTCATGATTACTTTTATTAGGTATCAGTGCCTTTCCGCTGATTGGCGCCCATGTTTATTATAAATTGTTAATATATGTATCGATGATTTTTATCCATATCGCATATTTGGTAAGTACAAGCAAGGGTTTAGTTAAGAGTTTGAACCACGACCTACGCCGCTGAGTTTAGTCTGCCTGGCCTTAATTAACCGTCTTGACTGGTCTTTACAGGCCCTCGACGGACGGTTGATTAGGTAATTATTACACTAGCGCCTAACGCTTGGGGCTCGAATTTTGTATCGTTTTTACGTTGCTCAATTTTTCAAACATAATTGTACTGACGCAGACACTTTTGAATTGTTGTGCTGAAGCATTTGCTTTTACTTGCCAAGTTGAATGTACATTATAATTTTTTTGTGGAGTTAACATATGCGTGTATTTTGAATTTATTGAACTGATATTATTATTGAAAATGTTTATAGTAGAGTCTTTAAAAGCTGACGAGCTGAGTCACGAATTATTAATTCGAAATTCAGATCCTTCTGATAAAACTGTTGATGTTAAAAGAAAATTATTACGTTCCAAACTTGCATTAGAAAAATGGATGTTTCAATTTTTCTAACTACGAAAAAATTCAAATTAATCAAAAGACGAATTAAATTGTTTAGAACAAAAATTAATGAATTGGAATCCTTGCTTCATTCTTATAAAATTACTCCTAAGAAAATGAATATTTACGGTTGCATACCAGACTTTCACACGTCTATCGAAGGTTAACATACACAACCTTCAATGAAGAATATTCTTCATTTCATTCACAAATATTTTCTCGTTGTATTAAGTCTATTGAAATGTTAGAGCAAGTCCATGAAGAACAAGAATTTAATTCTAACTTTACGTATTTTTCTTTAGGTGTTAATCGCGACTCTACTCATGTTCCTACCGGAAAAGACCTACCTTCTACGTCCAACGTTGTCACCCACACTGAGCCTTCAGTTGGTATTTCAACTAAGGACCTTAGTACCTTAATTGACTCGCTTAATAGAACTCGTTCAGCGGTTCCGATTTATAAATGGGGTCTCCAGTTTACGGGTGATCCGAAAAATATTTCTGTTTTATCTTTCATTCAACGTTGCAATGAGCTTCAGGTTGCTCGGAAGGTTTCTTCTGAAGATTTATTCGAAGGAGCCATTGACCTATTTTCTGATTCGGCTTTGGCTTGGTTTAGAGCCACCCGTTCCTCTGTTCATTCCTGGGATGAATTAATTTACAAACTTAAACAAGACTTTCTCCCGAGGACTACAATGAAAATTTATTGGCCGACATAAAGGCGCGAAAACAAAAATTGAAGAGTCCCCTATTGTTTATATTTCTACCATGGTAAATTTATTTGCTCAATTGGATGAAGCTATTGCAAACTCCGAACAACTGAAAATTATTAAAAGAAATTTGCAATCTTTTTATGCCACTCAATTGGCTTTGATTGAGGTTACGGACATTTCGCACCTAATCTCTTTATGTAAAACCTTGAAGCTATTAAATTACGACATGCACCTGTCGAGGAGCTTCCCACTTCCAACAGATTGCCATTCAGTCCAAATCCTAGGGTCCTTGTTTCACCTACTACAAAAATATAGTAGCAAGAACTGATATTTCTAATTTCTCAAAACGAATACTGCCAAGTCTACTACAATTTGTTTCAACTGCAAAAAATTAGGTCATTCATTTCATACCTGTGCCGAAAAGCGCGCATTATTTTGTTATTTGTGCGGACAACACGATGTTACTTCATTGGATTGTCCAAAATGCTCCCAGAAGTCAAAAAACTAGTTTCGAAGAGTCATTTCGTTAGCCGATGTACCTCTTCACCAAAATTTGCGCTGGCTGACAAAAAGATTTGGCCCGATTGGCTTCAAAAAGTCAAAAATTTTTTACAAACTACTAAAATTTCTTCTAATTTCTATAATTCTGAAAGAGATTCCAGACCTCATATCGCTGTTAAAATTTTTAACGATAATTTAGTTGCTCTATTGGATTCTGGCGCAACGACCACGATATTAGGGAAATCGGGAATATTTTTAATTGACAAATACGATTTAAAATTAAATCGTAACGATGAGTTTTCGTCACTCTCTACGGCTGATGGTACTTCACAGTCTATTCTTGGTAAGATTACTTTGCCACTTTGTGTTAATGGTCTCACTCATGAATTATCAATTTTGGTTTCTGATACAATTGAGAATGCCCTTACCCTTGGTGTAGATTTTGCCAATTATTTGAAATTAAAGTAGATTTTTCTACAAAAGAATTTTTTGCTTGTTCTTCTGAAATTGATACTTTTCATATGATTAAATGTGCTGATGAATTGGATGAAGGTCAAAAATCCGAATTGAATCGTATTATTTCTTTATTTAACTTACTTGATCGTCCAGAATTGGGTCGAACTGATAAAGTCACTCATACTATTATTACTGGCGATGTTATTCCAATTAAACAACGTTATTATCCTTTATCACCTGCCATGCTAGCACATGCAAATAAAGAGATTGATGAGATGCTGGCTCAAGGCATTATTAGCCCGAGTTCTAGTCCTTGGAATTCGCCGATGCTGTTGGTTAAGAAGAAGTCGGGAGAATTTCGTGTTTGCTTTGATGCAAAAAAATTGAATTCTGTAACAAAAAAAGATGCGTATCCTCTTCCATTTTTAAATGACATACTTGATAGGTTTCGCAATGCCAGGTACTTAACCTCTATTGATTTAAAGAAAGCTTTTGGCAAATACCTTTAGACGCGGCGAGTAGAGAAAAGACTGCCTTTACAGTTCCTCGCCGAGGTTTATTCGAGTATAATGTAATGGCTATGGGTTTAACCAACGCGCCTAGTACACTTCAGCGGCTCATGGAGTCTATTTTGGCCATTCCTTGTCGCAAAATGTTTTGTTTATTTAGATGATATTATTGTCGTATCGAGTACTTTTAAAGAACATATTGAAATTTTAGAGGAAGTTTACAAAGACTTAGAGATGCGAATTTTACCATTAATCTTTCAAAATGTGAATTTTGTAAACCCAAGTTATTATATTTGGGTTATGTTGTTGATAAAGACGGTCTTCATACCGATCCTTCTAAGATAGATGCTATAGTCAATTTTCCGCTACCTAAGACAGCCACAGAAATTAAACGTTTTACTGGAATGTGTTCGTGGTATCGTCGATTCATCAATGATTTTTCCACAATTTTGGCTCCGATTAATGACCTATTAAAAAGCAAAAGGAAGTCTCAATCTATTACCTGGAATGAAGAAGCTCTTAAATCCTTTGCAAAATTAAAGCTTGTCTTGGCCAGGCTCCCATTTTGGCTAGCCCTGACTTTACTAAGCATTTCTACTTACAATGTGATGCGTCGAATTATGGTGTTGGAGTTGTGCTGACTCAAGGTGAGGGCGACAACGAAAAGGTAATTGCTTACGCATCTCGTGCTCTTAATAAGGCTGAGAAAAATTACTCGGTGACAGAAAGGGAATTGTTAGCTGTCATTTTGGCATTCAGAAATTTAGGCCTTACATAGAAGGCACACACTTCAAGGTTATTACCGATCATCATTCTTTGATCTGGCTTAATAGCCTAAAAGATCCTTCAGGTCGATTAGCGCGTTGGAGCGTTAAGCTTCAGCAGTTTGATTATGAGGTGATTCATAGGAAAGGTAAACTACATGTTGTACCTGATGCTCTTTCCAGAGCTCCTGTTGAAATTAATTCTTTAAAATTTTCTTCTGATGATATCGATGACTGGTACAAAAGATGCTATCAGAAATTTCTAATAAACCTGATTCTTATCCGGATTGGAGAGTTGAAGATGGAAAATTTATAAATATATTTCTAATAATTTATCAATTGAATCAAATTTGGTGGAATGGAAACTAGTTGTTCCAAAGTCGAGTCGTAATGAGATTTTGCAAAGTGTCACGATGACCCTACCTCGGCTCATTTAGGAGTTTTCAAAACTTTTCAAAGATTAAAGAGTTATATTATTGGCCCAAAATGAAGTCGGACATTTCTAAATATATTCGCAATTGTAAAATTTGTTGTGAAAGCAAATCTGCTCAATTTAATCATTATGGATTTATGGGCCAGGAAAAGCAGATCTCTTTCCCATTTCAATGCCTTTCTATCGATTTAGTTGGTCCTTTTCCTCGTTCAAAACAAGGGAATACAGTTCTTTTAGTCATCAGTGATTGGTTTACCAAATTTACTCTAATCCACCCAATGCGCAATGCCTCTGCACAACGCATCTGTGAATATATTGAAAATTATGTGTTTTTGGTTTACGGGGTTCCACAAATTTGTATGGTGGATAATGGTCCCCAATTTAAAAGCGTTTTGTTTTCAAAATTAATGAATACTTATAACGTTCAATCCGTTTGGTTTAACGCAAATTACCATCCGCAGGTAAATTTTGTCGAAAGAGTAAAAAGTTATTGGAACAGCCATCCGTAGTTATATTAAAGACAGTCATAAGGAATGGGATGTTGAAATCCATAAAATAGGACACGCCCTCCGAAACGCTGTTCACGAATCAACAAAATTTTCACCATCATTTTTGGCTTTTGGCCGTACCGTTCCTATTTCTGGAGATTTTTTGGTCGGTTAAAGAATTTCAAAGAGGATGAGTTGTTTTAGAAAATCGAGAACAGTTAGTTCGAGACATGAATGAACTATCTCCAATTTTTCGGGAGGTAAAAGAAATCTTCATTTGGCGTATGAGCGCAATACCCGTTCATATAATCTAAGACGAAGACCTTTGAAGTTTAATGTTGGTGATATTGTTTGGAGAAAGAATTTTGTTCTGTCGGATGCTACTAAATCATTTAATAAAAATTAGCTCCTAAATATTTGGAAGCTAAGATAATTGAGGTTGTTGGTACTACGACTTACCGCTTAGCGACGGTGGATGATAAACCGTTGGGTATTTTTCATGTTAAAGATTTAAAGCCACATTAAATATTTTCCTATTACCTTTATTCCCAGTTCTCAGTTGTTAAGTTGAATTCAAGCTATTGGATTTAAGCCTTGTGCATTCACTAGTATTCACATTTTATTTCTGCCTTTGCTGGTGCAGAGGTTGTTGTGGACGTTGGTCCATACACTTATTTTTGGATTTCGCCTAGAAGTCTATTTTTTTGTATATTTTGTGGGTTATTGGATTTGAGTTTCGTTGGTGTTGGAACTGATCACTCCATTCACTTTCGCTTATTCAAACTCTGTAGTTGCAGTTTGGACTGCGCATTTTATTTAATGGAAGCTTGGCTTCTAAAGTAGATATTTGCCGATTATTAAGTTTTAATACTTAGGAACTTAGCTTCAAGAGTTGGATTTGTAACTATTGTTTCGATAGTTGCTGGAGCTAATAGTTTTCAAGTTACCTTTAATCACTTAAATGTGTGAAACATTTTAACTTGTTGGAGGTTGTAGCAAGTCATTTTGTTTTAGAGTTTCGATAATCGGTGTTAGGTGTAGAATCTAATATTGACTTGGTGAATTTAACGTATTTCAAGTTCAAAATGTGTTTAGTATGGTTTCCTTACGTTGAGAGGTTGAAGGGTTGAAATTTCTTCCCGCAATTTCAACTTTTGTGGGGGGGGTGTGTAACAACCCGATTTTCAATCGCTTTGTTGAGCATAAATTTTATAATTATTTTTTATATAATGTTACGCTACTGCGTACCAATTCTTATAGTATTAATAGTTGACACAATTTAATTATCACTTGTATATTTCACGAATCGTGGTGGAATTATATGTACGTTTTACAAAGCCTGCATACACCGTGGTGGAATAACCTCATACAAGCGAATTCTTCTATATTTTAAAAAGCTTTCGTGATACATCTACGGTACCTGAGATCGCATAATATTTACAATACAATGTAGTGAGAGGGTTTAGTTTCTGGTTTTTAAACATATGGTGCGGCCTACGGCCGCAGGACCGGACGAATTCATTGGGGTTTTTGCAGGAATGTGGTTGCAGATGTAAAGAAACAGCAATGATTCTTGGCTTTTTTTTGGTGTGTGGTCTTTGGGGACAGACGTGTTTATGTGTGTGCTTAGAACACGTGAGTATTTATTTTGTTGGATGACATTTTTTTAATAATGCAAAGCAACCCTTTGCTATGAGTTTTATTTCGATTCTGCGTCTCTTTTTGTAGCGTCTTATTAATTTGTAGGGAAGGATTACTTTAATTCTACATAGACGCTACGACGGTGTGCTATTGCTTAGGGTTATTTAAAAGAAAATTCCTTTGCTTCAACTACCGGTCATTGGAACGTAATAAAGACGTGAACTAACCTTTGTTAATAGCTCAGTAAAGAAAGCTTTTCGGATTTACGTGTCAAACTTTTGTAGTGTTGTAAAGGTTAATTATTATAGACCAGTTGATACTGTTTACTTTTGATCGCGGAAATGTATGTTCGTTCTACCTATAGTCGCTAAAGACGGGGTGCGGGAGCCGTGTTGCGAGCTATAGTCCGGTCTGTTTTTTGTGAATTATATTGACATTAAATTACGTTCGCGTGTTCCAAAAATAATCATTGAAGAGAGCATACGGTATTAACCCATGGAATCCTTGATTTAATCTGTACATACGGATACCGTGTTGTAAAGACAGTAATGCATAGTTGTGTTTCACAGTGCTTTTGTTAATATAATTAAAGATCTTAAGTTAATCCTAGTTAGGCTAAAGATTAGGTATATGTGACGACGTGCACGTCCCTAGATATCAATTAGGTTAGATAGAATTACGTTTATATTATGTCGGAATAGTGGGCCCTGTAGGCCCTATTTCATTTCGAGTTCAAGACTGTTTATTTATTTGTGTATATCTGCTTTTCCGGACAGTCGATGGTATAATAAAATGTTATTTCTTTTTCTAAACTATGAAGTTTATTTCATGATTACTTTTATTAGGTATCAGTGCCTTTCCGCTGATTGGCGCCCATGTTTATTATAAATTGTTAATATATGTATCGATGATTTTTATCCATATCGCATATTTGGTAAGTACAAGCAAGGGTTTAGTTAAGAGTTTGAACCACGACCTACGCCGCTGAGTTTAGTCTGCCTGGCCTTAATTAACCGTCTTGACTGGTCTTTACAGGCCCTCGACGGACGGTTGATTAGGTAATTATTACAACACTTTCAACTTATATTCAAAATTTATATATATCAACGATTTCATTGTAAAACCTCACATTAGTAAGTAAGTTTTTAACTATTTTATGCCCATACTAACGTTTCTTAATTTTTAGTATCTTTGATAATGGTTTAAAAATAAACCGAAAGCTTAGTTTATAATAAAGAGTATATTTTATTAACCAGCAGACCAAAAAGCCTGTTACTATATATATTATATATATATATATATATATATATATATATATATATATATGTATGATGAGCCCCAATTAGGGCGAAACGCGTCGACAGGATGCCCTCGTGGCTGAATTTGAGTCACTTGCCAATAATTCCTTTTTACTTTGTTTAATTTAAGACTCATTAAACCTACTTTTCTCTTAAATATAACTTTTGGCTATGGAAAAAGGCAGTTGAGCCGGATCTCCTCCGTGTCGACTGTTGTTAAAACTTGCGATGTCAGGTGAAACGACACGAAGACACAAATTGTGAGCTAGGTGATGCTGTACTTCCCATAAGGTGTCTGTGTTAAATTTTACAACTTTGCTACTCCTGTCCTGATGAGCCCCAATTAGGGCGAAACGCGTCGACAGGATGCCCTCGTGGCTGAATTTGAGTCACTTGCCAATAATTCCTTTTACTTTGTTTAATTTAAGACTCATTAAACCTACTTTTCTTATATATATATATATATATATATATATATATATATGTATAGTTTTAAGATGAAAGAAAACCCAACTTTATATGTAAGTTAAATTACCATTTCAAATCGAACTAGTAATTGAAAACCACTAAAGAACGGCTACAGCAGGTTTGAACCTCGACCTCTGATTTTCGGATCAGCGCTCCAACCAACTGAGCTAAATAGTCAACTGTTTAGATGATGTTATAATTAATACTACTGAAGCTTGGCTCTTGTTACCGATTTTCAATTACGTCTTACATTTTAAGGAAATTGATACTAGTTTTATACATAATTCATGTACTAATAACTAGATCATCCCATTTTGTAACGTTCGGATAATACAAAGATATAATTATATTATTATATTATATTATATTATGTATATAACTAGTATCAATTTCCTTAAAATGCAAGACGTAATTGAAAATTGGTAACAAGAGCCAAGCTTCAGTAGTATTAATTATAACATCATCTAAACAGTTGACTATTTAGCTCAGTTGGTTAGAACGCTGATCCGGAAAATCAGAGGTCGCAGGTTCAAATCATGCTGTAGCCGTTCTTTAGTGGTTTTCAATACTAGTTCGATTTGAATGGTAATCAACTTACATATAAAGTTGGTTTTCATTTCATCTTAAAACTATTAATAAATATTAATATAAACATGCATTTGCATTCCAAATGTGGATTATTCTTCTCTATATGTATATATATATATATATATATATATATATTGCTATGATAATAGGGTTATTTAGGGGTATATAGAATCATAAATGTCGCATACAAAATGTAAATAGTACTAAAAGCTCAACCGCATTCAGTAAAATAAATAACTTTGTACGTAATCAAACTTATTTTTAAACCAGATAAGCATTCAGGAATTTTAAATAAATACGCATTAAAAACATCGAAAGCTAGTAAATCATGATACGAATTCTGCTAAAATAAAACACACAATAGTGCAAAGAAATAACAAAGCTTTCTCGTAATAAACGCACCTTTCAAAACAAAAACATTTCGGAAACGCAAGATGTAAATAAACGCATTTCAATTTACATCATTATAGAAGTTTTAACATGAAGTAAATTCAAAACCCAAAACATCATCTTGACAAAAATAATGCTATAAGTTTGTCTACGTGAGAAGTCGACTTAAAATTTCCTACAACACAAAACAGACGGGTGAAAGTACACCACTATATAGAACTTGAATACTACGTGACCAACATTACATGTGATTTTCCAATGCTCCACTCGAAGGTACTACACTGGCCAGGAAGCGAGTTTTTGTTACCTGGAAAATTTTGAATTTTGCCGAACCCTTGCTGTTCCAAGCAAGGTAGGGATCTTTAACGTGCGTGACAACACTCACACACGGGACCTCCATTTTACCTCTCATTCGAACGAGGGTGTATTTTTGTGAAAAATGCTCGCCTAACATTTTTCAAGCGGACCGTGTCGGGATTCGAACCCGGGACCTTGGGCGTAGCTACGTGACCAACAGCATTGTTTCGGCGGGCTATTATCAAATTCATACCTGAGAAAGTCCAGAATATTGACAATATCCTATAGCATGCCTTAAACTTTGACCGAAAGACGCCGATAGCCAATAGTGTCAAATGGAGGCGTTGCTTTATAATTACTCAAATTTGATAAACAAGCGATATTTCTTTAACCTGAGCACACTTCGCATCAGTTCAAATTAAAAATTACGTAAAAGCGAATATAGAAAAATTAAATAATTATATTTCGGAAGTCGTGATAAAAAAATTTTGAAATTAAAATAATAGTGAAAAATATACGAAAGAAGTTTTGCCGTTAACTGGATAATGGCTTTGTGAAAATCTGGAAAAAGCCTGAAAAAAGTCTAGGTAATAATCTGAAATCTAATTAGAAATCTAAGTGAAAATCTAGGTGAAACTCTAGATTGGTACATAAATCTAAATTTGCAAATAAATCCGAATTTAAATGGATCTAAAATTGCATAAAAATATTGGTTTGTATCTACACATCGTAGCACAAAGCGGAGGATTGTTCTAAGCATTGAATGACGTTTGGCCAAGCGGTACTATATAATCAACAAGTGAACTCAACTGAAAGCAATCCAGGGGCACTGATCAACAGCACGCAGTAGCAGATCCAAGAATAGGGAGAACAAAAAGACACGCAAGAAAACTACAGATCAGAACATTATCTAAATAGCATAAGGCATTATTTTCTTTTTTTATTGAACATTTACTATGTTTTCTATTATACCAGAATATTTATATAGAGGGTCATAAAAAATCTTTTTATACGTGAAAATTTACGTAAAAGGGAAAAGTTATTGAACATTCAAGGGTGTTTCCAATAGTGTACAGTGTCATTTTTGCTGACTTTAAACTAACTAAAAGGAGCTATAATTTTGGCGATAAACAAATTGATATTATCATTATTTGATTCAGGGGTTTATTTTGTCGAATGGTGAATCATATTAAGCTGTAAAGTGTATATATTTTTTCTAAGTCATATCATCTTGGTCAATTTCGATTGTTTCATTCAAGTAGTAAAGTATTAGATAGATTCTTTGTTATCGTAACGTTGTGCACTGTGTGGATTAGACTGAGCTAGTCGAGGCATATATAAATTTTAGGTTGTTTAGAGACACAGTGCGGTGGCGGGCAGTAGGAAATTGAACTTTAATTACATCAACGTGCAGCGTAATCATAGCAATATATATATATATATATATATATATATATATATATATATATAGTATTATATATATATTATTATTATTATTATTATTATTAAAGATCTTTATTGCCTTAAATTGATTTACAGTATATATATATATATATATATATATATAAACTAAAGCAAATTATGAATAAAAAATAAATTTAAGGAACAATGGGCGAAGTTCATCTTAGTAGCAAAACTACTAGATGTTCTTCCACTTAACTTATATAATAATATACAATATATAATATATATTATATATTATATTATATTATATTATATTAATTTTGCGACAAGAACAATTTAATCATTACAAACACATTATTTCAACATCATGCTAGAAGACGATATACGTGGAAGATGCCAGGAGATATAGGAAGATATCAAATAGATTACATTCTTGTTAGACAACGGTTTAGGAATCAAGTAAAAGACTGTAGAAGCTACCCAGAAAGAGATATAGATACTGACCACAACATCGTAATTATGAAGGCCGCACTTAAATTTAAAAATTTGAAAAAAAGAAACGGAAAAAGGCACTTGGACCTACAGAACCTAAAAGAGAAAGATATTCAAGAAAGATTCGAAAAAAGGTCAAATGAATTGCTCAAAGATATCGGGAAAATATCTGATACTAAGGAAGTAGAAACAGAATGGAATAACATTAAATCCAGCTTCGACATGGCGGCCAGAGATATTCTGGGGTATACACAAAAAGTAAATAAGAAACCATGGATAACAAAGGATATCCTGAATTTAATAGAAGAAAGACGAAAATACAAAAATAAATCAGACGAAATAGGAAAACAGAGATACAAAGCCATAAAATGGGAAATTATTCGAAAGTGCAGGAAAGCTAAAGAACAATGGATTGATGAAAAGTGCAAAGAGGTACAAACTAAGATGGAAGTAGGAAAGACAGATGAAGCATACAAACTAATTAGAATCAATTTTAGGGATATAGAACCGTATAGCAAAAATATAAGGGACGCGGGAGGAAATGTCATTATAGAAAATGTAGAGAAAGTGGGTAGATGGCAAGAATATATAGGAAATTTATATGCAGGAGAAGAACTAACTGCATTAGAAAAAGAATCAGACATTGAAAATGATGACTTGGGATATCCTATACTCAGAGATGAATTTGAAATAGCATTAAATGGTCTGAAAAATGGTAAGGCGCCGGGTACAGATAAGGTGCAAGCGGAGACTCTAAAAGCCGCTGGTCAAGCAGTAACAGAACGTCTCTTCCAACTTGTAAGCTATATGTATGAGACAGGCGAGATACCCAAAGATTTCAAACATAACATCATAGTAACTATACCAAAAAAGAAAGGCGCAGATGGATGTGAAAATTTTCGAACAATAAGCTTGACAGCACACGTATCAAAAATATTAACTAGAATTGTACAAAGACGAATGGAAAAACGGGCTGAAGAAATACTAGGAGAAGACCAATTTGGGTTTAGGCGAAACAGGGGAACACGGGAGGCTATCTTAGCTCTGAGGGTGATAATGGAGAAAACAATAGAAAAAGGGGAAAGCGTGTATATAGGGTTTGTAGATCTGGAAAAAGCATTTGACAATGTAAAATGGAAAAAAATGTTCAAAATACTCAAAAAGATTGGAATGAGTTATAGGGATAGACGGATAGTACATAGCTTATACAAAGATCAAACAGGAGTAATAGAATTAGAGCAGGAACATAGAGAAGTAAACATCAGGAAAGGGGTGAGACAGGGATGTTCCCTATCCCCACTAATTTTTAACTTGTACATTGAAGAGGCAATGAATACTGTCAAATGCAGGAAGACATTTGGGATTACTATGTAGAGACAAAAAATTGATATGCTTAGATTTGCAGATGATATAGCAGTATTAGCATCTAGCAAGGAAGAGTTAGAAGCTGCTCTCAATGAAATGGAAACGGTTCTAACAGAGAGATACGGTATGAAAATTAACAAAAGTAAAACTAAAGTACTAGTATGCAAAGGAGGGAAAAATAAATCAAAAACAAGAATACAAATATGTAACACGAACTTACAAGAGGTTAAGGATTTCTGCTACCTAGGAAGCCAAATAACGCAAGATGGGAAAAGCACAAAAGATATAAAACAAAGATTAGCACAAGGTCGTGCTACATTTAACAAGAAAAAGCAACTACTGTGCTCAAAGACCACAAACATAGAAACAAGGAAAATATTGCTCAAAACATATGTGTGGAGCACAACACTGTATGGCTGTGAAGCCTGGACAGTAGGAGAAGCGGACAAGAAAAAGGTAGAAGCCTTCGAAATGTGGTGCTACAGACGTATGATGAAGATATCATGGACAGACAAAGTTAAGAACGAAGAGGTACTAAAAATGGTAGGGGAAGAAAGAAATATGTGGAAAACAGTAAAAAATAGGAGAGATAGGATGATAGGCCACATACTACGGCATGAGGGAATAGTGCGGAATATACTAGAAGCAGAAATAGAAAAAAGGAGAAGAGGTAGACCTAGGTTAGACTACTGCACACAGATAGTGAAAGATGTAGGCTGTAGGAGTTTCAGGGAAATGTGTAGGCTAGCTCAGAAGAGAAATCAATGGAGGTACGGATCCAACCAGTCCCAAGATGGATAAATTAATGACGAAGAAAGTAACTGCACTTAAACATGATATTTATTATAAGCAACTACAAGCATTGGAGGGGCAATATTCTCAAATAATGGTAATTGCGTAAAAGCATTTACTGGAAAACTATTATTTCGGCAAATGTCTAAGTGTTGGGGGATCTTGGCAACCACAGGTTGCTTAACCCCCTTCCACAAAACTCTTAGTGAAAAAGGGCATAATATTAGAAAACAATAGAAAAAACATGATATTTATTATAAGCAACTACAAGCATTGGATGGGCAATATTCTCGAATTATGGTAATTGCGTGAAAGCATTTACTGGAAAACTATTATTTCGACAAATGTCTAAGTGTTGGGGATCTTGGCAGCCACAGGTTGCTTAACCCCTTCAATAAATCTCAGTGAA